>CM050163.1:384917102-385517102 GCA_027410445.1 Discoglossus pictus
GGAGGATGCTATGCATAGGGAAAGAGAGCTTTTTAGAAAATTGGGTAATTATTAATTGTTTTAAAGAAGCTTTATGGAAAGCAAGACATATTTTATTATTTAAAAATTTTTTTTTTACCCCAGGACTATATAAAATACACTTTTAGTTTATTATAAATTTATTATTGGTGGGATAAAAAGCAAATAGGAAAAGAAAAAGCACAACGGAAATGGAAGTAGCATACTTGGAACAGGTTATTATAATTTAAATTTTTCGTAATTTTTTTATCATTTTCTTTTTTCTCCTTTTTTTTAGAGAAGGGATAGGATAACGTTTTAACATCAAAATAAGGGATAAAAAGAAAGATGGGAAAAGAAAGGGAAAGGATAGGAGTTTATCCATAGGGTTTTATAGAGAAAGATATATATTTTTTTAATGTGACCTACTTCGACTTAGTACATTTTCTTTTTCTTGTTTTTAACATACCATGATGATGTATAAATGATGAAACCTTGACCTGGCAATAAGGTAATCAATGACCGAATGGTAGAAAGAAAAAAAAGCTGTACATGGATAGGATTCTCAGCTTGTGTAAAATCCAACCTTGGCTTTGCATTAAAGCTGTGTAATTACAGCAGGCATAAGCTTAAAGGAAGCCATGTTTGAAAATAGCTATGGATTGAAGAGCGAGGGCATTTGTGGGTACATTTGCATGTCCTAGCTCAGCTTCCCAGAATGCAGTGTAATAACTGTTTTTTTGGAGTTCTAGGCTGGAAGCAGTTTTTTTTAACTTGTTTTAGACATTCAAAATATGAACACAGATGTACTATTTATTTTGTAATATATATATATATATATATATATATATATATACACCTATTTAGCTATACATTTACACATACATCTACACATATACACATATATGATACAGTAGGCTCTCAGTTAAGCGGCACCCATGGGGTTTGGCAGATGCCGGATAAATGTAATTTCTGGTTGAAGTGGTCTTAGCACTGAGAGAGTTGGTAATGGGGGGGGGGGGGGTGGGGGGGGGCGGGCGGGGGTCTCAAAGCAAAAAGCTTATGAAAAACCCCCTAACAGCACATATATTTGGGGGATCCATGGATCCCTCCTAAAACCCTTCCACCAATGAATGCAGACATCATCAGCATTCCCCCTTTAAAATATAGTTAATGGGAGGATCCCAGGGATTTACTCCTTCTACACTAAAGGGAAGCCAAAGGATTCCACATGGAGAAGGAAACCTCTGGGGATTAACTCCCCTGCTAATCCCCGATCTTCACTTTTCACAATAACCAATCAATTAAACTTGTTCTCACGGAGGTCCTTAAAATCCTTCCACGGCACAAAAAAATTAACCCCTATAGTGGGAGTCCCTAAGGTATGGCAGTGGTAGATATATTTAACCCCTATGCAGGGGGGTTCTTATAAGGAACCCCATGGCAATCTACACACTAATCAACTTGCAGGGCCCCAAGTGAGTATATACTGTAGAGTATGAACAATTTATCTACGAATTATGTATCATAAAAATAAATAATACAAAATTTCAAATAGTCAAAATTGTAATTGTAACAAATAAAACAGATTAAACATAATAATATTTTAAACAGTTCAGATATAAAGTTATTAAAATAAACGGAATTTAAATTGTATCCATTAATTATACACTATGGATGTGCTAACAGACTGCAGGGAATTCTACTGGTCCTTAGATAGAAGGGCTTTTAGAAAATATAAATAGAGGGATAAAGAAAATCACTCACAATGTAGCATGTAGAACTTAAAACCTCGTTCATTTGATCAAATCGCATTGAACCTGTAATGCAGCCCGTAAATGTAACGGATATTCAATTGGCTACATTTAGCCAATTGTATGGCTCAACTTAATTGCAAGTATTGCGTTAGTGATACTAAATTGGTACTAGCAGATGGCCATTTGTATAATATGCTTAGCATATGTTTTCTATATATAGAGCCTATTTGTAGCTTATTTAATATATCCATTTTTTGTGCTCTCCTGTATACTTAGATGTATTGATTATTCCTGCTGGTCACCCCTGTATTCTTGTTTTTAAATATCATTGCTTTTTAAATAAACAGTGTTTTAGCAAGTTACATATTTCACAAACCCAATGATTAGCAGGATCTGCTATATATAAGGATTTGTTTATTTGTTAACTTGTTATAGTTGATATCATTTTTTGAGGAAGTGTCTTTGTGAAGATTAGTGGAGTATCTGAAGCAACTTACTTTTTACTTATTTACTAAGCTAACTCCACCTGCTATCACAGTTCCTGTACTCTCCTTATCATGTGAACTCTGTATACTACACACTGTTCCCTGTTCTTAATCATCTTGTTTCCGGCACTTTTTTCTATTTTAATTTATCCCTCAATTAAAGTATTTTTTTTCTTACAAAATATATATACACATGAAACAAGTTTTTTAACTTGTTTTAGACATTCAAATGTTAACACAAATATACAATTTATTTACTGTACTACTATATGGTGGATAGCTTTTATTGCTCTTTTGCCCACCATATATTAAGTGATTGTTGTGATGAACTACCTACTCAAATATCCACTACACACGCTATGAAACCGGCCCCATGCTGATGAGAGGCAGTAACCTTGAAACGGCAGTACGTGCGTGGGATTCCTAGCTTGTATATAATCCAACCCTAGCTTTTCTCAAAACTGTTTGATATGCGTAAGGGAAGCCATGTTTGATATGGTTATAGATTGCCAGAGCGAAGCCTTTGTGGACACATTTGCATGTCCCTGCCAAGATTGCCAGAATGCAGTGTAATAACTGTATTTCTCAGAATTCTGTCACCATTAAAGATCTTTGTTCGTTATTAATGGGATTCAGGTTACCGATGAAAAACTTACGATAAAATATTCCAAAATACTTCAGTCTTTAGCATGTGTTTATTGATTATAAGTGCAAAACCTTGTTACATTAGCAATTTCATGTGTGAATGAATGTCTACCTGATTCTTAGAATGACCTAAGTCACATTGTACCAACTTCTTATAGACTTACAAAGGAATGTGATGACATCACACAAACTAAACATTCAAACTCCACATCCATTAGACATGCATTCAATCTTAATTAGCAATTCTCCAGTATCGCCATTTTGTTCTGGTTCACCTTTAGTTTTATCACTCAGTCTATATAACAAACTTTCAATCTCCGTTTGGTCCTTTATGTCACATACATTCAATTTGCAGAGACCATTGTTCATAGCATCTTAGTCCGTTTTAGTATGTGTGTCCAGCTCATAGATAATTCTTTCCATGTGTATGGTACTCAATACATCAATAAACAAGGGTTAGCCCAATATTCCATTTAAGGGTATATGCACGAGGTCAGTAATAATTCATTCTATCCAGTACTGACACTTTTCTGTAACCCTTGTTTGCCAAGTTGAGCCTAACTGTCATGATTTAATTGTTTAAGGACTCAGATTGTCAGCAATTTAGGAATATGTCAAGGGAGCATGACATTGTTACATTGGGATTATGTGTTATTGTGTGGATATATGTTGCCTGTACATGGTTATTATGTAGCCTAGTTATAAATATATATTAAGAGGAAAATGTTATATAGAACATATGTGGAATTGGTAGAAATGCTCTGCATAGAAGTTAGCCACAGATTATTGCACACTCACACATGCAGACCTTGGGTCAAGACAATTGCATGTACTTCAAGTAGTCCTAAGCAAACACTTGAGTTTAACATAAAGGTTTGTTCACTAGATATCTGGTGAATTTGATCTCAAGAGCTTTGATAGCCCAAGATTGCAAGCCAGATGGTCTGACACCGCACATACACAAATGTACACAAGGGTGTGATATTGAAGAGTATAAATATGTTGTTTTGATCATTCAATAAAGGTTGAGAGATAGCTTTCACATAAACAAGGTGTGAGACTATTTCTGTGTGTTGTATCCTGACTTGGGGAGTGGTCTTGCCATAGGCCACTAAGTAAGCTGGATCCAGTATTCTCTGTCTGTACCTTTTGGGCCTTGCCCTCTTCAGAAGCCGTCTTATGTGCCACAGAGAACAGGAACTACATGATTCTGCTGGGGTAGGTTTGAACTAGGTTCATATCAAGCCCCCTAGAAGAAGCAGATCGTGACACTAACACATTTCATAGGATTTAATTCCTTGGTCATTTTTGTTCACTTAGATAATACTTTATTGGTAATGAATATTGTTTATGCATGATCAATTCAATACCAACAACTGGTTTAGACATTCAAATGTGAACACAAATGTTCTATTTATTTACTATATATATATATTATAAAATATGTAACATGAAATGCAATAGTCAAACTGTAATTTAAGTGAATACAATATAGATTAACAAAACAAATGAAAATTCAGATGGTCATGTTTCTAGTAAATGTATGTAAACTGCAGGTGTGCTGGCTGACCCCAGGGAGTGCTAGTGGTCCTATGATAGTACCGATGCTCTTTGTAATATGTAAATAGAGTAATAAACATTTGAACTCTCCCACAATGTACCTTATAGAACTTAATAGGTACTCATATTAAGCAACTTGTAATTTAGGTGAGAAAAAAATTAATTAGAATATAAGAAAAATAATAAATCCTTTAATTTATTGCCTTTTATATGCACATATGCTGCAGTGGGGTGTACTATTTTGCTCTCGGCTGATTACTTTTACAGGTGGGTGGAGACTCTGAATGTAGAGGGACTTTCTATCTGCTTCAATGGAAATGCAGCAGCTTTAATTGGCTACTTAATATCACATATATAGTTGTGAGCAGGCGAGCCAGCCAGAGCCGTTGCTCACGCTTGTGGGCTCGCGTAGCCGAAGGCGCTCCTTGCCAGCAACTGAGGCCCTCGCTTTGCACCAAAGGCGCTCCTTGCCAGCAACTAAGGCACTCACTTGGCCATTATTTGTATTCTTTTTTCGTTCCTGTAGAATGCAAGTTAAAAGTTTACATGGACACAAAATTTCTAAAACAGTTGTAATAAATTAAAAACTATATGTATACATTTTATAGGAGTCTTTTTTGCTGCGGCCATAGAATAGATAAGCAAATTTGTAAAAATGTTTTGCTATGTGCTTATATAGAGCCCTATTCAATTGGCCAAATCGCATTTGAATGAGGCCCTAAGTGTTTTATTTACTGCCTACTTGCATTAAATACAAGAAGTTTCAATATCGGGAATTATGTCTATAATGCATGACTATCAGTTATTACAAATGACACCCTGAGTCCCGTCTCTATTAAATTATGCACTATGGAATATCACTCGTTACTTGTTAGATGTTTTTTAAATGGTTTCACACAGGGGTCATAGCATTACCTCAATTTCCCCCTGGAATGCCCTAATTTAAGATATACCATTAATGAACCTTCAATTGTAAAGCAACTCCTCTATAAAGAACTATCAAAACATTGCATTATGGTTCATTTTCCTTTCCACCATTTCCACTCCTTCAGATTCATTCTCCAGTAGTGATGTCCCAAACAGTTCGCCGGAGAACTATTCGCGGCGATTTTCGCATGTTCGCGTTCGCAACAAATGGCGAACATATGCGCTTTTCGTCTGCCCCCTATTCTTTATCATTGAGGAAACTTTAACCCTGCACCTCACAGTCAGCAGACACATTCCAGCCAATCAGCAGCATACACTCCCTTCCAGAGCCTTCCATCTGAATGACAGCCTCCATTTTGGAATCATTCTGTAGCTGCATTCGTTGAGAGAGGACATATATTCTATCTGCTGTTGATTTAATAAGGAAATAGATAGCCAGGCTGTGTATTTAGCTTTTACTACACACCTGAAGGACTCCTTTGATATCTGCTGCAAGGACAGCAACCCAAAAAGCCCTTTTTAGGGCTAGAACATCATTTATTTTATTTTATTATTTTTTTCTGCTGATTTAATAGGGAAATAGATAGCCAGGCTGTGTATTTAGCTTTTACTACACACCTGAAGGACTCCTTTGATATCTGCTGCAAGGACAGCAACCCAAAAAGCCATTTTTAAAGCTAGAACATCATTTATTTTATTTTATTATTTTTTTCTGCTGATTTAATAGGGAAATAGATAGCCAGTCTGTGTATTTAGCTTTCACTACACACCTGAAGGAAGCCTTTGATATCTACTGCAAGGACAGCAACCCAAAAATCCTTTTTTATTTTATTTTATTATTTTTTTCTGTGTAATCTAATTTCATATGCCTGCCTGCTAGCGTGTGTGTGAGGCCTATTGCATCTAGTCTGACAACTTTTGCCAGTGCACAGTGACACTCATGTCTGGTGCAACCGTAGTGTGCAGTGAAATAAAAGAACCCTTTTTTTACTGTAATCGATTGCATATCAGTTGCCTGCCTACAGGCGTGTGTGTGAGGCCTATTGCATCTAGTCTGCCAACTTTTGCCAGTGCACAGTGACACTCATATCTATTGCAACCGTAGTGTGCAGTGAAATAAAACAACCCTTTTTTTACTGTAATCGATTGAATATCAGTTGCCTGCCTACAGGCGTGTGTGTGAGGCCTATTGCATCTAGTCTGCCAACTTTTGCCAGTGCACAGTGACACTCATATATTGTGCAACCGTAGTGTGTAGTGAAATAAAAGAACCCTTTTTTTACTGTAATCGATTGAATATCAGTTACCTGCCTACAGGCGTGTGTGTGAGGCCTATTGCATCTAGTCTGCCAACTTTTGCCAGTGCACAGTGACACTCATATCTAGTGCAACCGTAGTGTACAGTGAAATAAAAGAACCATTTTTTTTACTGTAATCGATTGAATATCAGTTGCCTGCCTACAGGCGTGTGTGTGAGGCTTATTGCATCTAGTCTGCCAACTTTTGCCAGTGCACAGTGACACTCATATCTAGTGCAACCGTAGTGTGCAGTGAAATAAAGAACCCTTTTTTTACTGTAATCGATTGAATATCAGTTGCCTGCCTACAGGCGTGTGTGTGAGGCCTATTGCATCTAGTCTGCCAACTTTTGCCAGTGCACAGTGACACTCATATCTAGTGCAACCGTAGTGTGCAGTGAAATAAAAGAACCCTTTTTTTACTGTCATCGATTAAATATCAGTTGCCTGCCTACAGGCGTGTGTGTGAGGTCTATTGCATCTAGTCTGCCAACTTTTGCCAGTGCACAGTGAAACTCATATCTAGTGCAACCGTAGCGTACAGTGAAATAAAAGAACCCTTTTTTTACTGTAATTGATTGAATATCAGTTGCCTGCCTACAGGCGTGTGTGTGAGGCCTATTGCATCTAGTCTGCAAACTTTTGCCAGTGCACAGTGACACTCATATCTGGTGTCACAGTAGCTTGCACGCATACTACCACTAATCGTAAAAAAAAATGACAGGCAGAGGCAGGCCACCCAGTAGGGGCCGTCCTGGTTGTGGTGCTGTGATTCCCTTTGGCCCTAGAATAATGCCCAGTTTTTAGAGGCAACGTACCCTGAACTTGAACAGTTCTGAGAACATGGTTGACTGGCTAACACAGGACACCCAATCTTCTACAGCTTCCGCTCGGAACCTAGACGCTCCATCCTCCTCCAGCTTAGCTTCGGGCACCTCTCCAGTTACCACTCGCCCGCCTGCCGTCACCACCAGCACTAGCACCACAGCCGCTTCACTTGATCCGTTATTTACACATCCGTTGGAAGAAATGAGTGATGCACAAACATTAGTGCCAGAGGATGTAGATAACAGGGATATGTCACAGTCAGGCAGCATTACACACATGGACGTACGGACTGATGATGATTATAATGTTGTACCCGGTGCTGCTTCCTTTGTTGAGTTGTCAGATACAAGTGAAGCGGTTGATGATGGCGATGCGTCCGTGGATGTCATGTGGGTGCCTGCTATAAGAGAAGAAGAACAGGAGGAAAGTTCAGATGGGGAGACAGAGAGAAGCAGGAGACGAGTTGGAAGCAGCGGGGGGTCGTTGAAAGTAGCTAGTGGCACAGTCAGACAGCATGCATCGGCACCCGCGGTCAGCCAGACAGCATGCCAGTCAACGTATGCTTTTGCCACCACCAGAATGCCGTCATTGCAGAGCTCAGCAGTGTGGCAATTTTTTCGTGTGTCTGCCTATAAAACAGTGATGCCACTTGCAACCTGTGCAAAAAGAAACTGAGTCGTGGGAAGTCCAACACCCACCTAAGGAACAACTTATTTGTGAAGGCACATGAACTCACATCACAAACGCCTATGGGATCAACACATGAGTACAAGCAGCACACAAAGTCAAAGCCGCCATCCTCCTCCTGGTCCAGCATCTTCAGCCACATCAACCACTGCTGCCCTGCTTGCCCCCTCTCAACCATCCTCCACTCCGTGTCTCGCCCTGAGCAGTCTATGCTCATCTGCCCACAGTCAGATGTTTGTCAAGGACATGTTTCAGCGTAAGAAGCCAATGTCACAAAGTCACCCCCTTGCCCGGCAACTGACAGCTGGCTTGTCTGAACTCTTAGCCCGCCAACTTTTACTATACAAGCTGGTGGAGTCTGAGGCGTTCAAAAAATTTGTAGCTATTGGGACACCGCAGTGGAAGGTACCCGGACAAAATTTCTTTTCACAAAAGGCAATCCCCAACCTGTACTCGATTGTGCAGAAGGAAGTAATGGCATCTCTGGCACACAGTGTTGGGGCAAGGGTCCATCTGACCACAGATACCTGGTCTGCAAAGCATGGTCAGGGCAGGTATATCACCTACACTGCGCATTGGGTAAACCTGGTGACGGCTGCCAAGCATGGAATACGTGGCTCTGCAGAGGAGTTGGTGACAACGCCACGACTTGCAGGCAGGCCTGCTGCCACCTCCTCTACTCCTCCTACTCCATCCTCTTCCATAACCTCCTCGGCTGAGTCCTCTTCTGCTGCTGCTATGTCTTGCTCCACATCAACGGCACCCCCCCAGCTCCACAGGTAGTGGTAGAGTCACACCGGACCAGCACTCCTGTCCGCCCTGAACGCACAGGTGGATCTGTGGCTGACTCCGCACCAACTGGAGATCGGCAAAGTGGTTTGTGACATTGGAAGAAATTTGTTGGCGGCATTGAATTTGGGCAAGTTGACACATGTGCCGTGCATGGCACATGTGTGTAATCTGATTGTACAAAGCTTTGTGCATAAGCACCCAGGCTTACAGGACGTCCTGAAGCAGGCCAGGAAGGTGTGTGCCCATTTCAGGTGTTAATACACGGCCATGGCGCACTTTACAGATATCCAGCGGCGAAACAACATGCCAGCGAGGCGCTTGATTTTAGACAGCCCGACACGTTGGAATTCAACACTCCTAATGTTCAACCGCCTGCTCCAACAAGAAAAGGCCGTTAACGAGTGTTTGTATGACCGGGGTGCTAGGACAGCCTCTGCGGAGCTGGGGATTTTTTTGCCACGTTACTGGACGCTCATGCTCAATGCCTGTAGGCTTATGCGTCCTTTTGAGGAGGTGACAAACCTGTTCAGTCGCACCCAAGGCACCATCAGTGACATCATACCTTTTGTTTTCTTCCTGGAGCGTGCCCTGCGAAGAGTGCTGGATCAGGCCGTAGATGAGCGTGAAGAGGAAGAATTATGGTCACCATCACTGCCAGAAACAGCCTTATCAGCATCTCTTGCTGGACCTGCGGCAACGCTGGAAGAGGATTGTGAGGAAGAGGAGTCAGAGGAGGAATGTGGCTTTGAGGAGGAGAAGGAAGACCAACAACAACAGGCATCCCAGGGTGCTCGTTGTCACCTATCTGGTACCAGTGGTGTTGTACGTGGCTGGGGGGAAGAACATGCCTTAAGTGAGATCACTGAGGATGAGGAACAGGACATGACTAGCTCGGCATCCAACCTTGTGCAAATGGGGTCTTTCATGCTGTCGTGCCTGTTGAGGGACCCTCGTATAAAAAGGATGAAGGAGAACGACCTGTACTGGGTGTCCACGCTACTAGACCCCCGGTATAAGCAGAAAGTGCCTGAAATGTTACCGAATTACCACAAGTCGGAAAGGATGCAGCACTACCAAAATAAATTAAAAAGTATGCTTTACACAGCGTTTAAGGGTGATGTCACAGCACAACGGCAATCTAACAGCGGAAGAGGTGAACATAATCCTCCTCCTCCCACGACCACGCCGGCAAGGAGAGGACGATTTACAGACGTGTTGTTGATGGAGGACATGCGGAGCTTTTTAAGTCCTATGCATCGCCACAGCCCTTCAGGGTCCACCCTCAGAGAACGACTCGACCGCCAGGTAACAGACAACCTCGCCATAACTACAGATATCGACACTATGAGGAGCGATGAACCCCTTGACTACTGGGTGTGCATGCTTGCCCTGTGGCCTGAGCTATCCCAATTTGCCATAAAACTTCTGTCCTGCCCCGCTTCAAGTGTCCTGTCAGAAAGGACCTTCAGTGCAGCAGTAGGTTTTGTCACTGATAAGAGAAGTCGCCTAGGTCAAAAAAGTCTAGATTACCTCACCTTTATTAAGATGAATGAGGGATGGATCCGGAAAGGACTGACAGTGGGCGATACATTCGAATAAAAAAGGCCTGATAGATGAGCTGCCTTGAGCTAATAATGGTCCACACGCTGCTGTATTTTATCCCTGAATGCCGGATGACTTGCGTGACTTATCCGCCACCAACTAGGGTTCAAGACGCAATGTTTTAGGGCACTTTCTGCCTGGCAAACTAACATCAATTTTCTGGTCGCTGCAACAATACCTAATTTTTGCATTTAAATTCTTTTATTGTCAGAAGGCGTACAGCATGTAATGAAAAATAAAGCATTTTTGAACAGTCTTGCATAACAGTTGTGCAAAAATACATATTTACAATAAAGACATTTTGTGAAAGTTAGCTGGTTATTCCTTCTTATTTAAGAGATACCTAAAACATGGTAAAACAGACAATAGTAAAGAGTATATCTGCAGGGAACACCAAAGTCCTATTAGCTATCATCCCTCCAGCAGTATTAGCTTATTATTTACAATATCTAACCTGGGCAATCACCCTTGGGTTACCCTAGGGCAGGCTTCAGTGAGCGACCTCTCCTTTCCTGGGATGATTTTTCCGCCGGTTGCTTCTGAAGGGCCCACTCCGGTCCTTCCCCCAGTGTCGCTTCAACCAGTAACAAATATTTTATATTTGTAAAGCTACCCAATGATCCCCCTTGATAGAGGTTTATCTTTACAAATTTTGGATAACCAATTTAAGACCGGTGTCCCCTGTTTCTGGGTCAGAGAGTGTGTGAAATGCCTCAGCCTACAGTAATTGTAATGTTCTGACAGCGGTAGCTCATGCTTGTCCCGTCAGTTCCTCATAGGTGAGCATCTGGCCCTTTACTAACCACTCTCCCAGTCTATCTAGTTTCCTTGACCTCCACCAGTGTTGTGATGTTGTGCTCATGTGTTTCGGGGCCTGAGGTGGTCAAGAATTGGGGTCATTTGGGTGGATCCAGGGAACAAACCCGTGTGTTTCTTGGCCCATTTCCAGTATGATAGTGAGTGTCTGATTAGGGGGTTTGGTGAGTTTTTAAGGCTCTGAGGCAATTCTGATAGCCAAGCCCACCTTGTCCGGGTTAAGGGCCTTAAAGTGTGGTTCTCTAAATACACACAGGCCGGTTGATGACATATAGAATATGCTATTGGGAGGAAAGATAGGTGATGGAACAGGTATTAAACTGATAGGAATAAATAGTACAACTTAATACACCACTCCTATCTGGTGGCACCTTAGATTGCACGCGCAGTGCCCCAAATTCGAAGTGGGAGGTCCGACCAAGCATCTTTTTTCCATCTCCCTGTTCCAAAAATCCATGCCATATACACGTCCCCTGATAGTGATGTAACAGGTATTAAACTGATAGGAATAAGTAGTACAACTTAATACACCACTCCTATCTGGTGGCACCTTAGATTGCACGTGCAGTGCCCCAAATTCGAAGTGGGAGGTCCGACCAAGCATCTTTTTCCATCTCCCTGTTCCAAAAATCCATGCAATATACACGTCCCCTGATAGATGACGTAACAGAAATTAAACTGATAGGAATGAGTAGTACAACTTAATACACCACTCCTATCTGGTGGCACCTTAGATTGCACATGCAGTGCCCCAAATTCGAAGTGGGAGGTCCGACCAAGCATCTTTTTCCATCTCCCTGTTCCAAAAATCCATGCCATATACACGTCCCCTGATAGTGGACGTAACAGGGATTAAACCGATAGGAATAGTACTACTTAACAATACACACCTTATAATAACGCAGACAGAGGCAACGCGTATAATCTTCCATGCTGTGCAGTGGAAGCCCCCAGACTCTGACCTGTGTATAATCTTCCATGCTGGGCAGTGGAAGCCCCCAGACTCTGACCTGTGTATAATATTCCATGCTGGGCAGTGGAAGCCCCCAGACTCTGACCTGTGTATAATATTCCATGCTGGGCAGTGGAAGCCCCCAGACTCTGACCTGTGTATAATATTTCATGGTGGGCAGTGGAAGCCCCCAGACTCTGGGAGTCTGAAGAAGAGGAGTCAGAGGAGGAAGGTGGCTTTGAGGAGGTGGAAGACCAAACACAGCAGGCGTCCCAGGGGACTTGTTGTCCCCTTTCGGGGACCCTTGGTGGCTAGGTGGAGGAAGAGATCTTCAATGACATCAGTGAGGACAAGGAACGGGACATGGCTAGCTTGGTATCCAACCTTGTGCAAATGGGGAGTTTGTGGTTGTGCAAAGGGACTGTTTGCGTTTGTTTGCGGTGCATTAAACAGGGATATTGGTCTGTTACTGTGAAGCTGGTGTAACCCTTACACTACCTGATCGATACAACATCATACCTGATATTTTAAAGCATGTTATTCCAAACAATTTAGGAATGTTAGGTAATTTATGCCCTTTATGGCTTAAAAGCAGACTCTGCATCAACTATGTAATTTTCCGTGGGAGTTTTGCCATGGATTCCCCTCCGGCATGCCACAGTCCAGGTGTTAGTCCCCTTGAAACAACTTTCCCATCACTATTGTGGCCAGAAAGAGTCCCTGTGGGTTTTGAAATTTGCCTGCCCATTGAAGTCTATGGCGGTTCGCAGATGTTCGCCCGTTCGCGAACATTTGATGAAATTCGCGTCTGCGGTTCGCGAACTGAAAATTTGATGTTCACTAGATACTAACAATAGTATAACTAGCTCAGGTTTGTATCATCAGCAGTATACCCAAGTTATTAATGTCTATATTATTCTCAATAGATAGCATATACATTAGATTCCAACAAATACATTCTCAATGCTGTATCCAACTCAGACTTATATCAACAACATTCTGCACCAGGTTGTAATGGTGTCAACTACATTATATATGAAGTGGATAAATATCACATAAACAGACCAACATATAAACCTTATTCCTAGTACTAATTTCCTATATCCGGCAGAGGAACATGCACTATTTTATTCTACCATAGACAATGTCATTTCTCAAATATTACAAAAAGCTGAAAGTACACTACTCTCAAAAATAACCTTTGGTACTTCCATGACATTAAATGCATTAAATGGGATGCCTGTTACTACTTCTCTAATTGTTCCTCTTTTGGATCTTGTAGCAACTCCACAATATTTGATAATTTTGCATAAGCTATTTACTGAATAATTTTGAATGTATTCTGATGCCCTGCAGTAATCTATTACTTAGATAATTTCCTTTTGATAGAACCTTTTTAGTAACAATCCCTCCAGTCTGCACAAAACCCTTAATATATTCAATTTATTGAACATCCTGACATCCCTAAAAAATACTGTAGTGCCATATTTTTAGGTATCAGTCTATACTCTCACCTAAACATCCGCATTTTCAGACTTCATTAAAAAACAAAATGTTCAGGAGAGGAATTACAGCCATTGATAGAGCATGTACATTTTTGCAGAATTTTACCTCAGGGTAGATTCGTTATATATCCCCTTTGCTGATCCTCTCCTCTTCCGATCAAGAGCCTCAGATAGCCCTAAATCAGGAATTAAAACCATGTGACTTCAATTTCTTTCATCTTAAAACAGCAAACCCTTATTTTTCTCTGATGACTCAGATAGTGCCATAGTTACGCTATCCAACACATACATGGGGTCAAAATTGGCTCAACTTCAAAATCAAGATAAAGTCATAGCACAAAGCCACAATTAAATTCATTAGTATAATGAGATCCAATACCAATACCATTAGGTCTTTACTTAGACACATTGTGTTAATTTCCATATACAGGCATTTCTTACAGATTCCCAAATTAACTTCAACCAACATTAATTTTCACACATCTGCATTGTAGGAAACACTTCCCCCTATCAACTGCACTTTTCCAATCACAAAATAATCCTACTGTACTGCTGCCATTTCTGCACACTCTAAGAAAATATATGATGGGACTTAGAGCCTTTACACTCAGTTCATTTCCCATCCTTTTTAAATGATGGTTTTCATGACAAATTCATATAATCATGTGTAGCTTATTCACATTCTAAATTATCACATTATCACCCATCACCATAAAAATCTACCTGTGCAGTATCACATATATAGTTGTCACGCAATGTTAAATTTTGCGCATGCGACATGAGTGCCTCTCCTCCCCGGCTCTCCTCGCCACGGCACACAACACCTCTCGTCCAGCACTCTCCACGCTCTCCTCAGCATAAGGCACAGAGCAGCCTGTAGCTCCCGGCAGCAGGACTACAACTCCCAGCATCCCAAGTGACATTGCAAGGCCAGTAAGGCCTATAAGGTACAGGGGGCGCAGAGCCAGGGGTGGGAGAATGGGGCAAAGAGACACAGGGGAGGGAGAGAGGGTCAAAGAAACACAGGGGAGGGAAAGGGAGGGCAAAGAGAGACACAGGGGAGGGAGGGGGAATGAGACACAAGGGAGGAAGAGGAGGGAAATGAGACACAAGGGAGGAAGTAGACAGGGGCTCAGCGCGGGGCTCGCAATGAGCGCCAAAGGTGCTCACATTGCTTGGCAAACAGCATTGCCAGGCTTAACAATTTATTCCCGTCATTTTTGACAGGCAAGTAGCTAATTCAACATAATCTAAGATTCCCGGATAGGCCTTTATTTATGACAAAACAATAGAAATGGAAATGGCCCTATTTTTAATATGATTTTTTTTTTTAAGTGTTTGTTTGCATATCTTAACATAAGTTTATTACCAGTGCTTAAAAGCTCTGTTTTCACTTACTCAAATCTTCCAAGCAGCCCTTGCAAAGGTCTGTCCAACACTGCTCATGAATACAATGTTTATATTGACCATTGCGGGGTCTGCTTGAAGATTTGTGTTAATGAAAACAGAGCTTTTATGCATTGGTAGTTTATTGAATATTAAAAACAGAAAAACTTCCAAATATCTTTAAAGACCTATTTAATAATTAAAGTAAATCTAAGTCAAAAGTGATAGTGATATATTAAAATCGTTCCTAGATTCAGCACCTTTCCCTATTGTTATTAATATAGATTGTAATGCTGCACTCTGCTTAGCTTATTAAGGTTTGTTACAAAACAAAGTATAATTACATAAAGCTAATTACAATCAAAACTTTATGACAAATCATTGCCCAAAGATAAGACCTATTCGGGGACAGTCATAATTTATTTATATCCAGCAACGAGTGGTGTTCTGTCAAAACTATTAATTCACTTATGAATCTTAAAGTAACAAGTGACCCTCAAAGCCCGTTATTGCCATATAATCATAAACAGCTTTTCTCATCCATTTTCAGAGATTATTTGCTAATGATGATGAAAAATGAAAACCTTGACCCAAGTAATTACTCAGATCATTCATATAAAATTGAAGAAGCTTTAGTGGCATAAAGAAATAATACATTATACAGAAAATAGGACTTTGGAAACCACTTGTCATTCATGCTATATTCTAAACCTTAGCCTTGAATGCAAATCATCCTTTATTTGAATTATCCTTTATTTGTAATGCTCCAACATATTCCATAGTAGCTACAAATTAAAGGTATTGGTTGAATCAGTCTCCTTTTTAGCCCTCTTATCAGGCAAAGCTTATGACATATGTTTTTGCTAAAACTTTTACCCATTTTTACCTTTATTATAGCATACTTCAGTTTTTGATAACTTAGAGCCGATTCAATTGAGCCATCGGGAGATCCAGGCGTCCGTAAGGGAGTCCACAGTCTAATTTGCTATTCAAATGGCGTCTTTTTGTGGGCTCCAAACAGGTTGTGGGTTACGGCCTCCGAATCCTTGCGATGGTTACAATCGGAAGTTACAGCCCATCCAAGCCTTTGATCTTTGACGGTCGAAAGAGTTACGATCGCTAAAATCGCAAATGGATATGCAATCGCTAAGATTCCACAAGCCCGCAAATGTTTTCACACCCGCAAAGGAGTTACAGACATGACTGGAGCACTGTAAATGCAAATATAAAATCTATACTGCATTGTAAATAACGGGGAAAATGATGGAAGACATTATAACTAATTGCACAACAGTTTTATAACCCGTAAATTTGCAATATAGAATTCTATTTTTATGTGTCATTTTGGGGTTATATCAATCTTGGGAATAAGTTAATACATATCAGACCACCCACATGGACAAGAACATTGACTTCATTCAATTTTATTATTTTGTACTTTGCAGGTTTGCGGGTCCGATCGCATATTGCACCCCAAATGCTAATTGATTGACATGTCACCTCCATGTTTTACTGCCGTAATGATGACGGGCTCCTTTTCTACTGGCTGTTTCTGCATCGGGAGTTACGGTAAGTGATCATGTTCACACCCCAAAATGCTACATACAACGGCATGGTTTACGAATTTTGCTATCGGGCTGGGACTTGCGGTCTAGTCGAATTGAATAGCACCGTAACTTGAGCATGATGCAGGCCCGCAGCAAACCCGCAGATATACGGCCTATATCCCACGAGTTGCGGGTTTCAAATTGAATCAGGGTCTTAGTCTCTGCTGCAATAGAAAGGCCATTGGCCTGTGTTTGTGGGAGGGGCTAATGGTTAAACCCCCCTCTTCTAGGCCCGCTGTTCATGAAATTACCCACCCACCTCACACTACCATTTTAATTATCCTATTTTTCACATTTCTCACCGAGGTTGGCCCTCTTATCAGGTAAACCATATGACATATGTTTATGCCAAACCATTTACTCATTTTTATCTTCATTATAGCATACTCAAGTTTTTGATAACATTGCCTAACTACAAATATGTATTATCTCAGGTATTCAGTGTATTCAGTTGCAGAATACAACTGTCAGTTTATATACAGTATAGATATATGTGTATGGTGGAAAAGGACAACAATTTATAACACAAACATTAAATAAAAAATGAGTGTGTGTGACATGAAATATTGTACATCTACAAACATGAATTATTGTATTATTTATGGCAATACCTTTTTCATATAAATTTGTTAAGTAGATCTTAAAAAAACTATATTTCGGATCATAAATAGCTGGCTCACACACCAGAAAAAGATCACTGGTGTATAAGACAGAAGCATCTTAATAACAGACCAAGGATTCTGTGACACCCAAAAGGAGTCTCACTATCTTTTTCAAAAATGTCCATATTATGGGGGAGATTCACTAAGGGTCACAGTGACTGCTTTTTGCTTTGTGGACTGCAGTGGCTATTTGCATTGGGAAAAAGGTGCCTTCACAGCCCTTAGCACAGAATTGTAGCTATTGCATTTTGTAAAATCTCAGATTAAATTCTTACTGGTTGAGATCAGAAGTAGAAAATGGGTATGTGTTTTTTAATTGTTTTACAGTCTGACATCAAGCAGGAGATAGCATTTTGGAGAAGCTGAAGTTTGTAGGTAACTGTTTTTTCTTACGTAATTGGGTTATTTAATTACCAAAAATGTATGTTAATAATAATGGGGTTTTTATTTATTTTTTATAATATCTAATATATATATTATCCCTCAACAGTAATTTCATCAAACATTGCATTGAGGTTTGTCTTCTCCATCACTACTAACACCACCAGTAACTCTACATATCTGTAAAGTTTCTGATTGGTTGACAGAACTATAAACACTTGGGCATTATTCAAATGAGCCTGTTTTTCAAACGAAAGAGACTGGAGTTGTGGGCTGTCTCAGTTACAGAATACTTTGATTTCATTTTCATGCAGACATACCATTTGTAAAATAATTTGTGTTTCTCTTCATTTGTCATACAAATAATATTTTACTGATATTTTTAAATGCACCTAAGATTTTGTGTTAGATATCATTATTTGCTGTAATTTAATTTCCATAATTATTTTAAATAAGACACTAACTAATTTAGTGTCCTATTAAAGAACATAAGCATTTGTAAAGTATATACCCTCTGCTTTTTTACTATTTATATACATTACGTATATACGCATATACACCATTTTGCTCCAGTATATTTGCTGAGAAAATGTTCTTTGTTTAGGGGTGGGGAAGGAGGTGGGTATAATGTGATAGCTTGTGTTGTGCTGCACTAACATAACAGGACATGGTCAATTTCACTGCCCTATTCTATTAGAAGCCCGCAAATGACTCTAATCCCTAATTTTTGCTGCAGGCATTTTTTTTCTGAATGTTTAGATGTATTAGGTTGTAAGTCTCCAAATTTCAATCCTGCAAGGTGCTTTGGGGAATGCACCATGGGCACTGGATTTCAAGTTCAAAGAAAGGGCCCTCCTTGCTTTGCTATTTGTTACTTTGTATTTACCTTTGCCTGGAACTTATCTTATGTACAGCCCTATGAAATATGTTGGCGCGTTATAAATAAACGATAATAATATTCTATTGACTCAAGCCATTATTGGTCTGCCACCTATGGGATTTACTTTATTTTGTGCTAGGAAAAAAATTGAGTTTCTGAATTTTTTCTTTGCCTTTTTAAAACCAGTAGAGTTCCTAGGCCATATTTGTGGCTTTGGCTAGCCCGTGTTGATTGTCGGTGGGTAACTCATAATCATATTGCGAGTAGCTAATAGAATATGTGGCAATATTAAGAGTGATTTTAAGTGTGTATAAATGTATAATTTGGGTCCCTGAGTCTGTTCTTCCATACACGCTGATATACAGGAGGTATACCATATATACTCGAGTATAAGCCGACCCGAGCATAAGCCGAGGCACCTATTTTACCACAAAATACTGGGTAACATGAGTGACTCGAGTATAAGCCGAGGGTGGGAAATGTGCTGCCCCCTGTGTCCCCCCTCTCTCTCCAGTGTCTCTTCTCCCCTCTCCCTTCCCTGTGTCTCATCCCCCTCCCTTATCACCCTTCTTAACCCCCCTCCTCATTCTCAACCCCTCTCCTCAACCCCCATCCTCAACCCCCTATCCTCAACCCCCCTCCTCAACCCCTCAACCTCAACCCCCCTCCATATCCTCAACCTCCCTCCTCATCCTCAACCTCCCTCCTCATCCTCAACCCCCTCCTCATCCTCAACCTCCCTTCTCAACCTCCCTCCTCATCCTTAACCCCCTCCTCATCCTCAACCCCCCCTCAACCTCACTCCTCAACCCCCTCAACCCCCCATCCTCATCTTCAACCCCCCCATCCTCAACCCCCTCCTCACCCCCTTCAATCTCAACCCTCTCCTAAACATCAACCCCCCTCCTCAACCCCCATCTTCAACCCCCCACCTCAACCCCCCATCTTCATCCCCCTCCTCACCCCCCCTCAACCTCAACCCCCCCTCCTCAACCTCAACCTCCCTCCTCCTCATCAACCCTCTCCTCACCCCCCCTCCTTATCAACCCCCTCCTCAACCCCCAATCCTCAACCCCAATCCTCAACCTCCATCCTCAACCCCCCATCCTCATCCTCAACCCCCCATCCTCAACCTCAACCCCCCTCCTCCTCATCAACCCCCTACTCACCCACCCTCAACCTCAACCCCTCTCCTCAACCTCAACCTCCCTCTTCCTCATCAACCCCCTCCTCAACCCCCCCATCCTCATCCTCAACCCCCCATCCTCATCCCCCTCCTCACCCCCCCAACCTCAACCCCCCTGCTCAACCTCCCTCCTCCTCATCAACCCCCTCCTCACCCCCCCTCAACCCCCCTCCTCCTCATCACCCCCCTCCTCAACCCCCTCCTCACTGTCTCCCCTCTAAATACCTCCCCCTCACTTACCTGCTTCTTCTCCGGCCTCTGCTCCGTCTTGACCCCGGCGCGCATGTGACGTCACATGCGCACCGCGTCATTAGCATATACCAGGTGCTAATGACGCGGCGCGCATGTGACGTCACATGCACGCCGGTTTTAAGACGGAGCAGAGGCCGGAGTAGAAGCAGGTAAGTGAGGGGGAGGTATTTAGCGGGGAGGGGGTTGAGGATGAGGAGGGGGGTTGAGGATGAGGAGGGGGGAGGGAAAGAGACACAGGGGGTAGAGAGACACAGGGGGATTAGAGAGACACGGGGGGGTAGAGAGACACTAGGGGGAGTGACTCGAGTATAAGCCCTTTCTAGCCTTAAAAAAAAGGGCTAAAAAACTCGGCTCATACTCGAGTATATACAGTAATTTCCTGAAAGCTCTATAATGAGCTCACTAGCTGATGTCCCTCAACATGACAGTATGCTCCTGCTCCTCTTATTTATGGATCCCCAGAATGGCTAGCTAGGGTTTTACCTTCTCATATGTGGTTGGTAAGTAAAAACTATTGAGCCATATACTTGCCTGTAAGAAGAGTTATACATTTTGTTGTGTGTTCAATAAGCAAGTTAGACATTCAGCCTCATTAAATTGGGGCTACATGTTACAACGTAGCCGTAACGTAGATATTAGAGACATTGAGCAGTGCTCATGGCCAACCAGCAGCTGCAAAGGCAAGTAAAATACCAGAATGTATTAAGAAGGGTATAGAAGCAAGGGAAGCAAATATAATTCTGCCACTATACAGATCCCTAGTACGCCCTCATTTGGCATATGGAGTACAATTTTGGGCACCACTTTATAAAAAGGACATTTTAGAGCTGGAGAATTTACAGAGACGGGCAACAAATAAGGGGAATAGAGGGGCTAAGTTATGAATAACGACTAATCAATCTAAACATATTTTCTCTAGAAAAAAGGTGTCTAAAAGGGGATATGATTACCTTATATAAATAAATCCAGGGTCAATACAAGGCTTTGTCAAGGGAGATTTTTGTGCCAAGAGGTTTTTCACTGACAAGAGGACATCCCTTGAGGTTAGAAGTAAAAAGATTCCACATGAAAGAAAGAAAAGGATTCTTCACAGTAAGGGTGGTTAATCTGTGGAATTCTCTACCAAAGAAGGTGGTGACAGCAGATTTCATAGATAACTTTAAAAAGGAATTGGACATATTTTTGAATACAAAGGGCATTGAGGGTTAAACTGGATAATTAGAGAGGGAGTATTTATCCAGGGAAGAATCTGATTGCCAGTATCTGGGGTCATGAAGAAATTAAAATTTCCCCCTTTTGAGACAATTGGCAATGTTTAAAATGTTTTGTTTTCTGTTTGCTCTCCTCATTTATAACTAATCTGCTTATTGTCGAGGAGATCAGAGGAAGTAGTCTGTTTTCTACCTTAATTACTATGTTATTATGTAGCACTTTAATTGTATTATAAATGTTTTTTTTTTTTCTATTATTTAAGTGCTGACCTTTTGTTTCCTTCTTTCTTTTGCATTTTCTGTGATGCTGTGATGCTTTTCTCTGAGTGCTGCAATGTCTGTACTTCTGTTGGGAACATTGTTATTACAATCCATTTTCCTGGCCATTTGTTGTTTATGAGAAGATATAGTTAATCTACCCAGTTCACAAGTTCACATCTTTGACTCATTATTACCAGCACTGTATACTAATGCATGCCCTTCTCTCCATACCCCTTCAATTTACTGTCACCCCCCCCCCCCCCCCTCATTTCCTCAGTGTGAGGTTTTATCCCCAGTCCTGACTTCCTTCTGTCACAGTGTCTCTCGCACAGTAATATGTCCCAGAGTCTGTGCTTCTCATGTTTGGCATTTGGAGGTAAAGTTCATTCTTTGAGGTGTCTCTGGTAAAGGTCACTTTATCTTTAAAGGAAGGGACATAGCTTGTACCTCCACTGCTATCTATATACCCCATATATTCCAGTCCTTTTCCTGGCAGCTGTCTAACCCAAACCCAAGCAGCACTAGTAAGAGACACTGAGACTTTACAGGGAGTATTCAGGGTCCCTGAGGGCTTCACAACTACAGATCCAGGCTGGTCCAAAGTTACTCCTTGTGAGAGGACACCTGGAAAGAGAATAAAAACATTAACATTAAACATGAGACAAGAAGCATGAGGATAACTAATAATGAAATCCATGGGATGTTTCTTACATGCTGTTAGTATCAGAAGGAGCAGAACAGAGAAGAAAGTCTTCATGGTGATGTCGACTAATACAAGTCTGTGTAAATTTGTCAGATCCAGGAGTACAGAAGTCTCCTCTTTTACCAAGAAAAAAAGTTTCTGATTTGCATGAAGAGAAATAGAAATGTATAAATGTGTTAATAAGGAACTTATTGGCAGGAGCTCCCTCTGCAGGCATATAATGAGAGATAATATATACTTTATATGGAACAGTTAGAACTGGGTGCTATATCATACATGATATGTGTATAAATATGTAACAATCATTATATTGATAAATGTTTATCTAGAATTTACAATAAATATTATGATCAAATCAATTTGGTAAGAAAACTGTAAACAGTAGTTTAAACTGTACATTGTATTTCCAATACATAAAAGCTTGTATAATTTACTCTACTGTGAAACAGCTTTTTCATGGACTCACTAAATAAAGTACAAATATGTCATATAATTTGCACTCTGTATAGTGTGCACTAATATAATTGGGGTGATGTGTATATGTTGGTTGGTGACTGTATATTGAAAGGAAACTGAATTTAGAAATTTTCTATAATGCATTTCTATACCAAATCCCACCCAGCCTGTACTATTATTATACTTTATAGCCTTATAAATGTTTCCATTTTACCTCATGTCTCAGTCTTGATAAATATATATATTTATATATATATATATTTTTTTTTTACTATAAACTACTAACCTAGCAGTATGTATGTTAAATTGACAGTGTTAACACACCCAGAGAAAATGTAAAGCTAACTGTTTTGGATTCTTATTAAAAATAAAAACAGTCCAGGAAGAAACAACACTTTTTTGAGTAAGACCAGTCTGATATGCTGCCGGATATTTCTCCATTTGAAGGGCACAAGAGAGCTAAGAATGCTGCTCTTATCAGACCTACAGAACAAATCAAGTTTATAGTACAAACTTACTTGACGTGTTGTTCATTCTCAGATTGGGCTTATCTGGCTGCATTTTTATTCTTTTAAAAAAGACAGATGAAATAACTTATTTCAAAGGAGTTGAGAAACGTTGCTAGGTTGGCTGACATCTTATAAAAGAGGTGGGAGTGACTCATCCCTTGTAATAGAAGCTGGAGTTGCACCATAACTTAGTAAACTACCTATCAAAAGAATTGAACATTTTCAGCTCTGCATGAAAGCATTGTTGAATAGGCAAAAATGAGCAGTTTCTGCAAGTTACAGTGATCTGTCCAAGCTATCACAATCACTTTTAACATGGCTATACACAATTAACACACTATGCATACATCTTTTTTTCCTATTTAAACTTAAGCATACTGAACACCACCCGTACAGTCTCAATTGAGTTAGATATAAAGTATATCTATATATCTGAAACAATTGAGGTGTTAATAAGTGTACCCAAAAGCACATATGCATGGGAGATCCCCTGGATCCCCTCTTAATAACCCACTTCCTATGAGCCTAGGAATCCCCCTACCATGCTGAATGGAACCTTAGGGATTCCCTCCTCTGTGCAGAGAAGGGAACTCCTGGGGATTACCTCCTCTGCTATCTCCCATTGTCCGCTTATCAAAATAACTATGGTGGTCTATTGAGACCCCCATGGCACCTATAAATTAACAACATGCCACAGAGGTCCTTAGTATCCTTAAAGGCCATCCATGACACCTAAATATTAACCCCTACCACGTTGGTCCCTTCACCTCATGGGAAGAGGGGGTTTGCAGGGTTTATAGGAGTGATCTGCAGTGGGATTATAACTCCCCTGCTTATCACTTAATGTTTTATCTCCTTACCGTGGGAAGGGGGGATTTATGTAGCAGGATGGGGACGGTGTCTGTTTTAACTGTGCAGCACTGCTGTGCAGATTGCAACGCATGCTCACATAGCCCTGATGTATGGTCCCCAGTTAGCGGTGGGGTTTTCAGTAATAGGGATTTTGATGACTATGTTATCTGCAACAAAAAAAACTGTCACAGTTACACCAGTATGAGATTCCAATTGAACCCCAAGTGAATATGTTGAATAGGAATAACATATCTAAAAATTATCACATATACAGTTCTCAGCAGCACAACCTTGCCAAAATCTGTTGGTAACGCAACGTTAAAACTGCAGGCTAGCGTAAGCGCTCATCCCTACGACCCCGTACGACTTTGTCAGGGAGCGCTCATCCCTACGAACCCATAGGGCTTAGGCAGGGAGCGCTGAAGGCACTCGGTAAGCTGGTAGAGATGAGCACCATAGGCGGTCATCCCTACGACCGTGCACGACTTGCGCATCCCGCGGAACTACACATCAACACAAAAAAAAATAAAAAATTCACACACAGCAAGGGGGGACAGCCAGGACATCTGGGACTGATGTTACATGAGAATTTACGTCCAATTTCAAGACTTCCGACACTCGAAAATCCCCTAAGCCGTTAAAAAACGAAAACGAGGCTGCACGACCCCTAAGCACGCAAAACACCGACAGGCACATACGACTTTTACACAGTATGAGCCTCAAAATACGCTATTAGGAAGGACGCAAAATGGTCCACACCCGCCTAACACATACACAATCGATACTATTACCATTACAAAATACCATTACCATTACAAAATGCGGAACTACACAGCTAAACAAATGGTTTGCCCTCGCTCACGCAGCCTATTTGCACTACACACTGCACACATTGCTGACACTTACACCTCAGCTTACCAACAGTAAAAATATACATTGTATGCTGCAGGAACATCAAAATAGATTGTTAGCTCTTCAGCATATTGCTTCCTGCATATATTAATTACAAATAGGTAAATTATATTAATTTATAATTTTATTAATTAATTAATTATCATTAAAAAATACATAGACATAAAAACAAACAAACAAAAAAACAGACGACAGGATCACAATAAACGCTAAAGGCGCTCAGCGCGTGCCTCACAAGCAGCGCCAACGGTGTTTAGAGGAGCAAAACTACACTAGGGGAGAGGCTCGCAAAGCGCGCCAAAAGGCGATCAGCACAAACCTTGCAATGAGCGTCAAAGGAGCTCTAATAACCCAAAATACAGCAACCAAGAGTCTCGCAATGAGAGATGAAGGTATTCTTCTTACTTTGTGTACCAAACAGCATTACCTGCCTTACAATTCTATTGCTGTCATTTTTTGACGGGCAAGTCGCTAGTATATCATAAAATAAATAATACAAAATGCAATAGTCAAATTGAACAAATACAAAACAGATTAAACATACTGAAAAATGGATTAAACATAACGAAAATTAAAGAGGTCAGATTTATAGTTATGGGTTGTTAAAAAGACTGGATTTAAATTGTATCTATTAATTGTAAAGCATAGATGTGCTTAAAGACTGCAGACAATGCTTGTAGTCTCAAATAGTACAAGGGCTATTTGAAAACATAAATAGAGGGATACACATTTTAAATCATTCACAATGTAGAACGCAGTATGTAATAGTGACTGATAATAGGCATCACAACTGGATTTTGGGAGGCACATGGACCCTTTGCCACTCCATTTCTTAATGTCCAGAGCTTTACTGGTCTATTATAGCGTATTGGCCCTGAGATTTGGGAACTTCCTTGAGTTAAAATATGATTACAATATTAAATGTATTTTGGTTTATGAGTATACTAGGTTTTGTATGGTTTAAAATGCCAGGGTACCTATGAAACTTGTGGTCATGCCCAGAGCCTAGGGAGTTTGTTATAGCAAGGTGCCTTGGCTTGAGATGATAAGTTCCTGCCCTGCGCAACCCAGTGAGACATACACAGGCTTTGGTAAAACAAAATATGCTATGTGCTTCTATAGGGCCCTTTAGAATTTTCCAAATCACAATTTAATAAGGCTGATATGGTTTATATTGTGTATGATTATGATAGATTGTGTTTCATGCTACAGGTATTGCTGTAAATAAAATATTGTTTATCCTATAAGTGATTGAGGTGGGTTAGAAGTTAACCCTAAGTTCTGGAGAAATGTACAGAAAAGGTCCCACAAGTTAGTGCAATGCAAACTAAACCCTGTTCTGATGCACTACAGTAAAGGCTATAGTAAAAACTGTTTAGATGCTATGCAGATGGACAGCTCTGCAGAATATTGCAGTTAAACACATAGCTTACGCCTGTCAAGGCTTATCCTTAAGTCAAGTGGTAAGTTAGCACTCTAGAGATAGTGACCCTGGCTAGTACAGAACAGATGCTGTCTTGAACATGTACCTGAGATGCTCTGCTTGACATGTAGCCATGTGTTCCTAAAGAAACTTAGAATGCACATTGTCCTGATTGGAGAATCTTAATTGCACCTATTGGTTACAAAAAAATGCACAATTCTCTGAATGGTTGTTCTCCACTGGAAAGGCTGTATAAATGTGTCCATAATTCATAATACAAGGGATCAGGTCTGGTTTTCAGGTCATGCCCAGAGCCTAGAGAGTTTGCTATAGTAGGGTGCCTCGGCTTGAGATGATAAGTTCCTGCCCTGCGCAACCCAGTGAGACATACACAGGCTTATTAAATTGCGATTTGGTAAATTCTAAAGGGCTCTATATAAGCATAGAGCATATTTTTTTACAGAAGTTTTTAGTTTGTGAAGATCTTGTTTTTTGATAGAAGTTCACTGACTAAAAACTTTGGTAAAACAAAATATGGTGTGTGCTTATATAGAGCCCTTTAGAATTTTCCAAATCACAATTTAATAAGGCTGATATGGTTTATATTGTGTATGATTATGATTATGATAGATTGTGTTTCATGCTACAGGTATTGATGTAAATAAAATATTGTTTATCCTATAAGTGATTGAGGTGGGTTAGAAGTAAACCCTAAGTTCTGGGGAAATGTACAGAAAAGGTCCCACAAGTTAGTGCAATGCAAACTAAACCCTGTTCTGATGCACTACAGTAAAGGCTATAGTAAAAACTGTTTAGATGCTATGCAGATGGACAGCTCTGCAGAATATTGCAGTTAAACACATAGCTCACGCCTGTTAAGGCTTATCCTTAAGTCAAGTGGTAAGTTAGCACTCTAGAGATAGTGACCCTGGCTAGTACAGAACAGATGCTGTCTTGAACATGTACCTGAGATGCTCTGCTTGACATGTAGGAATGTGTTCCTAAGGAAACTTAGAATGCACATTGTCCTGATTGGAGACTCTTAATTGCACCTATCGGTTACTAAAAAATGCACAATTCTCTGAATGGTTGTTCTCCACTGGAAAGGCTGTATAAATGTGTCCATAATTCATAATACAAGGGATCAGGTCTGTTTTTCACATAAACAAGGTGTTAGACTATATACTGCCTGCCTTTACCCTGAGTGGGGAATGGTCCTGTTCTGAGACCACTGCTATACTGCCTGCATTATCATCTGCACATATTCCTGGGTGTTATCTCTATCCTGATGCCATCTTTTGTGCCAGAGAAAAAGAAAAATAACCACACGGTCCTTCTGGGGTAGGTTTGAGCTAGGTTCTTATCAAGCCCCATTGAAGAAGCAGGTTGTGACAATAGGCAAATTGTAGTGTAGTTGAGATGGCCCTGGTGTCATCGTCCTTATGCTTTGGGATAATGCATAAACTGTCAATAGTTATTAAGAATTCATTTTCAATATTTTATCTTAGAGAAAGTATTGTTGTTGTATCATGAATTAAAAAAGGGACAGTTATATGAAACCTAATATTGTATTACTTTTGGAAAAAGGGCATTGTGCACTTTGTAAGTCATAGAAAATAAAATTCCCCCCTCTCCCTCCCTTGTGTCTCCTTTGCCTCCTATCCCACCCTTGTGTCTCCATTCCCCCCTCTCCCTCCCTTATGTCTACTTCCCCCTCTCCCTCTCCTTTACCTCATTTCCCCTCTCCCTTTTCTGCCCTCTCCCTCCCCTGTGTATCCTTTCCCCATCTCCTGTACCTCCTTTTCTCCTCTCCCTCCCCCTGTGTCTCCTTCCACCTCTCCCTTCCCCCTTGTGTCTACTTTCTCCCTCTCCCTTCCCCCCTCTACCTCCCCTGTGTGTCCTTTCACCCCCTCTCCCGTACCTCCTTTCCCCCTCTCCCTTTCCCCCTCTCCCTCCCCTGTGTCTCCTTTCCCCATCTCCCTCCCTTGTGTCTCCTTTCCCCTCTCTCTCCCTCTCTGGTTCCTCCTTTACCCCTCTCCCTTTCCCCTGTGTCTCCTTTGCCCCTCTCCCTTTCCTCCTTCGTGTCTCCTTTCCCTCTCTCCCCATCCCCCCTCTCCCTCCCCTGTGTGTCCTTTCACCCCCTCTCCCTTACCTCCTTTCCCCCCTCTCTCTTTCCCTCTCTCCCTCCCCTGTGTCTCCTTTCCCCATCTCCCTCCCCTGTGTCTATTTTCCCCTCTCTCTCCCTCTCCTGTTCCCCCTTTATCCCTCTCCCTTTCCCCTGTGTCTCCTTTGCCCCTCTTCCTTTCCTCCTTCGTGTCTCCTTTCCCCCGTTCCCAATCCCCCCTTGTGTCTCCTTTCCCCCTCTCCCTCCCCTGTGTTTCCTTCCTCTCCTGTCAATCCCTTGTGTCTCCATTCCCCCTCTCCCTTCTTCATGTCTCCTTTCCCTCCTATCCCTCCCTTGTGTCTCCATTCCCCCATCTTTCTCCCTTGTATCTCATTTGCCCTTCTCCCTCTCCTGTACTTCCTTTCCCCTCTCACTTTCCCCCTCTCCCTCCCCTGTGTCTCCTTTCCCCAATCTCCCTCTCCTGTTCCATCTTTCCTCCTCTCCCTTAACCCGGTGTCACATTCCCCCTCTACCCTTCCCCCTCTACCTCCTTTGTGTGTCCTTCCCCCTCTCCCTTACCTCCTTTCCCCCTTCCCTCCCTCTCCCTCCCCTGTGTCTCTTTTCCCCATCTCCCTCCCCTGTGTCTATTTTCCCCTCTCTCTCCCTCTCCTGTTCTTCCTTTATCCCTCTCCCTTTCCCACGTGGCTCCTTTGCACCCCTTTTTTTTCCTCCTTCGTGTCTCCTTTCCCCCTCTCCCCAACCCCCTTGTGTCTCCTTTCCCCCTCTCCCTACCCTGTGTCTCCTTCCTCTCCTGTCAATCCCTTGTGTCTCCATTCCCCACTCTCCCTCCTTTGTGTCTCCTTTACCTCCTATCCCTCCCTTGTGTCTCCATTCCCCCATCTCCCTCTCTTGTTTCTCCTTTCCCCCTCTCCCTCTCCTGTACCTCCTTTCCCCTCTCACTTTCCCCCCTCTCCCTCCCCTATGTCTCCTTTCCCCAATCTCCCTCTCCTGTTCCTCCTTTCCTCCTCTCCCTTTCCCCTGTGTCGCCTTCCCCCAACTCCGTTCCCCCCTCGTGTCTACTTTCCCCCTCTCCCTTCCCCCTCTACCTCCCCTTGTGTCTCCATTCCCTCATCTCCCTCCCTTGTATCTCATTTGCCCTTCTCCCTCTCCTGTACTTCCTTTCCCCTCTCACTTTCCCCCTCTCCCTCCCCTGTGTCTCCTTTCCCCAATCTCCCTCTCCTGTTCCATCTTTCCTCCTCTCCCTTAACCCCGTGTCGCCTTCCCCCTCTCCCTTCCCCCTCTCCCTCCTTTGTGTGTCCTTCCCCCTCTCCCTTACCTCCTTTCCCCCTTCTCCCTTTCCCCCCTCTCCCTCCCCTGTGTCTCTTTTCCCCATCTCCCTCCCCTGTGTCTATTTTCCCCTCTCTCTCCCTCTCCTGTTCTTCCTTTATCCCTCTCCCTTTCCCACGTGGCTCCTTTGCACCCCTTTTTTCCTCCTTCGTGTCTCCTTTCCCCCTCTCCCCAACCCCCTTGTGTCTCCTTTCCCCCTCTCCCTCCCCTGTGTCTCCTTCCTCTCCTGTCAATCCCTTGAGTCTCCATTCCCCACTCTCCCTCCTTTGTGTCTCCTTTACCTCCTATCCCTCCCTTGTGTCTCCATTCCCCAATCTCCCTCCCTTGTTTCTCCTTTCCCCCCTCTCCCTCTCCTGTACCTCCTTTCCCCTCTCACTTTCCCCCCTCTCCCTCCCCTGTGTCTCCTTTCCTCCTATCCCTTTCCCCTGTGTCGCCTTCCCCCACTCCGGTCCCCCCTCGTGTCTACTTTCCCCCTCTCCCTTCCCCCTCTACCTCCCCTGTGTGTCCTTTCACCCCCTCTCCCGTACCTCCTTTCCATCTTTCCCTTTCCCTCTCTCCCTCCCCTGTGTCTCCTTTCCCAATCTCCCTCCCTTGTGTCTCCTTTCCCCTCTCTCTCCCTTTCCTGTTCCTCCTTTACCCCTCTCCCTTTCCCCTGTGTCACCTTTGCCCCTCTCCCTTTCCTCCTTTGTGTCCCCTATTCTCCTCTCCCCTCCCCCCCTTGTGTCTCCTTTCCCCCTCTCCCTCCCTTGTGTCTCCATTCCCCCTCCTCTCCCTCCCTTGTCTCATACCTGGATGCAACCCTGCCAGCAGCACCACACTCACCTCCTCTGTGGCTCCCTCTTTCTCTGGCTGGAACTATTTTCGAGATCAAGCTGCGCAAGTTGCATGCACATAAAGTAATCTGATTCAGAAAGTACTTCTGGCCAGAGGACGGGAGCCACAGAGGAGAAGATGGTGAGTGTGGCGCTGCTGGCAGGGTTGCAGCCAAGTAAGTGCTTCAGCTACTGGCAGAAACCAGGTAATGGGTGTGACGCGCTGGGGAGGCTGAGGGGGAGGCAGAGGGGGAGATGAGAGAGAGTCAAAGGGGAGATGAAAGAGGCAGAGGGGGAGATTAGAGAGAGAGAGAGTCAGAGGGGAGATGAAAGTGGCAGAGGGTGATGGTAGCGCTGCAGGCCTCGCAAAAAGCACCTGCGGTGCTCATTGCAGCGGTTGCAGAGGGGAGATGAGAGAGAGGCAGCGCTCATCTCGAGGCCTGCAATGAGCGCCTGCCTAACTCCTGCGCCACTGGAGATGAGCGCCTGTGGCTCTCATTGCAAGACCTGCAATGAGCGCCTTTGGCCTAAACAGCTCACCTTGCTGATGGCCGCAAGCGTGACCAACATCGTAAACGTTCCCCACACTGGTAACTATATATGTGATGGAAAATGACAATCAGGTTGAAATACCTATAATTTTCTGGATTTTAGTGTACATATATATATATACTAACGACTTGCCCATCAAAAATGACGGGGCAATAAAATTGTAAGGCAGGTAATGCTGTTTGCCACACACAGTAAGTGTTTTGGTCGTCTGAGATCCTTTGGCGCTCATTGCGAGCCTTGCGCTGAGCACCTTTGGTGTCTAAATTCAGTACTCATTGTGAGCCTCTCGGTTGGTGTATTTGTGTTATCAGAGGCGCTTTTGCGCTCATTGTAAGGTCCGCGCTGATCTCCTTTTGGCCCTTATTGCAAGCCTCTCCCCTGGTGTACTTTGTGTCCTATGAGCACCGTTGGCGCTCCTTGTGAGGCGCGCGCTTAAGGCCTTTGTCGTTTATTGCGATACTGTGGTGTGTTTTTTTTTTCTGTATATGTAATTTTTCATGATAATTAATTAATTAATTAATGAAATCATAAATTAATATACTTTACCTATTTGTAATTAATATATGTAGCACACAATGTGTTGAAGAGCTAACAATCTGTTTTGATGTTCCTGCAGCAATGTGTCAGCAATGTGTGCAGAGTGTAGTGTAAATAGGCTGCGTGCACGAGGGGAAACCATTAGTGTAGCTGTGTACTTTCGCATTCTGTAAGTTAGTTTTGTAAAATGGCGGCGATTGTGCATGTGGTACGTGGGTGTGAATGATTTTGCGTCCTTGTTAATAGCGTATTTTGTACCTAGTACAGGTTGGTGTAAAAGTCGCATGTGCTTGGCGGTGTTTTGCGGGTTTAGGGGTCATGTAGCCTTGTTTTTTTCTCGCTTAGGGGATTTTCGGGTGTCTAAACTCTGTAAATTGGACTTAAATTTGCGTGCAACCTGACTCCCAGATGCCCTAGCTTCCCCTCTTTGCTGTGTGTAATTTTTTTATTTTTTTTGTTTGTATTTTGTGGTTTTTCTATGTTTTTCGCTGTGCACGGTTTGGCCGTTAAGTTTGTATTTTTGCGAGTCCCGCGGCTCTTATTTTTTGTGTAAGTCCGTAATTTATTTTTTTTCTAAGTCCCGCGGCTCAGATTTTTTTGTGTAAGTCTGTATTTTGTCACTGCATGTTATTTTATTTTTTTTCAAAGTCCCGTTTCTGTGGTTGTTTGTAACCGCTTGTGCGGCGCCGCAGAGGGTACGCATTTGCGGCCTACAATGGGCCGCAACCGTGAGCCTCGCAAGGCGAGGCGAGCCTTTGAGGCATTGAAGCGTTCCAAGCTTGCAGGACTTAGGCAATGAGCACCTAGGGCACTCATTGGCCTCCTCGAGTCATTGAAGCATGCGGGACTTAGTCTGAAATGAGCACTTAAGCAGCCGCACATCACTTAGGCTTCAATGAGTGCAGCGGTGCCGTCACACATGCGAGCTTGAGAAAAAAAAATACGACTTCGGAAAAATACGAATTTAACGGGCGACCCGTGGAAGTTAAAAAAAAAAAAAGTAATAAAAAATAAATAAAAGCACATTCACACACAGCACGGGGGGGAGAGACAGGAAGCTTGGGAGTAAGGTTGCAAGCGATTTTGAGCCTCATTTGACTTGTTTTCTCACTCGAAAATCGGCTAAGCGAGAAAAAAAATAGCAGACGAAAAAAGTAAAAATTTTTGAAACTGGATGAAAACAAGGCTGAGCAAAGCCAGGCATGCGGGACTTAGAAAATACACAACGGCAAAGACACTAACACTTACACCAACAAAATACGACCTCAGAAAAATAGACGGCAAAGACACTAACACTTACACCAACAAAATACAACCTCGGAAAAATACAATTAAAGTACATTTAAAGTACATTTAACAGTCGAACCGCAGAAATCTAAAAACACAAAAAACAAGAAAAATAATTTTAAAAAAAACTAAAAACACACTCACACACAGCACAGGGGGAGAGCCAGAAAGCATGGGAGTGATGTTGCAATCAATTTTGAGCCTTATTTCCTGTGTTTCGTCACACGAAAATCGGCTAAACAAAAAAAAAAAATAACGGACGAAAAACGTAATAAATTCTGAAACTGGATGAAAACGAGGTTGAGCAAAGCCAGGCACGCGGGACTTAGAAAATACACAACGACAAAGACACTAACACTTACACCAACAACGCCAGGCACGCGGGACTTAGAGAATACACAATGACTTTGCTCCACACAAACATACAGCAGACACACAGAAGAGAAACACACAGGGAAGGGACTGGGGGGAGATGCTGGAAAGAGACACATGGCATTCCCAAGCACAAAACATGTAGGTCAATGAACCGTGCAATGAGCGGCCCTTACAGTACACTGTTGGAAAGGTTAGCAATGAGCGCCAAAGGCGTTTATTGAGAGCCACGCGATGAGCGCCGAAGGTGCTCAGAGAAGCAAAATCCTCACATTGTGTGGCAAACAGCTTTTCCATGGCTTACAATTTTATTGCAGTCATTTTTTCAAGGGCAAGTAGCTAGTATATATATATATACTATATTTCTACATATAATAATTATGTGAGAAAAATAAGGTTGGCATAAAATGTAACATACAGGCAGGACTGATTAGAGGGCTTTCCATTTAAGATAAAATATATAGATGGAGTGATGACAATGGGAAGAGAGGAATGAGTGCAGATACTGAGTGTGTGCTAAAGGAAGTTTCTATCTGCTACAGTGAAAATGCAACAGCTTTAATTCACTCAATAATTTATCAAATAATGTATAGATATTTATTTCACTGGGAACGTTACATAACATACATCACTGTAAACAGTATGTTGCTTATGGTTTACATTGTTTGTTTGTTACTGTGGAAAAAGAGTTAAAAATATCTATGTATTTTTGTAAATACATATGTTTTTGTAAATACATATGTATTTACACATATATGTTATTTTACCTGGTCTTACCTTGAATTTTTGTCTTGGGGTCATTCCACACCAAATCAACGCATAAAACAAGGGTTTCGTCACCCTCTGACTCGGATTTTGATGAAACTTGGTGTACACCCTTCCCTTATGGTTGAAAGAAACCCTCTTAAAAAATGTTCCCTCTATCTCAAACGGTTTTAATTGCTTAGTTTCATTAAATCTGCGTTGTCTGTTCCTCTTGAGACTCTCAGCACAAGATGCCCTTGCGTACATTTAATTTTTTTTCTCCATAACCAATGATCAGATCTCTTTGAAATTTTACACAGAGCTCAAAATACACCAGCACTCAAACATTTTTATAAATGCCTAAAAAAAAGTATAAATGTACTTGTAGCGTAGTTTTTTTGGTGGAAAATCTAGGTTTAGAAAACCTGAATTTTCAGCATATGGGCACGATGTTACCAAAATGTTTTGATGTTGAAAATTACTGCAAAGACATGCTCTTTCTTGACAAAGAATGACATTTGTGGGGTTTTTATTCCTTGTAATGAAAATTTTTAGTTTTTTGGACATCTTAGGAACAAAAAGGCTACAGGGTAGCCATTTTGTTCAACTTTCCTACAACCTGTAGCTGTAATAGAAAAAAATAATGAAACAAAGTTGCTCATTGCCAGCCTTTCCCGCTTGCCTACTGTACGGGGCCGCTCATTGCAGGGTTCGTTAACCTGCAAGTTTAGTGCTTGGGAATGCCAGTCTTATCAGCATATCCCCCTGTCCCTTCCCTTTCTCCTCTGTGCGTGTGCTCAATGGTTATTTTTAAAGAACTGCATGCCTGGCTTTGTTGGTGTAAGTGTTAGTTTGTTCGGTGTGGTGTATTTTCTAAGTCTGGCGTGCCTGTTGTTGTTCGTTTAAGTGTTAGTCTTAAGCATCATGTGTTTTGTACGTTTTGCGAGCCTGGCTTTGCTGAGTCTTGTTTTCATGCTGTTTCTGAAAATTTGCTTTTTTTTGTCCGCCATTTTTTTCCTTGCTTAGGCGATTTTGGAGTGACGAAAAATGACAAATATGGGTGTAATTCGCTTGCAATCTCATTCCCAGGCTTCTTGTGTCTCCCCCTGTGCTGTGTGTGCTATAATTTTTTGTACATGTTTATTTTGTTTTGGTGGGCTTTTAGAGTCACGCGATTGAACAGTGCTGCGCCACTGCTTTGCGAGGCTCGCATGTGTGACAGCGGCACTGGCTCACCTCGCTTTGCGAGGCTCACGGTTGCGCTCTTGCTTTGAGGGTCGCAACTGCGTTACCAACACTGCAAACGTTACAAACAGTGCAAAGATCCACAACTGTGCCACAACAGGCACAATTGAAGCAAGAAGAATGAGCATTGATAAAGAACCCTCCCTCACTTTCAACCTGAGGAGCCTCTCCAAACTTCCTGTGAATGCTGATGATCTGTATCCTGGATGTTTTGTTGCTTGCAAGTATGATAATTTGTGGTACTTTGGAATGATATTGGAGATTAATCAAGACGAGGGAGATGCTTTTGTAAAACTTCTTCACCCAAATGGACCTTCCCCTTCATTCTGCTGGTCTAGCCGTGACGATTCTTGCATAATACCATTTCCTCATATCCTTGGTATTGTACAACCCTCACAGACAATAACTGGCAGAAGATACTTCTTTCCCAACGAGTAGATGGAGGTTTTGGAAGAAAAAATGGTAAGCTTACAGGTGATACTGAAGCTACAGCAAAGAAACTGAGGACCATTAAACTTGTAAGGTAATAAAGTGTGTTAAGAGCATAGTCTGTGGTAATTACTTACTTTAGTTTAATTGTTGTCCTTATTGTTATTATTGTATCTTCTGTCATAAAACTGCCTCATTGTGAATTACTCCTCAATATATTTAACATAAATGTTGAAAAGTCTCCATCCATTATTTCAAGATGGCATGCAAACATCATTCTTTTTTTCTTTTCTTTTGTAAGATAGACATGTCTTGGTATGCAATAATATTCTGAAAAACAAACTGGGAATCATGTAATGTTGCATAATTTAATAAAATGCATAATTTTTTATTATTTTAATCTTTTTCTTGCTCGATCTTATTACCTTACTTATCAGCATTTAAAGTTTCTTAACAATGTTTTTTATTGACTTTATTGATAGTCAATTTCCATAATTTTAAATAACCCAAAGCTAAAAACAAGTCTGCACTTTTGAAAAAATCTATAATAACCAATATTATGTTACATTTTAAGATGAACAACTTTGTTTCATAAATTTTTTTCTATTACAGTTACGGATTGTAGGAAAGTTGGACAAAATGGCTAGCCACTAGCCATTTTATTCATAGGATGTCCAAAAAACTTAAAATTTTCATTACAAGGAATAAAACCCCCATAAATCTCATTCTTTGTCAAGAAAGAGCATGTCTTTGCAATGATTTTCAACATCAAAACATTTTGGTTCCATTGTGCCCACACACGGAAAATTCAGGTTTTCTAAACCTAGTTTTTCCACCAAAAAAACTATTCCACAAGTATGTTTATACGTTTTGTTAGGCATTGCTGAAAATGTTGGAGTGCTGGTGTAATTTTTTCTGAAATCCTCAAAGAGATCTGATCATTGGTTATGGAGACAAAAAATAAAATGTACGCAAGGGTATCTTGTGCCGAGAGTCTCAAGAGGAACAGACAACGCAGATTTAATGAAACTTTGAAGTGCTATAAAATTAAAACTGTTTGATATAGAGGGAAAAATTTTAAGAGGGTTTCTTTCAACCATAAGGGAACGGTGTACACCAAGTTTCATCAAAATCTGAGTTGGAGGGTTGCATGACCTCGTTGAATTGACGTGGAATGACCCCTTGGTCTTCCATCCTCTACTCTGTTTTATAAAACTTATAATCAAGTAATCTAATGAGCTGCTTTAATATCGGGTGATATCAAATATTTATTATCTCATGTACTCAATGTAACCTTTTTTTTCTGCGGAATATTACTGTTGCTTTATATGTTAACATAAATGTAAAGTGGAGAAACATTAAATAATATCAAAATTAGTGTATGTGACATGATATACTTTACATCTACAAACCTGAATTATTGTATTATTAGTAAATTAATGTATTTTTTGTGACAATATTTTTTTCCTACTTTTTTTTTGTGATCCTTTAAAAAACACCAATATTTCAGATGATAAAATCCTTTTCTACTATAAATACATGTAAATAGCTGGCTCACACTCCAGAAAAAGATCATTACTTGTGTAAGACATCAGCTAGTAAGTAACATAACCAAGCATTGTGTGACACCCTGAAGGAGTCTGTCTCCATTCAGTAAAAAAATATTTATATTATGTGTGAGATTCACAAAGCTCCACTTTAACTACTTTTGCTTCAAGGATAACTGCTGTTGCTATTTATTTTGCAATTACAGCGTTTCACATACAATTGTAGTTATGGCAATTTAGTGAATCTCCAATTAAATTCTTCTTGCTGGAGAAAAAAAACAGCAAATGAGTGTTTATGATTATATTCTGGCATTCTGGGAGGGGGTGGCATTTGTGAGAAGCTGCACCTTGTCGGAGATTTTTTTCTTATGCTATTATGTTATTTTAATTACCATAAATCTGTGAATAATAATAATAATAATAATAGGACTTTAAGATGTTTTTGTCATTATAATTTTGGATGATATGACATATAATAAATCCATGTTATCCTACAACATTAATTTTAATCAGACATTACTTCTCTCCCCTCTAGCAATATGGTTAAAATGAGGTTTCGATTCTCCATTACCTCTAATATCAATGTTATCAGTACCTGTCTAGAGTTTATCTGTTAAAACAACTGTAATCAATCGGGGCAATTTGTACTGATGGGTGAAGTGTTGGAGAGTTATTTGGTATATTAAATTGTAATACACCTAGGGCCTCATTCAATGAATGGCCTTAAAGTGGCCTCAAAGCTGTGATTCCTTGCGAGGGTGCTGCGGCCCCTCGTAGCCCTACTTCTACGTTGCTATTCAAATGAAAGGGGCCGCATCACACCCCTTCCTACGGCTGATCGCAAGACAGGCAATTGTCCATTAGCTTTGGCAAACTTGGACCTGATCGCTGGCGTTAGCCCGCAGATAAGAGTGCAAGCCGCCAAATTCAAATGTGGAAAATAAAGTCAATGCAGCACTGTACAGCGCTGTAATTGATAAGAAGACACATTGAGGGACATGAGGATTACATGCAGTACATTGGCTAGCTGGCACATCGATGCTAGCCAATACTATCATTTGTAGCTAACCCCCCATGCTGCAGGGTACCCAACGGGACCTCCAGAGGGTGCCCACATTAACCCTTGCTGCAGGGGTCCATAGGGACCACCGCTACATTAAAAATTCAAATTTCATGCCCTGCACAGGTCTTGAAAGTACCTAAAAGGTCCTTAAAAGACCCGCAAGAAACAACAAATGAATACCTGCTGTGGGGGTACTATAAGTACCCCACCGGCACCTAAAATGAACCCCATCACTTATGGGGGTCAGTATAGACCCCCCACAAGACCAAAATGAACCCCTCTGTCCAATAGGGGGCTATATAGACCACTATAGGACACTATTAACCCCTAGGGTAACCCCCATGAAGGTCCTCCGGGACGCGCATGACAAAGTCTAAGCACTACACTACACTATTAACCCTAACTATACCCCATTAACCCCTTAACCCTAACTATACCCCATTAACCCATAGTAAACCCTATTTAACCCTAAATGGGTCTATTTAACCAAAACTGTACCTATTTAAACCTAACTGGGCCTATTTCACCCTAACTGGGTCTATGTAACCCTAACTGTACCTAATAACCCTAACTGAGCCTATTTAATCCCATCACTTATGGGAATCTATAGAGACCCCCATAAGCCTCAATTTAACCCCTTCACTTATGGGGGTCCATACAGTCCCCCATAAGCCTCCATCTAACCCCATCACTTATGGAGGTCATACAGACCCCCATAAGCCTCCATCTAACCCCATCACTTATGGGGGTAAATACAGACCTCCATAAGCCTCCATCGAAACCCTTCACTTATGGGGGTCCATACAGACCCCCATAAGCCTCCATCTAACCCCATCACTTATGGGGGTCTATACAGACCCCTATAAGCCTCTATCTAACCCCTTCACTTATGGCGCTCCTTGACAGCAACTGCGGCCCTCGCTTTGTGATGGCCGCAGTTGCTGCGGGCTCGCGTAGGCAACGACCCGGATGCTTACAACTATATATGTGATACAGGGGCATTGGGGCTTCAGGGCAAACGCCCCCACAAATATTTTCTTCACCCTGCAATAAAAAAAACACAACAATGTATTAGTATAACCCAAAAACAATTAAATATAAGGTGTACATCATCATTTCAAGTCTCAATAGTATTAAAATGAAGTAAAGTTAGTAAAGGGACACTGTCACTTTAAGATAACCCTTACGCTACATTAACTAATGCTGTGTGTACTGTATCTATATTATAGCCCCCTGCCTGCACCCTGTGTGATCATATTACACTACTACACTAACCTTTAGACTCTTCTCTTCAATGAGTCCTGGCCTGGCCCCATGACCGTTAATGCATGCCGCCCACCATCACAGTGACGATATGCATGGGCGGTCATAAATGTATCAATTAATAACTGACAGTCTTCCATCATTGACCAATCAATGATGGAAGGCTGTCCAGTTACTAAGTGAACAATCTAAACCCACCCAGACCGTTAGCCCTGAGCGCCCGCCAGCAAATAGGGCCTCGAGTTTTCATTTTGATTGACTGATACAGTCAATAAAACCACCAGTTAGTTGCCTGTCCCTTCCCCCTTTCTGTTTCCTGACCCTGGTCACGCTGAGACTGAGAGACCTCCCTGGCTGAAACTACTCACATCTGCTCTGCCTGCCTAACACAGTAAGTCTACCTGCCTGGCACCTGCCCTGCCCCTGCCCCTGGCCAAACCAAAACCCCTAGTAGCCCCTAATAAAAGTTAGGGGTGACCAGTTACCCCACTATGCCTGCCTGGCCTGCCACCTACCCAGCCACCCACCAACTACCACCGACGACCCTAGGCCTACAATGCCTGGTGCCACCCCCAGCCTGGCCAATGGCCATCACCCCCATGTGGCCTGTGCCACCCCCGATCAGGCCTGCCCTTTGCTATGCCATCATGCCACCGCCGGATTACCCCGATCACGGGATCGGGGTAGTCGGGTGGTGAGCGGGGTGGCACAGGCCCACATGGGGGTGATCGGATCACCCCCTTGATGAGGCCTGTGCCACCCCTGATGACCTCCATGTCGCCGCCCTATGCCACCCCCGAGGCCCGATCACCACCACCCCGATGCGGCCTATGCTAGCACCGCCCGATTACCCCGATCACGGTGATCGGGGTATTCGGGCGGTGAGCGGGGTTGACCAGGCCACATGGGGGTGGATGTTCACCCCCATGAGGCCTGTGCCACCCCTGATCGTGGCGGATGGGCGACCGATAGGCGCCTGAGCGTGACCGACCCCACCCTGAACCAAATACCTACCCCCCCCCCTATTTTTATTCCATTTTTAGAAGTAACAGGCATGTATATGTGCCTGTCACTTTTAAAGATAAAATAAAAATAAGGGAAGGGAAAAACAATACAGTAAACACATTAACACAGTATGTAACACATTATTATACAAAAATAAACAGCTTTAAACAAGGATTAATAAAAAATAAAATAAACAACAGCACATACTTACCTGTCAAATTGACCCCTCCAGCGTTGGCCTTCTGTCCTCTGGATATAGTCATGAAAATAATCCAATGTTGATTGAAGCCCATGTCAAATAATCCAATGTTGATTGAAGCCACTGGTCAAATAAAATAATCCAATGTTGATTGAAGCCAATGGTCAAATAAAATAATCCAATGTTGATTGAAGCCAATGGTCAAATAATCCAATGTTGATTGAAGCCAATGGTCAAATAATCCAATGTTGATTGAAGCCACTGGTCAAATAATCCAATGTTGATTGAAGCCACTGGTCAAATAATCCAATCTTGATTGAAGCCATTGTCCATCCATCCATTCTGGCCCATTGAAAGAGGCCTCCACAAAAAAAAAAGGACGCTATAAAAAAAAATAATAAAAAAAATAAAAGAGCTCCTCCTACAAGGAGTCCCTCCCGCGATTAATTGCTTTTTCCCCACGGTCTGCTTTATATACTAATTTTTGAAGGACTCTGATTGGCTGAAATTTTTGATTGACATCGATTTCAACCAATGAGAGTCTTAAAAAAATTAGCAAATCAGCAAGCAGTATGGAAGCCTGTAAGGGTAAAAAAGGTTAGTGTGAACTTGTTTGACCCTGTATGTATTATACATATTACAGGGCTATTTTATGTGATATACATGTTACAGGATAATATCCTGTAACATGTATAGCCAAAAAATAGCACTGTAATATGTATAAAAAATAATGTGTAATAGAAATGCATGAAAAATATAATATAACAAGTAATAAAGAACATCAATTAATCAAATAATAAATATCAATTAATATATATTGTTGTATGTATATGTTTATGTATATTTATGTGTATTTTTTCTGCGTATATATATATTTGGATATATATATATATATATATATTGATTGATAGATATATTGATTGATATATATATATATATTTGGATATATATATATATATTTATATATATATTTATATATATAATATATATATATATATATATATATATATAAAAATTGATATCAATATATCACAATAAATAAATATATATATATATATATCAATTTGATATATATATATATATATATATATATATATATATATATCTCTATCTATATATATATATAGAAAACAACAAAGTCAGAGGTGCTCATCAGAGAACGAACCAACCTTAATAGGTTGGTTCTATAGCCATGATAAGCTACTCTGAGAGCAACCTCTTTTAGCTCACTTGTGCCCTTCACAGGGAGAAATCTCCTGTAGTATATCAGTCTGGTCCCACTCAAAAGAGTGACCCAGCCCAGAAATACCAGGCAATTCTACCCTGAACAGGAGAAACAGCAAACCCCAGGCGCGTTTCGGCCTTTATGGGCCTCGTCAGTGAGGTGCAGCTGAACTCCCTAAGGCACAGTGAGCAAGGGGTCCACGTCTGGAGTCCCTTATTACCCTTAGGGAGACTAAACCCTAAAGGTAATTTGCATATAGAAAACAACAAAGTCAGAGGTGCTCATCAGAGAACGAACCAACCTTAATAGGTTGGTTCTATAGCCATGATAAGCTACTCTGAGAGCAACCTCTTTTAGCTCACTTGTGCCCTTCACAGGGAGAAATCTCCTGTAGTATATCAGTCTGGTCCCACTCAAAAGAGTGACCCAGCCCAGAAATACCAGGCAATTCTACCCTGAACAGGAGAAACAGCAAACCCCAGGCGCGTTTCGGCCTTTATGGGCCTCGTCAGTGAGGTGCAGCTGAACTCCCTAAGGCACAGTGAGCAAGGGGTCCACGTCTGGAGTCCCTTATTACCCTTAGGGAGACTAAACCCTAAAGGTAATTTGCATATAGAAAACAACAAAGTCAGAGGTGCTCATCAGAGAACGAACCAACCTTAATAGGTTGGTTCTATAGCCATGATAAGCTACTCTGAGAGCAACCTCTTTTAGCTCACTTGTGCCCTCAGAGTAGCTTATCATGGCTATAGAACCAACCTATTAAGGTTGGTTCGTTCTCTGATGAGCACCTCTGACTTTGTTGTTTTCTATATGCAAATTACCTTTAGGGTTTAGTCTCCCTAAGGGTAATAGGGGACTCCAGACGTGGACCCCTTGCTCAATGTGCCTTAGGGAGTTCAGCTGCACCTCACTGACGAGGCCCATAAAGGCCGAAACGCGTCTGGGGTTTGCTGTTTCTCCTGTTCAGGGTAGAATTGCCTGGTATTTCGGGGCTGGGTCACTCTTTTGAGTGGGACCAGACTGATATACTACAGGAGATTTCTCCCTGTGAAGGGCACAAGTGAGCTAAAAGAGGTTGCTCTCAGAGTAGCTTATCATGGCTATAGAACCAACCTATTAAGGTTGGTTCGTTCTCTGATGAGCACCTCTGACTTTGTTGTTTTCTATATATATATATATATATATTTATTTATTGTGATATATTGATATCAATTTTTATATATATATATATATATATATATATATATATAAATAAATATATATATATATATATATATATATATATATTTTTTTTTACAATTTGGGCCTATATGGTCCCAATTTGTTATTTAGGGTTTTTAAGGTGCGGTTGGGGCCTATATGGTCAAAATTGGTTTTTTTAAGGTTTTTAAGGTGCGGTTGGGGCCTATATGGTCCAAATTGGTTATTTAAGGTTTTTAACGTGCGGTTGGGGCCTATATGGTCAAAATTGGTTATTTAAGGTTTTTAAGGTGCGGTTGGGGCCTATATGGTCAAAATTGGTTATTTAAGGTTTTTAAGGTGCGGTTGGGGCCTATATGGTCCCAATTTGTTATTTAGGGTTTTTAAGGTGCGGTTGGGGCCCATATGGTCAAAATTGGTTATTTAAGGTTTTTAAGGTGCGGTTGGGGCCTATATGGTCAAAATTGGTTATTTACGGTTTTTAAGGTGCGGTTGGGGCCTATATGGTCAAAATTGGTTATTTAAGGTTTTTAAGGTGCGGTTGGGGCCTATATGGTCCCAATTTGTTATTTAGGGTTTTTAAGGTGCGGTTGGGGCCTATATGGTCAAAATTGGTTATTTAAGGCTTTTAAGGTGCGGTTGGGGCCTATATGGTCAAAATTGGTTATTTAAGGTTTTTAAGGTGCGGTTGGGGCCTATATGGTCCCAATTTGTTATTTTGGGTTTTTAAGGTGCGGTTAAGGCCTATATGGTCAAAATTGGTTATTTAAGGTTTTTAAGGTGCGGTTGGGGCCTATATGGTCAAAATTGGTTATTTAAGGTTTTTAAGGTGCGGTTGGGGCCTATATGGTGCCAATTTGTTATTTAGGGTTTTTAGGGTGCGGTTGGGGCCTATATGGTCCCAATTTGTTATTTAGGGTTTTTAAGGTGCGGTTGGGGCCTATATGGTCCCAATTTGTTATTTAGAGTTTTTAAGGTGCGGTTGGGGCCTATATGGTCACACTTGCTCTTTTAAGGTTTTAAAAGTTACGGTTTGGGTCTTAAACGTTCTAATGTTTTTTTTTTGTTGTTTTCTATCACTTCCCAGGTGCAAACTATCTGTGGAATCAGATTTTTTTGGACTCGTTGGTTGACTTACTGGACGTGAATACCCCGAGAAGGAGAGTCAACTGTTGGTGAGTATATGGTCACACTTGGACTTTTAAGGTTTTAAGGTGCGGTTGGGGCCTATATGGTCACACTTGGTCTTTTAAGGTTTTAAAAGTTACGGTTTGGGTCTTGAGATTTCTAATGTTTTTTTTGTTGTTTTCTATCACTTCCCAGGTGCAAACTATCTGTGAAAGCAGATTTGTTTGGACTCGTTGGTTGACTTACTGGACGTGAATACCCCGAGAAGGAGAGTCAACTGTAGGTGAGTATCATTGCTTTTAATTTTCTGTCCATGCGTATAGGTGCAAATTTGATGTTGATGTAGTCTTGTCACATGAGGGTTTGCAATCTGTAATGTATACCAATGAATTCAACACACTGTTATTTTAAAGTAATTTTGTGACATAATATAAATTAATATACCGTGATCTCTTTCTTCTATTGGTATCAGAAATGAATACTATTGACTCTCTACTTGTGAAGCCTTTCGGCACCCTAACCTATGAGGAGAAGGTGGAAGTAAAACGGTTAGGAGCTGACCAACCAGAGATAAATCTTCAATATGTCCGTAATTTCAATACTGAATGGTACAAGAAGAACGACTGGCTTTCTGGAAGCGTTTCTAGGAAGTCCTTATATTGTTTCCCATGCATCCTATTTGGTGGTGACGCTGCTTGGACCAAAACTGGAGTGACTGACGTCAAACATCTAGCTGATAAATTGGCGAAACACAAAAGTTCTAAAGCTCACTTGGATAACAGGATCAAGTTTGAGATGCTTGGACAGGCGAACATTGCTGTTTAACTGGACCAAGGATACCAAGTCAGCATTCAAAAACACAACGAAGAAGTGGCTAAGAACCAGTACATCCTTTCCAAGATAATTGATTGTGTTCGCTTTTCTGGCGCTTTTGAACTGGCATTAAGAGGACACGACGAGAGTGAAACATCGCTAAATCCAGGAGTGTTTAGAGGCCTGGTGGATTTGGTTGGCAGTATCGATAGTGCAATGGAACAGCATTTGAAGACTGCAACTGTGTTTAAGGGCACGTCCAAAACCGTGCAGAATGAGCTACTGGACTGCATGCATGAAGTTATTAAGGAAGTGATTCACCAAGAGCTTAAGGAAGCCCAGTTTGTGGCAATCCAAGCGGATGAAACAACCGATATTTCCGCTAGGACACAGTGCGTTGTAGTCTATCGCTACATTGACAAGAAGCATCAAGTGGTGGAAAGATTTGATGGCTTCACGGAAATGAAATCAACGGATGCAGACACGATTGCTGCTGTTGTGCTGGAAACACTGAATACTGTTCTCCCAGAGCCAGAAGACAAGAAGAAACTCATAGCTCAAAGCTACGATGGTGCCAGTGTGATGCGTGGAGATCAAGGAGGAGTTCAAAGAAAAATAAAAGACGTGTACCCGAACGCACACTACGTCCATTGCTATGCTCACCAACTGAACCTAATAATGGAGAAAGCAGTTTCAAGGATTGGAAGAGTTAGAGTTTTTTTTTCAAACATAGGTGGCATACCATCTTTTTTTTCACGCTCTCCAAAAAGGACTGGAGTTCTGGATGAGGTAGTTGGTAGAAGACTTCCAAGAGGTGCACCGACACGATGGAACTTCAACGTTAGGACCGTGAACGTGATCTACGAGAACAGAGATGCGCTACTTGAGTGTTTCCAGACAATTGAAGCATGTCTAAACTTTGATCCAACATCTATACAGGAAGCCGCAGGTTTCATTGGAATGCTGGAAGACAGGGAGTTCCTTTACTTCCTTACATTATTTCATTAAATAATGCCACATGTAGACATCCTCTATAGTCAGCTTCAGAAGCGAGACACGGATACTGTTTATATAAAAAAAGTCACAGAAGACTTTGTCGCCAGCATCCAGAAAATCCGTCATTCTGTTGAAGAGATAGAAGCAAGTTTGCCGAGCGATGTAACAGTCAACAGACGGAGTGCGGAGATCTCAACCTTGAGACAACTTTTAAGAGAGGTATGTGACATAGTGGTGGTTCATGCAAAAGAACGTTTTTCATTTTCAAATCACCTAGTCAGTGCCAAACTTGTTCAAAGTGACTTGTATAAAACCCATGACTTGCTTTCCAACCCAAGCTCTGGAAGACACCGTGCAAGCATATCCAATACTGAAGAAGGAACAATTACGCACTGAGCTGTCACTTCTGTATGGGAAGACAGATTTTCATACTTGTACAAGTGCTGTTGCTCTGCACAAACTTTTCCATCAATTTAATCTGCAGAATGATTTCACAGAGACAGTAAAATTATTAAGAATCCTGATTACAACACCGATGACCACTGCAGAATCAGAAAGATACTTCTCCACATTGAAGAGGATAAAAACCTTTTTAAGAAGCACCATGTCCCTGGAGCGGTTGAATGCATTGGCGATGCTCTCAATGGAAAAGCAACTGATTTCCGAGATCCCAGACTTCAATGAAAAAACCATTGAGAAGTTTTCTTCTTTGAAAGATCGCCGTGCAAAATTAAAATACAAGTGATTGAAGCAAAGAAGAATGCATACCCCCAAGGTGTGCAAAGATAAACTGCGTTAAGCAGCACCACCTCACACTACCAAACATAACTAGTGGTAAGTAAAGTATGAACGGTGTGGGGGTGTACATATGGAAGGAGCTATGAAAGGTGTGTGCATGGTCAGTAACAAGCCTTGGCGTGGTTTGAAGGAATTGGAGGCACTTCCAAGGGTAGCTGTCACTTGTGTACGGGAAGCAAGAATTCCATGTCTGTACAAGTGCTGTTGCTCTGCAGCAACTTTAGCATCAATTTAATCTACATAATTTAACAGAGTGAGTGAAGCTATAAGGAATCCTGCTTACAACAACGAAGACTACTAAAGAACCAGAAAGATGCTTCTCCACATTGAAGAGGATCAAAAAAGTAATTAAAAAGCACCATGGCCCTGTAGCGGTTAAATGCATTGGTTTGAAGGAATTGGAGGCACCTTCAAGGGTACGTAAAGTTCTCAGAAATGGCACCACCTCACTACCAAAAATAACTAGTGGTAAGTAAAGTATGAATGGTGTGTGGGTGTGCATATTGAAGGAGCTATGAAAGGTGTGTGAATGGTCAGTAACAATTGTTGAAGCCTTGGCGTGGAGTTACTGCTCATATGGTTATCCATATGCTAAGTCAACGTGTTTATTTGACATTGATTATTGTGTTGTCTAAACAGAAGTTAAATGTTGTTGTTTTCTTGAATCCCAAGATCCACTGGTTTGGGCCTATACAGTGCTGATTGGTCTTCTAAGGTATGTTTGGGGCCTATGGTCACACTTGGTCTTCTAAGGTATGTTTGGGGCCTATATAGTTCCACTTGGTCTTCTAATGTATGTTTGGGGCCTATGGTCACACTTGGTCTTCTAAGGTATGTTTGAGGCCTATATGGTCACACTTGGTCTTCTAAGGTATGTTTGGGGCTTATATAGTCACACTTGGTCTTCTAAGGTATGTTTGGGGCCTAGATAGTTCCACTTGGTCTTCTAATGTATGTTTGGGGCCTATATAGTTCCACTTGGTCTTCTAATGTATGTTTGGGGCCTATATAGTTCCACTTGGTCTTCTAATGTATGTTTGAGGCCTATATGGTCACACTTGGTCTTCTAAGGTATGTTTGAGGCCTATATGGTCACACTTGGTCTTCTAAGGTATGTTTGAGGCCTATATGGTCACACTTGGTCTTCTAAGGTATGTTTGGGGCCTATATAGTTCCACTTGGTCTTCTAATGTATGTTTGGGGCCTATGGTCACACTTGGTCTTCTAAGGTATGTTTGAGGCCTATATGGTCACACTTGGTCTTCTAAGGTATGTTTGGGGCTTATATAGTCACACTTGGTCTTCTAAGGTATGTTTGGGGCCTATATAGTCACACTTGGTCTTCTAAGGTATGTTTGGGGCCTATATGGTCACACTTGGTCTTCTAAGGTATGTTTGAGGCCTATATGGTCACACTTGGTCTTCTAAGGTATGTTTGAGGCCTATATGGTCACACTTGGTCTTCTAAGGTATGTTTGAGGCCTATATGGTCACACTTGGTCTTCTAAGGTATGTTTGGGGCCTATATGGTTCCACTTGGTCGTTTAATGTTTTTTAAGTATGGTTTTGTTCTTGAATGGTATGATTGATTTGCTTGTTTTCTTTCAACCCCAGGTGCAAACCCTATGTGGCTGCAGATTTGTTTCTACTCATTGGTCAACTTAATGAACGTGAATACCCTGAGAAGAAGAGCCGACTAATGGTAGGTGTCACTCCTTTAATTTTTCTGTTAATACGTATAGGTGCAATTATGATATTGCTGTAGTCTTGTTACATGAGTTTTTTCAATCTATATTGTATACCAATGAATTTAACACATTGTTACTTTACTTCTTGACATTTCTGCATTGCAGATCATGTATTTCAATGGGCTTTACAAGTATAAGGTCATTGGGCGGGGCTTATAAAGGTCATTATGACATCAGGGGGAGGAGTTATAAAAATGGGTGTGGTTTGAAAGGGGGGAGTGGCTATGTTTCGCTCTGTCACCCCTCCAACTTGAAAAGTCACCAGCCGCCACTGATGTGATACCTAACAATCATTAATCAATCATTGTTTTTAAGCAATCATAGAATTTCATGGCACAAATATTGAAGTGGGTTGCCAGTTTCTTCTCCAGTGGACCACAGCATACAGCTCCTGGTATTACTAGTTGGTCTCCCATCCAAGTACTGACCAGTCCCAACCCTGCATGTCTTCAGGGTCGTGTGACCTCTTGGCTCCCTAACTGGAATTTAACCCCGGTCACATTGGTAAAGGCATTGAATCCAAACCACTGGACCACCTGGGAACCTGTGTAAATTATTAGCATCATACAATCAGACTGTGATCAAATTATTATGTGATATAAAAGTTATTAATAGCGAATGCTGGATAATTAACTTTATTATTATTAATTACTATCAATACTTAGTTTTCATCATGAAAAATAAAATAAGTACATTTTAAATTTTCTAGTGAGTATGTACAGTATGAACAATATATATGAGAATTGTGTATCATAAAAATAAGTAACATGAAGTCCAATAGTCCAACTATAATTGAAGAAAATACAATATAGATTAACAAATCAAATGAAAATTGAGGAGGTCAGATTTATAGTAAATTTATGTAAACTGTGGGTGTGCTGGCTGACCCCAGGGAGTGCTAGTGGTCCTAAAATAGATTTTAACAGCCTTATTAAATTGCTATTCGGCCAATTGAATAGGGCTCTGTATAAGCACAGAGCATAAGTTTTTAGTTAGTAAACTTCTTTTCAAAAGCAAGGCCTTCACTAACTAAAAACTTCTGTAAAAAAAGTAAGCTATGTGCTTATACAGAGCCCTATTTAATTGGCTGAATCGCAATTTAAGAAGGCTGTAAATCATTCACAATGTACCCTAATTAAGGACTGATATTAAGAAACTTGTAAATTAGGTGAGACCGGTGAGAAAATGTTTATAAAATATAAGACAAACAATAATCCTGCAGTGCAGTGTACTATTTTGCTCTGCTGATGTACTTTTACAAGTGGGCGGAGACTCTGAATGTAGAGCAAGCTTCTATCTGCTTCAATGGAAATGCAGTAGCTTTAATTCACTATCAGCTTCAGTACATTCGGGCTACGTGTTAAAACGTAGCCCGTAACATTGAAAGTAGGACTTACGCTATTAAATTAGCCCAGTAAACGTCCCTGCAGACGACTTGCGGGGTAAGCCGCAGGAAACCCGAAAAATGCCTGCGGGACGTGAACATGGAGCTTTGCAGCCCTCAAATCCTTTGATCTGTCAAGCCTGTAACCTCTACAATTCCAATCATGCTATTAAATTGCAACAATGTCACCCACGAGCTAGCCCGTAACATGCAAATGGAGCCCAAAGTCCAACATGTGCCGGAGAGGACTCGCAATGGGGGGTAAAGACCAATACGTAGCCCCGTAAATGCAAATAAAAACACACTACTGTACTTCATATAAAAGGGAAAGTGATGTTAGGTCTTAGAATTAATAGCACTACATTCTCAAGCCCGCAAATCGTCCTAAAAATATATTTATTTCATGTTTAATTTCTGTGTGATATTGATCCCGGTAATCAATGTGTTAAAACATATACTGTAACATGTAATAGAATACAATATTTACGGCTTTATTAATATTGCATCATTGTGGAATGTGGGTCGATCGCAACTTTTAATTGAAGCCTGTAGGACTTTGAAATCTAACCTCCACTTTTCCAGTGACGCTAAAGATCTATTTTTCCATTGGCTCCGTCTAAACCAGTGGCGGCTAGTGAACTTTCAAGTTGGAGGGGCGCAAGAGCAAGCCTTGGCCCCTCCCCTTACACAGACCCCACCTATTTTTGAACTCAAACAATAACATTTCTCTTCTGCATGAATGCAATGACACTCATCAACAGTTGACTCTCCTTCTCGTGGTGTAGTAGTCTAAAAGAATCTGCAGCCACAGAGTGTTTGGACCTGGGTGTGATCTAAAACAAGCAAACAAATCAGAGAGTGCAAGACCCCAACCATACTTAAAAACACTTATGAAACCAAGTGAGACTATCTAGGCCCCAAGCATACCTAAAAAACCCACATTACACCAAACGGGACCATATAGTCCCCAACCGTACCTTTAAAACCTTAAAATACCAAGCAGAACCATATAGGCCCAAAAAGGACCTTAAAAACCCACATTACACCAATCTGGACTATATAGGCCCAAACCGTACCTAAAAAAATATAAAATACAGCAGGACTATATAGGGCACAAACGGACCTTAAAAACCCACATTACACTAATCAGAACATTATAGGCCCAAACCGAACCTAAAAAAACATATAAAATACCAAGCGGGACTATAAAGGCCAAAACCGTACCTAAAAAAACGTAAAATATCAAGCGGGGCTATATAGGCCCCAACCAGACCTTAAAAACCCACATTACACCAAGCAAGATCATATAGGCCCTATCCTTATCATTAAAACCTTAAAATACCAAGCGGGACAATATCGGACAAAACTGTACTTAAAAAACTTAAAATATCAAGCAGGACCAAATAGGCCCCAACCTGACCTTAAAAACCCAAATTACACCAAGCAAGACCATTTAAGCCCCAACCGGACCTTTAAAACCTTAAAATACCAAGCAGAACCATAAAGGCTTAAAAAGACCTTAAAAACTCACATTACACCAAGCGGGACAATTTAGGCCCCAACAGGACCTTTAGAACCATAAAATACTAAGCAGGACCATATAGGCCCCAAACAGACCTTAAAAACCCACATTACACCAAGCGGGACCATATAGGCCCCAACCGTACCTTCAAAACCTTAAAATACGAAGCAGGGCAATATAGGCCAAAACCGTACCTAAAAAAACCTAAAAATACCAAAAGAGACTATATAAACCCCAACCGGACCTAAAATACCCACATTACACCAAGCGGGACCATATAAGCCCCAACAGGATCTTTAAAACCTTAAAATACCAAGCAGAACTATATAAACCCCAACCGGACCTTATAAAAACCCACATTACACCAAGCGGGACCATATAGGCCCCAACCGTACCTTTAAAACCTTAAAATACTAAGTGGGGCAATACAGGCCAAAACCGCACCTAAAAAAACTTAAAATAACAAAAGAGACTATATAAACCCCAACCGGACCTAAAAAACCCACATTACACCAAGCGGGACCATATAGGCCCCAACCAGACCTTAAAAACTCTCATTACACCATGCGGGACCATATAATCTCCAACCGGACCTTAAAAACCCACATTACACTAAGCGGTACCATATAGACCCCAACCGGACCTTAAAAACCCACATTACACCAAGCTGGACCATATAGGTCCCAAACGGACCTTTAAAACCTTAAAATACCAAGCAAGACAATATAGGCCCCAACCGGACGTTAAAAACCCACATTACATATAGGCACGAAGCGTACCTAATAAAAACTTAAAATATAAAACGGCTATACAGACCCCAACAGGACCTTGAAAACCCACATTACACCAAGCGGGACCATATAGGCCCTAATCGGACCTTTAAAACTTCAAAATACCAAGCGGGACCATATAGTCCCCAACTGGACCTTAAAACCCACATTACACCAAGTGGGACCATATAGGCATCAACCAGACCTTAAAAACCCACATTACACCAAGCGGGACCATTAATAGCCTCACCCTCCGCAACCTCCCCCTCTCCTCTACTTTACTGGCCTTTTGATGAGCGCTCGTCACATGCCTCGTAATGAGTGCCTTTGGGCCCTTCCTCTGTGTCTCTTCCTCCCTCTTCTTTGTCTCTTCCACCCTCTCCCTCCTCCTATGTGTCTCCTCGCCACCCTTTCCCCTCCTCTGTGTCTCTTCCCCCGTCTCTCCCCTCCTCTTTCTCTCCCCCTCTCCCCCTCCTCTGTGTCTCTTCGCCCACTCTCCCCCTCTCTGTTTCTCTTCCCCCCTCCTCTGTGTCTCTTCCCCCTCACCCCTCCTCTGTGTCTCTTCCCCCCTCCTCTGTATCTCTTCCTCCCTTTCCCCCTCTTCTGTGTCTCGTCTCCCCTCTTCAACCTCCTCTGTGTCTCTTCCACCCCCCCTCTGTGTCTTCACTCCCTTCTGTGTTTCTCCCCCCTCCTCTGTATCTCTCCCCCCTCCTCTGTGTTTCTACCCCCTACTCAGTGTCTCTTCCCCCCTCCTGTGACTCTTCCCCCTCCTCTGTATCTCTTTCCCCCTCTCCTCCACTCCTCTGTGTCTCTTTGTCCCCTCTCTCCCCTCCTCTGCATCTCTGCCCCCCATTTCTCTGCTCCTCTGTGTCTCTTTCCTCCCCCTCTCCCCCTCCTCTGTGTCTCTCCCCCTCCTCCTTCCTCTGTATCTCTCCCCCACCCTCTTCCCATCCTGTGTTTCTTTTCCCCTCCTCTGTGTCCCTTCCCCCCTCTCCCCTCCCCTTTATCTCTTCCCCCCTCTCCCCCCTTCTCTGTGTCTCTTCCCCCCACCTCTGTGTCTTTTCCAGCCTCCCTTCCCTGTGTCTATAGGAATACCATATATTGTACAAGAGAAGCCCCCACCATAGAGAGTACAGAGAAGAAATGGGTTGTTGCTGGTGGTGCAGTGGGTTAGAGCTATTGGCCTGGGTTCAATCTGAGTCAGTTCCACTGGAAAACGAACTGGCAACTCACTCCAGTATCACTGCCTGTGCAAACTTATTTGGTGGATGAGATCAGCAGGGGAGAATCCAGTCAGTAAAAAGAGTGGGAAAAGAGTGGGGGAGTGTTAATAATTGGCTGTATATAAAGCCTTCCTCGTGTCATATCATAACAATAAGCTCTATAGGCTTGGGGGCAGTCCGAGGGTAGGTTCAAAGCAACATAGCAACCAGACAGCCTGCAGCACTGATTGGTTGATGGTGCAAGCTTTTCAGTCAGCCAAATTGATACAATTGTAGCAGAGTGAACCAACTAGGAGCGTTACAGCCTGACGCTCCACATCTCACACAGTAATATGATCTGGCAGTGCAGAACTAGAGAGAGAGAGAGACCAGGCAAAAGGGGGAAGGCACACAAAGGGCTAATTTAAAGTGATAGATGCATATGTTTTACAAAATAATCTGAAAGATGAAATGAAAGCTGATATACAGATATAATTCAATTGCATTATCTATATACATTTAAAATACAATATTAAAGTGATTGGTACTTTTGGGGGGCGCCTGCCCATTTGCCCCTATGCACCAGCCGCCCCTGGTCTAAACCCGTAACTACGGTCTACACTAATTGATTGTCCGCAAGGCTGCAAATCCAACATTCTAATATTCTATGAATGAGCTACGATTTGCATCTCAAGCCCAAAGCTCGCAGCCCATTCGAATTTAATAGTAACCTAACGGACAAATTTCAAGACCGCAGTCGTTGGATTTAGGCTCCTCATTTAATAGGGCTGTATATCCTTTACCAAATAAAGTACAGATATTTTTACTAGAAACTTTACATAACGTACATACACTGTAAATAATATTTTGTTTGCTCTTGTAGAATGCAAATTAAAAGTTTACATGGACATAAAATTTCTAAATGATTTGTAATACATTTAAAAACAATATCAACATTTTGCAATATTTTTTTTTTTTTTTTTTGCGGGAGCCATTGAATAGCTTAGAAAATTTGCTTTTCAAAACTCCTGTTCATTATGAGTCACCCTTATGGGGTTTCTTTTGGAAGCCATGCAAATATATATATTTTTTTTTCTGTTGCATATTTGCATTAAATGCAAGAAGACTCATTATTGGGCAATATGTCCTTAAGATAATGCATGACTCTCTGTTATTATAATTGACACCCTGATCCAGTGCCATACAAATTATTCACTATGGACTATTACTTTTTACTTGTTAGATGTTTTCAAAATGGTTTCACACAGGGCTCATAGCATTACCTCAAATTTCCATGGAATGATCTAATTTAAAATCTGCCGTCAACAAAACTTCAGTTGTAAAGGAACTCCTCAATAAATATCAAAAAATTGCATTAGGGGTTTATTTTCCATTCCACCTTTTCCCTCCTTCAGAATTACAGCCCTAATCATAGCTGTTATGATGGAACTGGGGACCCACCACTTACCCCCTGCTATAAGTGCTGCTACCTAGACTGTGCTAGTGAATAAAGTGCTATCTAGTGGTGGTTATGGGGGCCCACCATTTACCCCTTAAGACTATTGATGAGAATCTAACTATTCTAATTCTAGCTTTATATCACACCCCCAAAAGGATAAGAGACAAAAAGCTTGTGATTTATATATAAATACAAATAGAATATAAGTACCGTATTTATCAGCGTATAACACGCACCTCATTTTAAGAAGAAAATTTCATGGGAAAAAAACTAAATTTCAAATAAAGAACTTTGAAGCAAAATCCTTAACCTCAACCTCCCTCCTCATCCTCAACCCCCTCCTCATCCTCCTTCCTCAACCCCCCCATCCTCAAACCCACTCCTCCACCCCCTCCTCAACACCCCATCCTCATCCTCCTTCCTCAACCCCCTATCGTCAACCCCCTCCTCAACCCCCCTCCTCATCCTCAACCCCCTCCTCAACCTCCCTCCTTATCCTCCCTCCTTACCCCCCATCCTCAACCCCCTCCTCAACCCCCCATGCTCAACCCCCCCTCCTCAACCCCCCCATCCTCATCCTCCTTCCTCAACACCCCTCCTCAGCCTCAACCCCCTCCTAAACCCCCCTCCTCAACCTCCCTCCTCATTCTAAACCCCCCTCCGCATTCTAACCCCCCCTCCTCATTCTAAACCCCCCAGGTAAGTGAGGGGGGAGGTATTCATGGGGGTTTAGGTTGAGGAGGGGGGGTTTAGAATGCGGAGGGGGGTTAGAATGCGGAGGGGGGTTAGAATGAGATGGGGGGGTTGAGGATGAGGAGGGGGGAGGGAACATCGACGTATAACACGCACACATCATTTGCCCCCTATTTTCAGGGAGAAAAAGTGTGTCTTATACGCCGATAAATACGGTATATTAAAGAAATTAAGTTAGGTTAGCAAATAGTGCTGACTGTTAGATGCTGTATCGCCTTTAAGCATACATTTTTTACACACAATATAAATTTTATAAATAAAATATTTTTTTTAAATATTAGAGTCTTTTATTAAATATATATAGCATCCTTCTCTCAGTCAGTTGCAAGCGGAGTCCGGATGGCTAAGGATTGAATAAAGACCGGGCCCGGCTGTTAAGCATCCCTCCGCTGTAATGGCGCAAATCAGGAAGTAAAGTTGTGTCTACGGTGGCCAACGAGCTCATTTCGCTTCTGCTGCGTCAAGGACCATAATTCAAACAGGTTGGAGGTAAGTCTTTTTTTATAGAAAAGGAGTCAAACCCATGAATCTTTAACCTATTTTATCCCTTCAGATCTCTTTTCAAACTTGATTGCTTCTGCTGGATTGCAGGAGATCAGCGCTGCATGAAGAAATAGACACAATATATAGGTAAATTTAAAGATTGTGCCTTTGAAATAGGTGTATATTTTAATCAGAGAAAGAATCCTTTATTATCTGTGTAAACCTTTAGATCAATAGCTCATAATGTTCTCATTCCTGAAAGCTGCTATGTACAAGTATATTTCCACAATCTATGAAATTATATGGAATATGAAAGGGGAACATATAGGAAATATGCTATTAAGTATTTTTAGGTGCCTATTTTTAGGTGCCTATCCCTGCTCAATAAGAGGCTTTTTAATGCTCTATATAATAAATATGCAGTTTACACTTTTTCACATTTTTTATATATTTTTATTTGCCATCCCTACTCTGATCCCAATAGGAATATTACTTATTCTGCAGAATGACGCAGACTTTTAATATTATTTTGTCTTATATGTCTATATATTTAGTGTCTATCCTCTAAATATACCCACCAACATTATTTATATAGCACAGCAAATTCCTTAATCTTAAATAGTTTTAATAAAGTTAGCATAAAGAGAAATATATACCTCTAATTTTATCATTTGTATATAATGAATTGAATGAAGGTTATCAGTTCCCTGAATGTAACTGGGATGAGAACTTATATAATCCCCGTTGTATCATTCAGTTGCAGAAAATAACTATCAAGTTTATTTACAGTATAAATGTACAGTGGAATAGGACAACAAAATAGAGCACAAACAATAAATAATAACAATATGAGTGTGTGTGGCAGGAAATCTTGTACGTCTACAAACATGAACTGTTTTATTAATCATGGCAATAACTTTTTCCTATAAATTTGTTAAGTGACCCTAAAAAAAACTATATTTTGGATCATAAATAGCTGGCTTACCCACCGGAAAATGCTCATTACTGGTGTATAGCACCTTGATAACAGGATTGTGTGACACCTAAGAGGAGTCTCACTATCTTCTTCAAAAATATCTATATTATGGGGGAAATTAACTAAGTGTTACAGTAACTGATTGTTCTTTGTGGAAGACTGCAGTGGCTATTTGCAGTGGAAAAAAATGCTATCACAGCCTTTAACACAGAATTGTAGTAATTGTATTTTGTAAAATCTCCCACTAAATTCTTTGAGATCAAAAGTAGCAAATTACTGTGTATTTGTAATTGTTTAACAGTCTGACATCAAGCAAGAGATAGCATTTTGGAGAAGCTGCAGCTTGTAGATGAGTGTTTTTTCTTATGTAACTGGGTAATTTACGTACCAAAAAATGTATGTTAATAATAATGGGGCTTTTATAATTTTTTTGACATAATAATTTTGGATGATATGACATCCAGTTAATATATTATCCTGCAACGGTAATTTGATCAGACATTGCATTGAGGTGTGTCTTCTCCATCACTACTAACAGCAACAGCAACTCAACATATACAGGGCCTCATTCAATTGCGTTTTTGCCAATTGAATAGGGCTCTATATAAGAACAGAGCATATTTTTTTACATACATTTTTAGTTAGTGAAGATCTTGCTTTTGGATAGAAGTTCACTAACTAAAAACTTCTGTAAAAAAATATGATATGTGCTTATATAGGGCCTTATTCAATTGGCCAAATCGCAATTGAATGAGGCCCACAGTATGTAAAGTCTCTAATTGGTGAGACAGAACTATAAACACTTGGGCATAAATCAAATAAGGCTGTTAAACTGAAAGGGACTGGAGTTTTGGGCTGTCTGTTACAAAATACTTTGTGTGTCTGCTAGAATACATTTTCATGCAAATAAATATTTGCCATTGTTTACAACATACCATTTGTAAATTAAATTGTGTTTCTCTTCATTTGTCATAAAAATAATCTTATTGATATTTTTAAATGCTCCTATGATACTGTGTTTGATATCATTGTTTGCTGTAATTTAATTTCCTTAATTGTTTTAAGTAAGACACTAATTAATTTAGTGTCTCATTACAGAACATAAGAATTTATAAAGTATATATATATATATATATATATATATATATATATATATATATATATATACTTTCTTACTATTAATATACATATACGTATATATACATATAAGGCATTTTGGTCCATTATGTTATATTTGTTATTTGAAGTAGTTAATTGGTTTGAAATTTTTCTCACTATTAAGACATTGTGATACAGCATTTAAACTGGATTAGAAGATAATTTTTTCTTGGGGGGGGGGGGGTTGTTTATTAATCCAATTGTTTTTTTGTTTTTTCTCTTTTGCATTTTCTGTGACACCTTTCTCTGAATGCTGCAATGTATGTTGTGTATGGGGGAAATTGTTAATCTACCCAAGTCTGCATCTTTGAATTCTCACTACCAGCATTGTAATTCAATGATCTTCTTTCCACAGCCACTATGAACTACTTTGAGCCTGCAACAGAGGACAAAGTCTCCAGCCTATTATAATCCTCTCACCTCACAACATGCCCTCTGGATCCTATTCCATTTCAGCTCATCCCTCCACTCTCTACCACACTAATCCAGCTCTCACACAACCTTTCTCTAAATACTGGCATCTTCTCTAAAACATGCCATAATTACACCCACTCGTAAGAAAGTCTCATCTGACTCTGAAGTTGCATCTAACTATTGTCCTATGTCTCTACTTCCCCAGGATCCCAAACTGCTGGACTACAACCACCTTATCAGTTTTATTTACTCTTACTCCCTTCTTGACACCTTCCAATCTGGTTTAAGGCCCCAACACTCCACTGAGACAGCTCTCACTAAAGTCACCTGCTGACCCCCAAGTCAAAAAGGTCACTTTTCCATTCTACTTCTGGATCTCTCTGCTGCCTTTTACACAGTTTACCATCCATTTCTACTCCATATTATCTCCCTCGGCTTCTAGACACTGCTCTTAATTAATCAATTAGCGTCTCCTCTGACACCTCTTCTTCTCCTCAACCTCTGTCTGTCGGTGTACCACAAGGATCAGTCCTAGGCCCCCTCCTCTTCTTCATCTATACATCCTCACTTGGTACCCTAATAAACTCTTTTGGGTTTCAGTATCATCTCTATGCAGATGACACTCAAATCTATCTCTCAGCGCCAGATCTATCCCCCTCTCTTCTAACACACGTCTCCAAATGCCTCGCTAGTATATACTCTTCGATGTCCACCCACTATCTCAAACCCAACATGTCTAAGACTGAACTCCTAATCTTCCCACTCTTCACGTTGCCTTGGGCTTCTATTGAGACCCTTCCCTCCCTTTCAACCCTCGCATACAGTCACTAACAAAATCTTGCATTTTCCATCTAAAAAACATTACCAAAATATTCCACTACCTTACACATGACACAACCAAGATTCTAATACACTCTCTCATCATTTCTCGTCTCGACTATTGCAACTCGCTCCTTGTTGGCCTGCCCACCACCCACCTTTCCCCACATCAATCCATAATGAAGGCCTCTGCTAGACTCATCTTCCATACACAACGTTCAGTGTTGACAGCACCTCTTTGTCTATCCCTCCACTGGCTTCCCTTAGCCTTCAGAATAAAATTAAAAATCATGACCCTAACTTACAAAGCCCTCAACAACAGCACACATTACATCTCTGCTGTCATCTCCACCACCCGCCCTTTTTGTTCTGCTAACAACCTTCTTCTTTCTTCCACTCTTGTCACCTCCTCTCACTCGTGCCTTCAGGACTTTTCTTGTGCTGCCCCTATTCTCTGGAAGTCCTTGCCTCGCTCAACCAGACTATCCTCCTGCCTCAAAACCTTCAAAACCTCACTAAAACACACATCTTTAAAGAAGCCTATAACCTTCCATCCTTACACACTCAACACTTCTCTCTCCCTCTTGTACCACACACAAAACCTTAATCTTTAGATTGTAAGTCTGCGAGTTTCAATCCTGCAAGGTGCTTTGGGGAAAGCGCTATGGACACCGGATTCCAAGCTCAAAGACAGGGCCCTCCATTCTTTGCAATGTGTTAATTTTTAATTTATCGTTGCCGGGGACTTAACTCATGTATAGCGCTACGGAATATGTTGGCGCATTACAAATAAACGATAATGATAATAATAATAATACTACTAATAATAATAATAATATCCCTTAACTTCACTGCCATCTCTCCTTTTATTTACTTAGGGAGAGGTTTTATCACCATTCTTAACTTCCTTTTCTTGGTGTGTATCTTGCACAGCAATATATCCTGGAGTCTATACTTTTCATGTTTGACAGTTAGAGGTAAACATAATTTCCTGAGGTGTCTCTGGTAAAAGACAATCTAATGTGAAGGAGGGAGCATGGCTTGCACCCTGCTGCTAGCTATACACCCCATATATTCCAGTTTTTTCCCTTGACCCTGTCTAACCCAAGTCCAAACATCACTACTAAGAGACATGGAATGATTTACAAACAACACATCCTTAACACAGATTTAACAATCCTATATCCTAGTGGCTTGTGATGGGCTAATGTTGATAGGGAACAGAGCTATACAAATATAGTGATGAGCCTGTTATGCTTTATTGCACTGAAGGCCATATCTATGCATTACAGGTGTCTCAATGCTTTAATAAACCTGCCAACTGAATTAAAGAGCCAGTAATGTTTGTTAAATGGATTCCAAAGTTTCAACGTCTATATCAAACAGCTGAAAACAATGGATTGGGAGGGAAACTTCACCCATCTGCAAAGTATTTAAAATATGTTGTTGTAGAGCTATTTACTTACAAAAACCCTAAAGTTACACAAAACATATGGCTTGCATGCATGACCATATTTCCACTAGGCAAACAAGGCAGCTGTCTAGGAGTGCCTTCATGAGAAGTGTATAATTTGCATAACAATGTATGTAAACATTAGTTTATTTATTTTTAACACATAATCCCTGCTTTTTTTAGCCAATGCTGAGAACATGTTCTTTGTTTAGGGGTGGGGAAGGAGGTGGGTCTAATATGATAGTTTGTATTGTGCTGCACTATCATAAAACAAACAGGGCATGGGAGCTCCTGGTTAATTTCCCTGTGAGCCCTATTCTATTAGAAGCCTGCAAATGATGCTAACCCATAGTTTTGGTTGCAGGCATTTTTTACTCTGAATGTTTAGATGTATTCTGTTGACTCAAGCACATCATTTACCTCCTTAAACCTAAACAAATCCTGCCTATTTAAGTAGGATTCTGGGGGTGTGATCATATGATATGACAATATTTAAGCAAGCCTGTAATTTACTTCTTAAATACAACCAATTGTAAATTAGACCGTCATCATGGCGTCAGTAAAACTTGGTAGTTAGACATAATGTACAACCGGAGGCTACAAATTAATTAGTTGCAATAAGTAATATTTGCTGATCTGACTCATAATCAAGAAATCTAGCACTCTATAAAATGCATTAGATCATCTGTCCTAGTCCATGTGGGTTTCATGATATGTATTAACCCCTTAAGTCCTGGGGCCGATATTACTCAGAAATAACATTTAAAAATATGTTTTTTATAGCATATTTGTGGGTTTGAGACTGTTATGCAATTAATTCTAATGCCACCCCATGCTTTTAAAGTACAGTATTGTGTGTTTAATTGCTGCTACAACTTTAATAAGTGTTTGAAAAAACCCTGTGCGAGTCCTATTTAGAACTCATAATATTTTTGACAGAAACTTGATACTTTTTGCGTGTCAGACTTCATTTGTGAGCTAGGGGTCTAATAGAATATTGGTTTTGTATAACTTTAATTATTTGGAGCTTGTAATGTTCAAGTCATGCTAAAACCAATGAAGTTCTAATGCCGAATTTGCATCTTTTTTAGTCTGTGGTGATTGTGGGTGGGTAACTCGTAATCGGATTGCAAGTAGCTAATAGAATATGTGACAATATTAAGAGTGATTTTATTTGTATATAAATGTATGATTTGGGCGATAGAATAGGGCCCTGTGCCTGCACACTGATATACAGGAGGTATTGTGTCCTGAAAGCACTATAATGAGCTCACTAGCTGACTTCCCTCAACAAGACAGTATGTTCCTGCTCCTCTTATTTATGACTCCCCAGAATGGCCAACTACGATTTTACCTTCTCTTATCTTTTTAGTAAATAAAAACTATCGAGTCTCGGCCTTGCCTTTAAAAGGAATTATATATTTTGCTGTTTGTTCAATAAGCAAGTTAGACATTGTATTATTGATGCTAATATTTTTTTATCCCAATATTTATTTTGATATCTCCCTTTTCAGTCCTAAATTTCCTTTTCCATTATCAATACATAAACAATCTTGCATATTACATATATCTTGAACTGCTTGCGTTAGTAACCAAAAAATCACTAGAATTATATTTTCGTTTAAGACACAGAGGGTTGAATTTATTAAACATACCAAATGGCTGTTATGAGGTTCGAAGGGCTACATTTTTCATAATAGAAAATAGTGTATAGTAAATACAGGAATGTATATCAGCAAAATGAGATGCTTAGTAAATAACCACAGGGTTCAGCACAGGATAATAGACAGACTTAGAAGTGAAAGGATTCATTGATATTAGAAATGAATATTGAGTAAAAAAAGCTAACATAAAATGCTTTGTTAATATATTTAGTGCCCTATTAAATTCCCTTAACTTTGAAAAACGTAGCCCATAATGTAGCCTGCATGACTTGCGTATATTAAATTGGCCCCAAAAAGCAACCTTTGATCTGTCAAGCCCGTAATTGTTACGTTTCCAATCACGCTATTAAATTGCCACAAATTCACTGGCGTTCAAGATCATAATCCGCAAATGGAGCCAAAAGGCCAATGGATACTAGAGAGGACCCACAAGGAGGTTAAAGTCCTATCTGTAGCACTATAAATGCAAATATAAAAACACTGTATGGAAAAATACTGTACTCATAATTAAAGGGAAAGTGATGTTAGGTATTAGAATTAATAGCACAATGTTCTCAAGCTCGCAAATCGGAAATATAAAATACTTTATTTTTAGTTTAATTTCCATGTTATATCGATCCCAGCAATCAATGTGTTAATACATATAATGGAACTTGCATAAACTAGAATATCATATTTACGTTTTATCATTATTGCATTATTTCTGGAATGTCGGTCCGATCGAAACTCGTAATTGAAGCCTGTAAGGCTTTGAAATCTGACCTCCATTTTTCAGTGACGTAATGATGATGATCTCTGTTGCCATTGGCTCCATCTAAACCCGTAATTATGGGTTTGACTAATTGATCATGCTCACAGCCGCACATGCAACGTGCGGAAAATGGTTTACAGGTTTGCGTCTGAAGACCGTTACTTGCCACATGGTGTGATTTAATTGCTCTGTAACGCAGCTTCATTTCAAGCCCGCAGCCCTTGCATGCTTGCTGATGCCACTACGTGCTTCAAATTTAATAGGGCTGTAAGTCCAATAAATCAGTTCTGACTTGATTTGTGCATATGCTAATGTTATATCTACAGACATTTAAATAAAATATAAAAATATAAAATCATAGTGTTGCTGTAAAAAGTGTGAAAAGCTTTTGAGCTCCTTATCAAGTTAGAAAGTGATATGTTTAAGATGAACATAAGCATTAGATTGTACAGATGATGTTTATTTGGGTGGGTTTCAGCAAGGATCAGCACATAGAAGAAACCCTTCATGGTGATGTAAGGAGGAATAAAAGTCGCTGCCAAGTGTTATCAGTCTGACAGAGCAGCACAGAAGTCTCCTCTTTTATGAAGAAAAACAGTTGTTGATTTGCATGAAGAGAAACAGAAATGCATAAATGTGTCATTGTGTTAATAAGGAATTCATTGTCAGGAGCTTGCTCGTAAAGAAAATATGATATCAGAATCTTAAAAAGGGATAGTTTTGTATTAAAGTTATATAATTATTTATTTATACATAATGTATAATATATTACACACACAAAAAAACTAATTTAGCAAACACAATACAAAATTGACTATAAGTCAAACTTTAACGACCACTATAGTATTTAATTATTATTATTTAAAATATATTATTTTTGAAAAATAAAATGGTAGACATTTAATTTAAAAAATAAGAGTTATAATACATCCTTTAATTTGTTACCTTTTATATACATTTATGTTGTATCAATTTGCTCTCTGCTGATGTAATTCTATAGGTAGACAGAAATCTTCAGTGCATAGATGTTTCTAACTTTGGGAAATTTACATAACATATATAACTGTAAACAGGATATTGGGTATGCTTTGATGTTTTTTTCATGTAGAATGAGATTTAAAATTTACACAGCCAGAACATTGCCAAATGATTTCTATTACTTTACAAAATATAACAAAATATACACATAAATGTCTAAGTATAATGTGACTGTGGAGATCTGCTTTCTTCAGTCGGTCTTGATAAGGCTGTTATGGCCAAACCTACCCAGCAGATCTTCCAGGTTCTTCTGATCCCTTCACCAAGGCAGCTGATGTCTCCAAAATCTCCTTGCATTAATACAGCATTTAACAGGATGCTTCATCTGTACAAATGGTGCTTGAAATGCTTTTATTCAATAGATGTATATTTAAACTTGAACTGATATCATTCTGCAATAGTCTGTGAGTCTTCTGGGTTTTGTATAAATTGCTAATACAGTCATTGACAATGTTTCAAATGCAAGGCATCATAACATCCGCTTCACCAATTGTACAGGGCCAGGGCAGCTATTATCTTTTCTAGGGACTCTGACACATATATATCTTCTACATATCTTATTCCATATGTGGCCAGGTAAAGAATGTTATCTGGTATTTGTGGGAGGGGCCCTCTCCCAACGGTCGAAGGATCAGGGTAGTGATAAATCCCATGACCCTACGGCTATAAAATGCCCTATCGGACAAGTGGAATAACGTGCCGAGGGGTAGCCGAGAAGTGCCGGGTGCTACCGGACATCCGCCCTGCTCAAAGGGCTACATGAGTCCGGGAACATTATTCATAGTGGTTGAAGTCGCAAGTGACCTGAAAGTGGGTCTCGGAGGGGAGTGAAGAACTGCTGGTAACCCCGGGATCAGCAGCGACTGTGGAGGAGGCTACTGGAGGGAAAGCGTATTAGGCGATACATAAAAAGACATTAGGGGCAATAGACGAGAGGGCTAGTGTAGGATGTAGGAGAAGGAGTGGTGCGGTGGTGCCTAGCGAAGGCTGCTGTGGGGCTTGTGAGTATGATGAAGCCTAGCGAAGGCAAGTGCGACTATGAAAGCATGATTGAGGTGGAGCCCAGCAAAGGCTGATGTGGCTTGCGCATGTGGTTAAACCTAGGGAATGGGACTATGAAAGTGTGATTGAGGCGGTGCCTAGCAAAGGCGAATATAGGATTTATGGAGGTATCGGAAGTGGTGGCCAGAGAGGGCAGAGTAGAAAGTGTAAGGAGGGTAGACATTTAGTAGATCTGGGCCAGAAAACACGTCAATGAGGCGTAGGGAAGCCGGAGTTCTACCTTGGACGTGGACAAGGGCGTAGACAAGTTGGTTCAGGCCCAGATCTATAGTAGGAAAGCGTAAGGAAGTCAGGATAACTTACCTCGAGAGGAACCACACTCTCCAGCAATGAGAGTGCCCTTTCAGGCAAGCAAAGTGATTAGGAGGAGATATGCATAGATGCTGAAGGCAGGAAATATAGAAGCTGCAAGGCAAAGCAGTTACAAGGAATTATGCACAGATACTCAAATGAGAGAACTGAAAATGGTGGAGAGAAGCAAATAAACAATGAATAGGCATAGTTAGATGACAGAGCTGAGAAGCAAACTGCAGAACGTAGAGTCATAATGAGCAGAGGTGCAAACAACTCCAGTGAGATATCTGAAAAGGCCAAAAAATGAACGGAGCAGCAGACAGGAGCAGCGTTACCCTGCATGACACAGACAAAAATAAGCTGAGGTGCAAACAGAAAGTGCTTATAAAGCTGCAGAGAGCCCCGCCTAAGGAAGAGGCGGGGCTAGAGAGGAACTGACCATCTATGAAGCAGCTGGGGGCCCCACCATGGAAGAGGCGGGACGAGAGAGGGAGCCAAGCACAAATATATAATAACTAGTGAATTGCCTGTCAAAAAATGACGGCAATGAGATGTGTATGTTTGGAAAGTTGTCTAGTTATTAATATACATATGGAATTGTAATGTAGCTAATGTTGTTTTGTGTGTACTACTGAAATATATAATACAAATTAATAAATGAATATACTGTACTTTACCTATTTTGAAGCATTGTGTTGAAGAGCTGTGAACCTTGTTTGATGTTGCTGCAGCATTAGTGGTGTGGAGCTGCTGTGTAAGCGTGATGAACGTGTGCAGTGTAATAGTGTGCGTGCGCGAGCCCAAACCGTTAGCGTAGTTGTGTACTTCCGCATTATCGTAAAATGGCAGGTAATGTGTGGTATGTGTCTTAGCGGATTATCCGTAGGTCGTTTAATGGCGGGTAATGTGTGGTATGCGTCTTAGCGGAGTGCTGTAGCCTCGTTTTCGTTTTGTTCGGCCGCCATTTTTTCTCTCGCTTAGAGAATTTTTTAGTGTCTAAACTCTTTTATTTTTAGTTAAGTGAAGGTGTAAGTAGTTTTTTTGAGGTCGTGAATGCTCCCTCTTGCTGTCGGTAAGCTTTTTATGTATGTGCTGTGTGTATTTATTGTGTTTGGATTTTTTTTCATGTTCGCGAGTTGCGGACTTATTTTTTTGCTGCGGCGCTCATTGCCAAAGTGCTACGTATTAACGACTCGCCTCGCTAGTCGAGGCTCGCCTGCAATGAGCGCCTGCAGGCGAGCCTCGCGTAGCAAGGCGAGCAGTTAAACCGTAGCACTTTGGCAATGAGCGCCGCAGGCGCTCATTGCAGGCGAGCCTCGCCTAGCGAGGCGAGTCGTTAATACGTAGCACTGCGGCGCTCATTGCCAAAGTACTACAGTGTAACGGCTCGCCGGGCGATGAGCGCCTGTGGCGCTCATCGCTAAGGCCGCTAAACTACTATGGTTTAACGGCTCGCCTCGATGCGCGAGGCTCACCGGGCGATGAACGCCTGTGGCGCTCATCGCTAAGCCCGCTTAATCGTATGGACCACGCAAACAGCGTGACGACGGTTCGTAGTAGGACAATTATAATATGTGATCCAGTCAGACACTGATAGCTGTTAGCTCACTCTTTTCCAGTCAGAAGTGTACACACACTTCAGTCAGAACAAGCAATACACAAAAGAACAGATTGTGTAACTGAATCCCAGCTGTCAGTTGACACCTCATGAACTGGTTATAACTGAACATACAGCATAGCATACAGTAATTAACATAAAATAATAACTTACTAAATAACTAAAACATCTACCAGTCCATGTGCAGGTGGGCCAGACAAGCCACAATTACCCCATAACACAACCACATATGCCCACGAGGCAGTCCTGATAGAAGTCATTAGGCAGCCAGAGTAATGGCCTGCCTCAAAATCCTAATCATCCTGAGTGGATCATATGAGACCAAAGGACTGGTGGCTAGGGGGAATCATGACATTAAAGTTTGTCTTAGTTCCATCACCATTTTTAGATTATGGAACTCTTGAAGCAAGTAATCAAACCAGCTGCTTTAATATTGGTTTGGATAAATATGTATTATCTTAGTGTATCAGCAAGTTCTGCAGATGACTAACACTTAAAAAAAAATCAATATTGTAGATCGTAAAATACCTTTTTGGCTCTAAATAAATAACCTGGCTCACACTCAGAAAAAATATTGTTAGCGGTGTGAAATGCAGAAGCACCATAGTAACAGACATACATCCCTATTAAATTTTAAGGTCATAGCGGCCATCGGCAAGCCCGCAAAGGCTGCAGGTTTGAAATTCGGCTGCATTACAGAGCTATTAAATTAATCCATGCCACGAGTTATGGGCCATAGACGCAAGTCCGTAAACCATTCTTGCCATGTTGTATGTGCGGCCGTGAACATGATCAATTAGTCAAACTCATAGTTACGGGTTTAGATGGAGCCAATGGCAAAGGACATCATCATCATTACGTCACTGAAAAATGAAGGTTGTATTTGATAGCCTTACGGGCTTCAATTACGAATTTCAATCGGACCCGCATTCCAGAAATAATGCAATATTAATAAATCAGTAAATATGATATTCTATTACATGCGAGTTCATTATATGTATTAACACATTGATTTGCCGGGATTGATATAACACAGAAATTGAACTTGAACACCAGTGAATTTGTTGCAATTTAATAGCGTGATTGGGACCTAACAGTTACAGACTTGAGAGAACAGGATTTGCGGTCAGATAGTTCAAATTTCCACGACCTGTAGCCTTTTTTCCACCCTTACCCCGCAAGCCGTTAGCGGGTTGCTTCACGGGGCCAATTTAATAGCCGGAAATCATGCGGGCTAAGTTACGGGCTACGGTTGCACACGTTGAGGGAGTTTAATAGGGGTTGTGTGTAAGGGTTGTGTGGCACCAATTCACTTAAAACATATCCAGACTATGGGGGAGATTCACTAACCATCACAGTGACGGCTTTGCAATTCATGGAAGACTGCAGTGGATATATTCAATATCATTATAGTCTTTCACACATGTAGTGAAGCTATGTAAAATTCTGATGGAAATGTAGAGGTTTTCCCACAGATCTTCAACACATCGCCATTTATCAAATGATGTAATTCATCTGGAGCTGTTGGATTTCTGTGTTACAGAACAGCATGTGTGGCTAGCATAGTTTTTCATGCATAACTTGACAGTTTTAATGCAATTATATATACTAGCAACTTGCACATCAAAAAGGCAGGTAATGCTGTTCGCCACAGACATTCATTTTTTTGGTGGTCTGAGATCCTTCGGCGCTCATTGCGAGGCTCATGTTTGTTGTATTTTTTTATTTATTAGAGGCTCTTGTGTTGTTATTGTAAGGTCGGCACTGATCTGCTTTCTGCGCTTATTGCAAGGCTTTGTGTGCTATGAGCAGCATTGACGTTCGTTGTGAGGCGCGCAGTGAATGGCTTTTGTGTTTATTGCGATATTTCTTTTGTGTGTATATGTCTTTTTGTATGCTAATTAAATAATTAGTGTAGCTGTGTACTTCCGCATTGTGTAAGTTAGTGTTGGAAAATGTCGGCAAATGTGTATGTGTTACGCGGTTGTGGATGATTTAGCGTCCTTGCTAAAAGTGTATCTTGTACCTTGTACGGCTTTTTGGAAAAGCCGTTTGTGCTTGGTGGTGTTTTGCGGCTTTAGGCTCCTGTAGCCTCGTTTTCAGTTTTTTGGGTGGCCATTTTTTCTCTCGCTCAGGGGATTTTCATGTGTCTAAACTCGGTAATTTGGACTTAAATTGAGGTGTAACTTCACTTGCAGAGGTCCTGGGTGCACCCCCCCCCCCTGCTGTGGGTAAGTTTTTTATGTCATTTTTGTGTGTATTTATTATTTTTTTAATGTTTTACACTGTGCACGGTTCGGTCGTTAAGGTCGTATTTTTGCAAATTTGTAATGTTTTTTTTTCTAAGTCCCGCGACTCTTATTTTTTTGTGTAAGTGCGTATTTAGTGATTACGTGTTAGATCTATTTTGTCAAAGTGCTGCTTGTGTGGGTGTTTGTAAATGCTTATGAGGCGCCATAGAGCCTCCACCTCCACAAATGCGGCCCCTCGCTTCTCTCATTGCAGCCGACGTTAGAGCCTCCACCCTCCACAAATGCGGCCCCTCGCTTTGCGGACCAAACTGCGTCCCTCGCTTTGCAAGCTCACGAAAGCGTGACGACGATTCGTAGTTTTACAACTATTATATGTGGTCACATATATATTTGTGGATCTTTGCGATGTTCGTAACGTTTGCGATGTTGGTAACGCACTTGCAGGCCTTGCGACACGGGACTTAGCCTGCAATGAGCACATTGCAGGGCTCGCGATGAGTGCCGCAGGTGTTACCAACACCTGACGGGGCTGCATTGAGCCGCTCATCGTGAGGCCCCCAGGGCTCACATCACCCCAGTACCTGGTTCCTTCCAGTGGTGGGCTTGTGAGGAGCACCTCCTGCTCTCATTGCGAGGCCTCCTGGGCTCGCATCATCCCTCACTACATGGTTCCTGCCAGTGGAGGGCTCTCGATGAGTGCTGGAGACGCTCAGAGCTAGGCCCCCTGGGCTCGCAACACCCCACAGTGCCGCGTTCCGGCCAGTAGCTCAAGTACGTACCTGGATACAACCCTGCCAGCAGTGCTGCACTCCGTCTTCTCCCCTGTACCTCCCCTCCTCCCGTCGGAACAACTTTCTGGATTAAGCTGCACAAATGCATGTCTTGATCCAGAAAGTAGTTCCGGCAGAAGGACGGGAGCCCGAGAGGAGGTGAGTGCAGTGCTGCTGGCATTGATGCATCCAGGTATGAGACAGGAGGAGGTGGGAAAGGAGACAAGGGAGGGGGAGGAGGGGAAATGGACACACAAGGGAGGGAGATGGGGGAAGGAGACACGAGGGGGGGAAGGGAGAGGGGGAAGGAGACACGAGGGGGAAAGAGAGAGGGGGAAAGGAAGCACAAGGGGGGAAAGGGAGAGGGGAAAGGAGACATGGGGGAAAGGGAGAGGGGGAAGGAGGAACAGGAGAGGGGGAAATGAGACACAGGGGAGGGAGATGAGGGAAAGGAGACACAGGGGAGGGAGAGGCATAAAGGGAGAGGGGGAAAGGAGACACAAGGGGAGGAAGGGAGAGGGGGAAAGGAGACATGGGGAAAAGGAGGAACAGGAGAGGGAGAGAGGGGGGAAGGAGATACAGGGGAGGGAGATAAGGAAAGGAGACACAGGGGAAGGAGAGGGGGGAATGAGAGAGGGGGAAAAGAGGCACGAGGGGAGGAAGGGAGAGGGGGAAAGGAGACATGGGGAAAAGGAGGAACAGGAGAGGGAGAGAGGGGGGAAGGAGATACAGGGGAGGGAGATGGGGAAAGGAGACACAGGGGAGGGAGAGGGGGGAATGAGAGAGGGGGAAAGGAGGTACAGTAGAGGGAGAGGGGGGAGGAGACACAGGGGAGGGAGAAGGGAGGAGAAACAGGGGAGGGAGATGAGGAGGAGAAACAGAGGAGGGAGAAGGGGGGAAATCGGAGGGGGAAAGGAGACATGAGGGGGCAAGGGAGAGGGGGAAAGGAGACATGGGGAAAAGGAGGAACAGGAGAGGGAGAGGGGGGGGAAGGAGACACAGGGGAGGGAGATAGGTGAAACGAGACACAGGGGAGGGAGAGGGGGGAATGAGTGAGGGGGAAAGGAGGTACAGTAGAGGGAGAGGGGGAGGAGACACAGGGGAGGAAGAGTGAGGAAAGGAAGAGGGGGAAAGGAGGCACAGGAGAGGGAGAGGGCAAAAGGAGACACATGGGAGAGAGGGGAAGGAGACACAGGGGTGGGAGAGGTGGGTAAAAGACACAAGATGGGTTGGCTAAGAAAAGTGGCAAGTGGCGGGTTGGCCAAGGCCAGCAATGGTGGCAAAGCTGCTCATTGTGGGGCTCGCACCCAAGGCGCTCATCGCGAGGCCTGTAAAGTAGACGCTGGGAGGGGTTTGTGATAAGCGCCAAAGGCGCTCATCGCGATGCCCGCAAGTTACAGGGGGAAGAGCCAAGCATTGTCTGGCAAACAGCATTTCCAGCTTTCAAATTGCTGGAGGATGGTAACAGATTTAAGGCGCTTATGGCGATGCCCGCTATCAACAACAAGGTATTTTTTGAATCCCGAAACTCGGAAGCCGTCTGAAGACCGCCAAAAGACGATAATTAATAAAAAAAAAAATGTACAACCTCACACACAGCACAGGGAAGAGGAAGGGAGCCTGTGAGTGAGGTTGCAAGTTAGTTTGAGGCTTAATTGGCATTTTACAGAGACTGAAAATCAGCTAAGTGAGGAAAAAAATGGCCGTTGTAAAGATGTTTTCAAAAAGGCTCAAAACAAGCCTGTAACACTTAGCCCATCAACACAAGCCCAGCAAGACTTTGAAAATACAAGCATCGGTGCTCATCGCAAAGGCATGCAAGATTTGAAAAGAGACAGAGAGGAGAAAGACACAGTGGAGGGAGAGGGGAGAGAGGGTGGATATAGACACAGGGGTGAGAGAGGGGGGAAAAGAGACACAGGGGAGGGAAATAAGTGAAAAAAATCACAGGGCAGAGAGAGGTGGGAAACAGACACAGGGGTCACAGTTTGGTGAGAGGCACGAAAGTGGCGTGTTGGACGACGTTTGCAATGTGCACTCATTGCAGGGCTTGTGATGAGTGCCGAAGGCGCGGACTGCGGGGATCGCGATGAGCGGCTCGCAATGAGCACAGTGCTCATTGCGAGGCAAGAAATTGGCAGGTTGGACGACGTCTGCAATGAGCACTGATTGCAGGGTCCGTGTTGAACGCCGAAAGGCGCACACTGAGGGGCATGTGATGAGAGCCAAAGGTGCTCATTGCAAGACATGAAAGTGGCGAGTTTAATGACATCTGCAATAAGCACTCAAAGGCGCTCATCACAGGGCTCACAATGAGCGCCGAAGGTGCATATTTCGAGCCATGAAAGTTTCGGCTTGGACGACATCTGCAATGAGCACTCGTAGGGCTCGCGATGTGCAACGAAGGTGCTCATTGCGAGGCCGGTAAAGTAGATGGTGGGAGGGTCTTGCAAAGTTAGAGGTGGGAGAGTTTTGCATTGTGTGCCGTAATTTTTGATGGGCAAGCGCTATATTATATATATACAGTATATATATATTGTGACAGGGCCGGCTTTTGGCTACCGGTTGCTCCTGTAAATTTCCATAAACTACTGAGTCTGATATACTTTTATCTTTGCTTTAATAAAGTCTTACAAAACAAACAATAGCTTAACTTCAGCATAAAAGAAACATCTACACAAACGGGCTTGCTTATTTTCAGGAACACCCTGACTAGCCCTGATTCCGCTTCTCGGTCTGCAGGTAAAACAAGAACTTTTCACACACAGGGGGGGGAGCTTTAAGTCCAGTCTCTTTCTCTCAGCTGCAATGGATCCTCTGCAGGTCCTCTCCTCTTAGAGAAAACAGTCTCTCTAGTACGTCTTGTTGCAGTCACACAGACTGATCCTCAAAAGGGCAGCTTCCCGTGCTGCTCTGGCACCCACTCTGTAAGTCCCGCCAGGTCCTGTTCAGGAGATCTCTCACTTTCTCCTCCCAGGTCACTCTGAAACACTCAGTGTCTCTTATTCTGATGCTGGCTGTACACTGCAGGTAATCTTTATCAGTGTCAGTGTCTCTGTAGTTCAAGCAGTCTTCTTTACTGCCTTACTTCAGCGCTTATCCCAGATCTCAGGATCCAACATCATCTGAGCTGTCTAAGGTTCTCTCTCCCAGCTTCTCCAAACAGACTGTCACTCCACACACTGCTCACAACCCTTAGGCCAGAGCCTAATCAGCCACACCCTCTTTCTCTGAGTGTGTGTGTCTTTTAAAAAAAAGGCATTTTACACCTGCAGCTCCAATTTGCCCAGCTCCAGGGGATTAACTCCAAGTTAGCTGGATCAGATCTTCTCCCTTCTGCGTGACTTGCACCATCCACCGGGGGGCAATACACCACAAAATATATATATATAAATATATATATATATATATATATATATATATATATATATACATACATATTTGCTAATGTTTACAGCAGACACTTTTTAAATGACATTGTGTTTCTCTTCGTATGTCATGGATATTTATATTTTATTGATATTTTTTAATGCTCCTATGATATTGTATTTGATAACAGTTGATATATTTCTGTTTGCTGTAATATAATTAATTGGTTTGATTGTTTTTATTTATACAATGTATATTCAGGACATATTACTCTTTTTAATATGGCAACATTTGATCTTTCTGGACATACTGCCAGGTTTATGTATTAAAAAGAGGTATTTATCAATTGTTTTATTGTTCAATATACTATTTGATTGATGGAAATGTTCTGGAGTGTACTAGAAGGTTCTATAACGATCCGGACCATTCTAAAATGTTCTAGAAAGCAATTTTTATGCATTAGACAGATAATATATTTTAGGGACATCATAATGCTTTAGTCAGCATGTTGGTAATAATCTATATATACCAAACTTAGCCATTAATTCTCCAAGCCCTGGGGAAGTGTATATTCTTAAAGTGCATATGCAGAAAAGGGAGACAACATAACATAAAGTGTATTTTGGCAATGTTACCTATAATGTGTATGTTTTATTGTTTTTTATATTTATATTATTGTTTTTTTTTTTGGTTTATATATTTTTTTATTAAAATTGTTTATATTTACCTTCTTTACTCCTATTTATACTATGCCTGAGTTGCCTTAAATATTCTTCCTATATTGAATCTTGAATAGATATTCTTTCTGTGACTGGAGATCTCCAGATGTTTTTCCAGCTTTTAGTACAACTAAATAAATATAATGTCCTTATTTTATTATTATATTTTATTATTATCCTTTATTTGTAACGCACTAACATATTCTGTAGCGCTGTACAGAGGATAAAAACAGTTTTACCAAATTGCAAATAAACGGAGGGTCTCATTTATGAGCTTTTATTAAAAAATTAAGTCAAATTCATTCAGTGTGACTAGCTTAAGTACACAATAAATATTACACTACAGTGCCTTGCAACAGTATTCACCACCTTGACTTTTTACCTACTTTGTTACATTACAGCCTTAAGTTCAATGTTTTGTTAATCTGAATTTTATGTGATGGATCAGAACACAATAGTCTAAGTTGGTGAAGTGAAATGAAAAAAATATATACATAAAACTATTTTTTAGAAATTGAAAACAGAAAATTGTCATGTGCGTATGCATTCTTCCCCTTTGTTATGAAGCCCATAAAAAGCTCTGGTGCAATCAATTACCTTCAGAAGTCACATAATTAGTGAAATGATGTCCACTTGTGTGCAATCTAAGTGTCACATGATCTGTCATTACATATACACACCTTTTTTGAAAAGCCCCAGAGGCTGCAACACCTAAGCAAGAAGCACCACTAACAAAACACTGCCATGAATACTGCCATGTCTCTCTCTCTGTGCACTGTCTCTCTCTCTCTCTGTGTGCCTTCTCTCTCTGTGCGCTCTCTCTCTGCGCCCTCTGTGTGTGTGTGTGTGTGTGTGTGCCCTCTCTCTCAGTGACCCTCTGTGTGTGTGTGCACTCTATCTCTGTGCCCTCTGTCTCTCTATCTATCCCCTCTATGTCTCCTTGTCCTCTCCCCCCCCTCTCCCCTTCTCTCTCTCCCCCGCTCTCTCTGCCCCCCGCTCTCTTTCTCTCTCCCCTCTCTCCCTCCCTCTCTCTCCCCTCCCTCCCTCTCTCTCTCTCTCCTCTCTCTTTCTTCCCTCTCTCTCTCTGCTCTCTCTCTCCTCTCTCTCTCTCCCCTCTATCTCTCTCCCCTCTCTCTCTCTCTTCTCTCTCTCTCTTCCCTCTCTCTCTCTGCTCTCTCTCTCCCCTCTCTCTCTCTCCCATCTCTCTCTCTCTCTCCCCTCTCTCTCTCTCTCTCTCTCTCTCCACCCTCTCTCTCTCCACCCTCTCTGTCTCCTCCCTCTGCCTCCTCCCTCTGTCCTTCTCTCTGCCCTCCATTTTCTGTTACAATATTTATATTATATATATGCACACATTAAGTAAGCCTGCATATAAGGTATTTTGTGTCAGTATATTACCTTTTAAGTAATTGTTTGGTTTGATATGCTTATCACTATTTGGATGTTGTGACATAGCACTATAATTGTATTCTATATGGGGGAGTTTTCTATTAGTTTGAGTGCTGACCCTTTGTTCCCCTTTTTCTTTTGCATTGTATGTGATGCTTTTCTCTGAATGCTGAAATGTCTGTCCTTTTATTGGGGACCTTGTTATTACAACCCATCTTTCGTGGCCATTTGTTATTTGTGAAACAATATAGTTAATCTACCCACATCATTGACTTCTCACCACCAGCACTGTATACTAATGCCCTTCTCTCCATACCCCTTCAGATCACTGTTATGTCTCCCCCTCATTTTCTCAGTGTGAGGTTTTATCCCCAGTCCTGACTTCCTTCTGTCACAGTGTCTCTCGCACAGTAATATGTCCCAGAGTCTGTGCTTCTCATGTTTGGCATTTGCAGGTAAAGTTCATTCTTTGAGGTGTCTCTGGTGAAAATCAGTTTATCTTTAAAGGAGGGAGCATAGCTTGTACCTCCACTGCTGCTTATATACCCCATATATTCCAGTCCTTTCCCTGGCAGCTGTCTAACCCAAGCCCAATCAGCACTAGTAAGAGACACTGAGACTTTACAGGGAGTATTCAGGTTCCCTGAGGGCTTCACAACTACAGATCCAGGTTGGTCCAGGATGATTTCTTGTGAGAGGACACCTGGAAAGAAAATAAAAACATAAACATTAAATATGAGACATGAAGAATAAATACAAAACTGATAATGAAATCCAGGGGATGTTTCTTACATGCTGTTAGTATCAGAAGGAGCAAAACAGAGAAGAAATTCTTCATGGTGATGTCAAGATGTATACAAGTCTCTGCTGAGTGCAATCAATCTGTCTGCCCGCTATCAACAACAAGGTATTTTTTGAATCCCGAAACTCGGAAGCCGTCTGAAGACCGCCAAAAGACGATAATTAATAAAAAAAAAAATGTACAACCTCACACACAGCACAGGGAAGAGGAAGGGAGCCTGTGAGTGAGGTTGCAAGTTAGTTTGAGGCTTAATTGGCATTTTACAGAGACTGAAAATCAGCTAAGTGAGGAAAAAAATGGCCGTTGTAAAGATGTTTTCAAAAAGGCTCAAAACAAGCCTGTAACACTTAGCCCATCAACACAAGCCCAGCAAGACTTTGAAAATACAAGCATCGGTGCTCATCGCAAAGGCATGCAAGATTTGAAAAGAGACAGAGAGGAGAAAGACACAGTGGAGGGAGAGGGGAGAGAGGGTGGATATAGACACAGGGGTGAGAGAGGGGGGAAAAGAGACACAGGGGAGGGAAATAAGTGAAAAAAATCACAGGGCAGAGAGAGGTGGGAAACAGACACAGGGGTCACAGTTTGGTGAGAGGCACGAAAGTGGCGTGTTGGACGACGTTTGCAATGTGCACTCATTGCAGGGCTTGTGATGAGTGCCGAAGGCGCGGACTGCAGGGATCGCGATGAGCGGCTCGCAATGAGCACAGTGCTCATTGCGAGGCAAGAAATTGGCAGGTTGGACGACGTCTGCAATGAGCACTGATTGCAGGGTCCGTGTTGAACGCCGAAAGGCGCACACTGAGGGGCATGTGATGAGAGCCAAAGGTGCTCATTGCAAGACATGAAAGTGGCGAGTTTAATGACATCTGCAATAAGCACTCAAAGGCGCTCATCACAGGGCTCACAATGAGCGCCGAAGGTGCATATTTCGAGCCATGAAAGTTTCGGCTTGGACGACATCTGCAATGAGCACTCGTAGGGCTCGCGATGTGCAACGAAGGTGCTCATTGCGAGGCCGGTAAAGTAGATGGTGGGAGGGTCTTGCAAAGTTAGAGGTGGGAGAGTTTTGCATTGTGTGCCGTAATTTTTGATGGGCAAGCGCTATATTATATATATACAGTATATATATATTGTGACAGGGCCGGCTTTTGGCTACCGGTTGCTCCTGTAAATTTCCATAAACTACTGAGTCTGATATACTTTTATCTTTGCTTTAATAAAGTCTTACAAAACAAACAATAGCTTAACTTCAGCATAAAAGAAACATCTACACAAACGGGCTTGCTTATTTTCAGGAACACCCTGACTAGCCCTGATTCCGCTTCTCGGTCTGCAGGTAAAACAAGAACTTTTCACACACAGGGGGGGGAGCTTTAAGTCCAGTCTCTTTCTCTCAGCTGCAATGGATCCTCTGCAGGTCCTCTCCTCTTAGAGAAAACAGTCTCTCTAGTACGTCTTGTTGCAGTCACACAGACTGATCCTCAAAAGGGCAGCTTCCCGTGCTGCTCTGGCACCCACTCTGTAAGTCCCGCCAGGTCCTGTTCAGGAGATCTCTCACTTTCTCCTCCCAGGTCACTCTGAAACACTCAGTGTCTCTTATTCTGATGCTGGCTGTACACTGCAGGTAATCTTTATCAGTGTCAGTGTCTCTGTAGTTCAAGCAGTCTTCTTTACTGCCTTACTTCAGCGCTTATCCCAGATCTCAGGATCCAACATCATCTGAGCTGTCTAAGGTTCTCTCTCCCAGCTTCTCCAAACAGACTGTCACTCCACACACTGCTCACAACCCTTAGGCCAGAGCCTAATCAGCCACACCCTCTTTCTCTGAGTGTGTGTGTCTTTTAAAAAAAAGGCATTTTACACCTGCAGCTCCAATTTGCCCAGCTCCAGGGGATTAACTCCAAGTTAGCTGGATCAGATCTTCTCCCTTCTGCGTGACTTGCACCATCCACCGGGGGGCAATACACCACAAAATATATATATATAAATATATATATATATATATATATATATATATATATACATACATATTTGCTAATGTTTACAGCAGACACTTTTTAAATGACATTGTGTTTCTCTTCGTATGTCATGGATATTTATATTTTATTGATATTTTTTAATGCTCCTATGATATTGTATTTGATAACAGTTGATATATTTCTGTTTGCTGTAATATAATTAATTGGTTTGATTGTTTTTATTTATACAATGTATATTCAGGACATATTACTCTTTTTAATATGGCAACATTTGATCTTTCTGGACATACTGCCAGGTTTATGTATTAAAAAGAGGTATTTATCAATTGTTTTATTGTTCAATATACTATTTGATTGATGGAAATGTTCTGGAGTGTACTAGAAGGTTCTATAACGATCCGGACCATTCTAAAATGTTCTAGAAAGCAATTTTTATGCATTAGACAGATAATATATTTTAGGGACATCATAATGCTTTAGTCAGCATGTTGGTAATAATCTATATATACCAAACTTAGCCATTAATTCTCCAAGCCCTGGGGAAGTGTATATTCTTAAAGTGCATATGCAGAAAAGGGAGACAACATAACATAAAGTGTATTTTGGCAATGTTACCTATAATGTGTATGTTTTATTGTTTTTTATATTTATATTATTCTTTTTTTTTTGGTTTATATATTTTTTTATTAAAATTGTTTATATTTACCTTCTTTACTCCTATTTATACTATGCCTGAGTTGCCTTAAATATTCTTCCTATATTGAATCTTGAATAGATATTCTTTCTGTGACTGGAGATCTCCAGATGTTTTTCCAGCTTTTAGTACAACTAAATAAATATAATGTCCTTATTTTATTATTATATTTTATTATTATCCTTTATTTGTAACGCACTAACATATTCTGTAGCGCTGTACAGAGGATAAAAACAGTTTTACCAAATTGCAAATAAACGGAGGGTCTCATTTATGAGCTTTTATTAAAAAATTAAGTCAAATTCATTCAGTGTGACTAGCTTAAGTACACAATAAATATTACACTACAGTGCCTTGCAACAGTATTCACCACCTTGACTTTTTACCTACTTTGTTACATTACAGCCTTAAGTTCAATGTTTTGTTAATCTGAATTTTATGTGATGGATCAGAACACAATAGTCTAAGTTGGTGAAGTGAAATGAAAAAAATATATACATAAAACTATTTTTTAGAAATTGAAAACAGAAAATTGTCATGTGCGTATGCATTCTTCCCCTTTGTTATGAAGCCCATAAAAAGCTCTGGTGCAATCAATTACCTTCAGAAGTCACATAATTAGTGAAATGATGTCCACTTGTGTGCAATCTAAGTGTCACATGATCTGTCATTACATATACACACCTTTTTTGAAAAGCCCCAGAGGCTGCAACACCTAAGCAAGAAGCACCACTAACAAAACACTGCCATGAATACTGCCATGTCTCTCTCTCTGTGCACTGTCTCTCTCTCTCTCTGTGTGCCTTCTCTCTCTGTGCGCTCTCTCTCTGCGCCCTCTGTGTGTGTGTGTGTGTGTGTGTGCCCTCTCTCTCAGTGACCCTCTGTGTGTGTGTGCACTCTATCTCTGTGCCCTCTGTCTCTCTATCTATCCCCTCTATGTCTCCTTGTCCTCTCCCCCCCCTCTCCCCTTCTCTCTCTCCCCCGCTCTCTCTGCCCCCCGCTCTCTTTCTCTCTCCCCTCTCTCCCTCCCTCTCTCTCCCCTCCCTCCCTCTCTCTCTCTCTCCTCTCTCTTTCTTCCCTCTCTCTCTCTGCTCTCTCTCTCCTCTCTCTCTCTCCCCTCTATCTCTCTCCCCTCTCTCTCTCTCTTCTCTCTCTCTCTTCCCTCTCTCTCTCTGCTCTCTCTCTCCCCTCTCTCTCTCTCCCATCTCTCTCTCTCTCTCCCCTCTCTCTCTCTCTCTCTCTCTCTCCACCCTCTCTCTCTCCACCCTCTCTGTCTCCTCCCTCTGCCTCCTCCCTCTGTCCTTCTCTCTGCCCTCCATTTTCTGTTACAATATTTATATTATATATATGCACACATTAAGTAAGCCTGCATATAAGGTATTTTGTGTCAGTATATTACCTTTTAAGTAATTGTTTGGTTTGATATGCTTATCACTATTTGGATGTTGTGACATAGCACTATAATTGTATTCTAAATGGGGGAGTTTTCTATTAGTTTGAGTGCTGACCCTTTGTTCCCCTTTTTCTTTTGCATTGTATGTGATGCTTTTCTCTGAATGCTGAAATGTCTGTCCTTTTATTGGGGACCTTGTTATTACAACCCATCTTTCGTGGCCATTTGTTATTTGTGAAACAATATAGTTAATCTACCCACATCATTGACTTCTCACCACCAGCACTGTATACTAATGCCCTTCTCTCCATACCCCTTCAGATCACTGTTATGTCTCCCCCTCATTTTCTCAGTGTGAGGTTTTATCCCCAGTCCTGACTTCCTTCTGTCACAGTGTCTCTCGCACAGTAATATGTCCCAGAGTCTGTGCTTCTCATGTTTGGCATTTGCAGGTAAAGTTCATTCTTTGAGGTGTCTCTGGTGAAAATCAGTTTATCTTTAAAGGAGGGAGCATAGCTTGTACCTCCACTGCTGCTTATATACCCCATATATTCCAGTCCTTTCCCTGGCAGCTGTCTAACCCAAGCCCAATCAGCACTAGTAAGAGACACTGAGACTTTACAGGGAGTATTCAGGTTCCCTGAGGGCTTCACAACTACAGATCCAGGTTGGTCCAGGATGATTTCTTGTGAGAGGACACCTGGAAAGAAAATAAAAACATAAACATTAAATATGAGACATGAAGAATAAATACAAAACTGATAATGAAATCCAGGGGATGTTTCTTACATGCTGTTAGTATCAGAAGGAGCAAAACAGAGAAGAAATTCTTCATGGTGATGTCAAGATGTATACAAGTCTCTGCTGAGTGCAATCAATCTGTCTGATCCAGGAGTACAGAAATCTACTCTTTTACCAAGAAGAAAAGTTCCTGATTTGCATGAAGAGAAACAGAAATGTATAAAAGTGTTAATAAGAAACTCATTGGCAGGAGCTCCCTCTGCAGGGACATAATGACAGATAATTAATACTTTATATGGAGCAGTTTAGAACTGGGTGCTATATCATACATGATATATGTATAAATATGTAGCAAAAATGTAGCAATTATTAATACATGCTTATCTAATAAATAGTATGATGAAATCAATTTAGTAAGAAAAATGTAAAATGTCATCATAAACATTGGTTTATACATTGTATTTCCAGAAAAAAAAGCTTGTATAATTTACTGTGAAACCGCTTTTTCATGGATTAACTAAATAAAGTACAGATATGTCATACTTTGTACTCTGTATAACGTGCATCAATATAATTGCGGTGATGTTTATATGTTGGTTAGTGACTGTAGATTGAGAGGGAACTTAAATGGGCATTGAATTCCCAAATTTTCTATAATGCATTTCTAAACCATATCCCACCCAACCTGTACTATCATTATAAATGTTTACCCTTCACCTCATGTCACAGTCTTGATTAAAAATATATATATATTCTGACTCTAAACTACTAACTGTGATCAGGATGGCTGCATATAGCGGTGGTTTCTTGAATGAAGGGCTGATACCAGCATGAAAGTGCAGCAAATAGGTTTATTTGAAGAAAGAAAAACAGCGGTAGCCGTAGCTCGACTTAAAAAAAAACAATTACTTCTCCGCGAGGTGGGAGAATGCCACCTTGTGGCCAGGTTGTAGACAGTTCTTTAACTTGGGTTGTCTGCCACCTGGTGGTCAGCTTGAAAACAGTCCTTTAACTGGGGTAGTGCCACCTTGTGGCCAGGAAATAAACAGTCTCTTTACAGGTGAGGGTCCCAGCGAGATTAGGTCGCCCTCTTCAGCAACCTCTGGGACACCGCTCCACTCGGGGTCACAGCTCCGCTCTCTGGGACACAGCTCCTCTCGCTCTGTGGGACACAGCTCCTCTCTCGCTCTGTGGGACACAGCTCTCCTCTCGGGCTCCTCGCTCTGTGGGACACAGCTCCTCTCTAGCTCCTCGCTCTGTGGGACACAGCTCTCCTCTCGGGGACACATCGCTCCGCTCTCGGACACAGCGCTCCGCTCTCGGACACAGCGCTCCTCTCTGGGACACAGCGCTCCTCTCTCGGACACAGCGCTCCTCTCTCGGACACAGCGCTCCTCTCTGGGACACAGCGCTCCTCTCTGGGACACAGTTGCGGGTGAAGCATAGGGCCCGCCCGTCTCTCCCGTATGCTTCACCCCAGGGACCATTGCATACACAAACTCACTTGTATTAACTACTCTTTATCTTCACTTCTTCCCTGGGGCATAATACTTCAGCAACAACCATGCCTAGGCCTTTAAGGCAAACTCTGCCTGGGATTCCTCACTAATCCCCTTCACTTACGTGGCTTCCTTGTGACTTCACCTCCTGAGTCTGAAGTCAATCTTCCAGCTCACACGACTTGCTGTAGTCCCCGTTCTCCCAGTACAGTCACTTGGCGATCCTTTACAGGGTAGTTCACAACTTCACTGTATTTCCACACCAGATCACCTTCCACTCTGTGCTTGTTCCTCTCAGCAGCACAGCTGCCTAGGGCCTAGTCAGCCCCTCCTCCACCTTTCCATGTCTGCTTTCCAGTCTTTTAAAGGGGAGTTGCTCCAATTAGGAGTTCTTCAGAAGTGTTAACTCCTTCACTTCTGACAAGAACTCACACTCCACTTGCTTGTCATCACTTCCGAGGAGCAAACTATCACCCCCCCCCCCCCTCAGCTCAACAACATGGTGTTGGGCGACATGCCGAGAGGCCGGACATCCGGTAGGGTCGCTCACCACTCAAGAACTCCTCGTTCTGTGCCGTCCGCGTTGAGGTAGCAGGCTGCGATCGTGGCCGCCTGTAAATCCATCTTCTCATTTCCTTACTGGTCTGTTGGCCTCCTTCATGTGTGTCGCCTTTATCAGGAAGGAGTGAATCTCTCAACTTTGTAGCGCTGTCCTCGAACAGCCTTGCGATGGACTCTGTAGTCACATGTCTGGGTACAGATATAACAATATCCGTTGCACTCTCTTCGAGCCCGTACTCATTTCCAATCTCTTCATTAACTTCAACTCCCAGGAGATCTACTACAGTCTCAATGTTTCCCTCGTCATCCTCAACTTCACGGCCACCTTCCTTGTCCAACTTAAACAAAGCCTGGCGCTTCTGCCGCTCTTCAGTATGATGCCGTTTCATTGCTTCCTGCAGCTTTGCTTTAAGAATTGGGAGCTTTTCAACTGGCTTTCTCTGAATTATCTCATCAGTTGTTTCAGCAGACACAATGACAGATACCACATCTGCCTTTAGCTCCTCCTTTCCATCTGCCGTTGTCCCTTTGCGGACGATATTTAGGTTAACTTTCCTCTCAAACACAGGCTTGGCTTTATGCAGGGAGTGCTTCAGAAAACGCTCTTTCCAAACTTCTAGTTCTTTATTTTGCTTATGTTCATCCAACTTAACAAATGAGCCATCATCGGGGCACCAACAGGGCTTTTCCAGCTTGGAAAGCTTTGCTTTATGTTGTTTTGGTACTGGATATTTAGAGGTCTCCTCAACAGTCTGAGAATCCAGTAGGGGCACAGGGATTTCCTGCTGGATTTCACAAGTAGGATCTACATCTTCACTTACAGGCCTCGGAATGGACTCTGGCTTATCCACCTGGTCTTCCGAATCCACTGTGTGCCAAGCCCTGGGTGGCTCATCAGAACTCTTGGCAGGCTCACTTCCTCCAACTTTAGTTCCTTCTAATACCTCGCCCGTACAAGCCTGTGATGCTTGGGTGGAATTATTTGCATTCCCTTTAGATTTTTCTGCTGGAGCAGAGTCTCTTGTTTTGACTTCTTTTTTATCACTCATGACCAACTTGCGTTCCAAACTGCATGGCTGATACTTTGTTGATTTAATAAGCTGCAAGTCATACCCTTCGCAAGGTGGCCTTGGCCGATGCTTGAAGAAAGCATGAATGCTTTCTGCAGGCAGTTCCTTTGCTGCCTCCTCCATCAGATATGTAAATTCTTCTTCTTTACCATCAGCAGGGATGATTTCAGGGAGTTTTTCGTCAAGTGGTGGCACATTTTCAATTGTGCCAATAATTTCAAAGCCCACAGTATTCGTTTCCATAATGTCTACTACATGATGTACAGTTTCTGCTTCTACAGACAGCTTTGTACTTTCTGCCACTGCTTGAAGGATGTGATCAACAGGCTTCTGTTGTTCTTCCACCCTCTTTGCCTTGTCGCTTTCCTCTGGCACAGGTGTAGCTTCATCTGTTGTTGCAGGTGACTCTTCTAATTGGGGAACCGCCGACAACATTTCAGTGGTCTCTTCAGCACACAAGATTTCGATTGCCTCCTCCAGAGCTGGTAATGCTCCTGAAGTTAACTCTACCTCATGGGTTAGAACATTCTCAGTTTCAAGTTTATTTTTGTTTGTAGACAACTGAATTTCCTTTGCTTGCTTAGCCGCATCAAACTCAACCAGCGGAACTAAGGTTGGTTCATCAGAGTCGTCATCAAATCCTTCTGCCTGTGCAGCTTGTCCAGCTTCCTTAAGTGGCGTGTGCTCCAGTTTTGATACAGGAACAGTCTTTTCTAAGGTATTCACATCGGACACTGGCCTAGCAACACTTTCTAGCTGGTCTCCATTAGACGCCTCTTTGTTACTTTCCCCACTGTCTAAGGTCAACAGTGGTATTTGCCGGGGCTTCTGTCGAAATTGAGAGATGTTCTCCTCTTTATCACTGTGTGGCCGCTCCCACACCACTGATTCGTTCAGCTTAGGCTTTGGGGGACATATCCTCCGCTCCCAAAGAGGCATCAATTTCTCATTCCTGTAGGACACTGGGTAGTCCTCGAATGTCGGCTTCCTCCGCCATTCAGGGATATACTCGGGCCTCATTTTACCGTGGGCTTGTCTTTGGAGCCTTACAAAACGCTGTCTCTCCTCCTCTAAGGCCATTCTATCTGCACCAGCAGGCTTTTTGGGGCTCTCAGCGACCTCTTTGGGGCTCTCAGCGACCTCTTTGGGGCTCTCAGCGACCTCTTTGGGGCTCTCAGAGACCTCTTTGGGGCTCTCAGCGACCTCTTTGGGGCTCTCAGCAATCTCTTTGGCTGGATCGGCCGACTCTGCGGGCTCTCTCTCTGACTCTGCGGGCTCTCTCTCCGACTCTGCGGGCTCTCTCTCCGACTCTGCGGGCTCTCTCTCCGACTCTGCGGGCTCTCTCTCCGACTCTGCGGGCTCTCTCTCCGACTCTGCGGGCTCTCTCTCCGACTCTGCGGGCTCTCTCTCCGACTCTGCGGGCTCTCTCTCCGACTCTGCGGGCTCTCTCTCCGACTCTGCGGGCTCTCTCTACGACTCTGCGGGCTCTCTCTACGACTCTGCGGGCACTCTCTCCGACTCTGCGGGCACTCTCTCCGACTCTGCGGGCACTCTCTCCGACTCTGCGGGCACCCTCGCCGACTCTGCGGGCACCCTCGCCGACTCTGCGGACTCTGGGGTGCCTTCTGCGGCCTCACTCGCGGCTCCTGCCGTCTCACTCATGGCACTGCAACTGGTGGCTTTTTCCACTCTCTGTTTCTCCTTGTTTACTACTAGGTGAGGTTTGGTTGGCCTTCCCTTAACAGGGAAACTGTATCTTATACTTGGCCCGACAAGGATGTCTCTTGGGTAGCGATACGCTTGTCTGGCAAAAAAATTCCAGGGGTGCGCTCTCTGTACTTTCTTTACTCCTATACGATCAAGGATCTCCTCTTTCAGGGTGCAATAATTGGTTGCCATTTCTTCAGGCAAAAACCCATACGCTTCCTGTGCTTCTCCACACAGATAGGGACCCAGGACTGTGGCCCAATGCTGTTTAGGCCAACCTTCCCTGGTAGCAATCTTCTCAAAATTCAGGAGGTAGGTTTCTACATCATCTTGAGCTGTCATTTTCTTTAGAAAGCAATTAGGGTTCATAACCCTGCTTGATTTTGAACCCACAATGTTCTCTGTAGAACTCAATCGCTGCAGCTGCACTTTCTGTGCTTCTAAAGACTCTCTCATTTGGACCCTGTCGACTTCCATTTGTCTCTGCCATTTCTCTGTGGCCTCTCTAAATCTTGCAGTAACCTCTCCAAAACCTTTATCTTCCTCTTTTGCGGCTTGGATGCTATGCTCTGCAATCATTTCTCTCTTTTCTGACTGGCTCTGACCAAGCTTAGCAGCCAGCACTCTGTTCAACTCGGCTTGCTGTTTGTTCAACCCCCGCTGGGCTTCTATAAAAGCTTTAAAGGCCTCTTCCATATTTATGCTGTACGGTGGGCTGTCTTCTTCAACACAGACATTTTTCAATCCCACAAATGACACCAGTGTGATCAGGATGGCCGCATATAGCGGTGGTTTCTTGAATGAAGGGCTGATACCAGCATGAAAGTGCAGCAAATAGGTTTATTTGAAGAAAGAAAAACAGCGGTAGCCGTAGCTCGGCTTAAAAAAAAACAATTACTTCTCCGCGAGGTGGGAGAATGCCACCTTGTGGCCAGGTTGTAGACAGTTCTTTAACTTGGGTTGTCTGCCACCTGGTGGTCAGCTTGAAAACAGTCCTTTAACTGGGGTAGTGCCACCTTGTGGCCAGGAAATAAACAGTCTCTTTACAGGTGAGGGTCCCAGCGAGATTAGGTCGCCCTCTTCAGCAACCTCTGGGACACCGCTCCACTCGGGGTCACAGCTCCGCTCTCTGGGACACAGCTCCTCTCGCTCTGTGGGACACAGCTCCTCTCTCGCTCTGTGGGACACAGCTCTCCTCTCGGGCTCCTCGCTCTGTGGGACACAGCTCCTCTCTAGCTCCTCGCTCTGTGGGACACAGCTCTCCTCTCGGGGACACAGCGCTCCTCTCTCGGACACAGCGCTCCTCTCTCGGACACAGCGCTCCTCTCTCGGACACAGCGCTCCGCTCTCGGACACAGCGCTCCGCTCTCGGACACAGCGCTCCGCTCTCGGACACAGCGCTCCGCTCTGGGACACAGCGCTCCTCTCTCGGACACAGCGCTCCTCTCTCGGACACAGCGCTCCTCTCTGGGACACAGCGCTCCTCTCTGGGACACGGTTGCGGGTGAAGCATAGGGCCCGCCCGTCTCTCCCGTATGCTTCACCCCAGGGACCCTTGCATACACAAACTCACTTGTATTAACTACTCTTTATCTTCACTTCTTCCCTGGGGCATAATACTTCAGCAACAACCGTGCCTAGGCCTTTAAGGCAAACTCTGCCTGGGATTCCTCACTAATCCCCTTCACTTACGTGGCTTCCTTGTGACTTCACCTCCTGAGTCTGAAGTCAATCTTCCAGCTCACACGACTTGCTGTAGTCCCCGTTCTCCCAGTACAGTCACTTGGCGATCCTTTACAGGGTAGTTCACAACTTCACTGTATTTCCACACCAGATCACCTTCCACTCTGTGCTTGTTCCTCTCAGCAGCACAGCTGCCTAGGGCCTAGTCAGCCCCTCCTCCACCTTTCCATGTCTGCTTTCCAGTCTTTTAAAGGGGAGTTGCTCCAATTAGGAGTTGTTCAGAAGTGTTAACTCCTTCACTTCTGACAAGAACTCACACTCCACTTGCTTGTCATCACTTCCGAGGAGCAAACGATCACATAACCTAGCAGTATGTCAAAATATTAATTTATTATAACTCTAAACCACTAACCTAGCAGTATGTCAAAACATCAATTTATTATAACCGTAAACCACTAACCTAGCAGTATGTCAAAACATCAATTTATTATAACCGTAAACCACTAATCTAGCAGTATGTCAAAACATCAGTTTATTAAAATCTTAAAACATACAGATTCACAGTGTTAACACGACCAGAGAAAATGTAATACTAACAGTTTTTGATTATTACTAAAAACAAAAACAGTCAGGGAAGAAATACAACTTTTTTGAGTGAGATCAGACTGATATACTGCAGGATTTTTCTTCCTGTGAAGGGCACAAGAGAGCTAAGAGTGTGGCTCTAAGCAAACCTATAGAATAACCCAAGCGTATAGAACAAACCTACAAAGATGAAATAACTTCACGTACAGAAGTTGAGAAACTTTGCTAGGTTGCCTACCATCTTATAAAAGAGGTGGGAGTGACTCACCCCTTGTAAGAGAAGCCAGAGTTGCGCCATAACTTAGTAAGCTACCTATGGAAATCATTGAAATTTTCAGCTCTGAGCAAAAGCACAGTTAAATAGGCAAAAATTAGCAGTTTCTGCAAGCAGTGATGAACTATCCAAGCTATCACAATCACTTTTAACATTGCTAAACACAATTAGCACACCACACACCATGCATGAGCCTTTTTCTTATTTAAACTTAAGCATACTGTACACCACCTGTAGGGACAGAGAAATGCTTTAGAAAATAATTCAAGCATCAGTTTTTATGCTAAAAAACACCATAACCCCTGAACTGAGTCAGATATAAGGAATTGTTTCTTATGTCTGAAACAATTGAGGAGTTAATAAGTGCATCCAAAAGCACATATAGTTGGGGATCCAATGGATCCTCTCTTAATAACCTTACTCCCTATGAGCCCAGGAATCCCCTTTATCATGCAGAATGGAACCCCAGGGATTCCTTCTTCCCATGTGGGGATTACCTTCCCTGCTAAACCCTTATCTTCACTTATCATAATAACCATTGCGGTCTAATGAGACCCCTGTTGCACCTATTAATTAACCCCATGCCACAGAGGTCCTACAAATCCTTAAAAACCCTCTGTGACACCTAAATATTAACCCCTACCACTGGGGTTCCTTCGTCTCATGGGAGGAGGGATTCCCTAGTGGTTTCCAGGGCTTGTAGGAGTGAAATGCAGTGGGATCATAAACCCCCTGTTGATCACTTATGGTTTTAACACCTTCTCTGCCATGGGAAGAGGTTTATGTAGAAGGAAGGTGGGAGGGTGAGTAATTAAACTTTACAGCACTGCTACACAGACTGCACCACAGGCACAGGCAGCCCTGATGTATGGGCCCAGTTAGTGATGGGGATTTTAGTACTAGGGATTTCGATGACTATGTTATCCATGCAAAAAAAAAAAGCAGCAACAGTTACGAGCAGCCTTTTGTACACCAATATGTTAGGGTTTGCAATCAAGTCCAAAGTGAGGATGTAGAATATTAACAACATAGCTAAAAATGGTGTATCATAAAACAAATAATTCAAAATTCAATAGTGAAATTGTAATTGTAACAGATACAAAATGGCTTAAACATAATGAAAAACGGATTAAACATAACAGAAATTAAAGAGGTCAGATTTATAGTTTATGGTTATTAAAATAAAATTTAAATGTTATCCATTAATTGTAAACTATAGATGTGCTAACAGACTGCAGAGAATGCTAGTGGTCCTTAGATAGTACAAGGGCTTTTGGGGGAGAAAGATTTTAAATCACTCACAATGTAGCATGTAGAACTTATTAGTGACGTATTGTAGGCAAATTCTACTGAAGTTAAAATGGCCGTGGTGTCATGGTCCATATGCTTCGGGATAATAGTTTTTTGAGAATTAATTTTCTATAATTTATTTTAGACTACAAAGTATCTTGTATGCTGTGTCATGTATCAAAAAAGGGACAGCTATATGAAACCTAAAAGTGTATTACTTTTAGAAAAAGTGTATAGTTCACTTTGTAAGTCATAGAAAATAAAATCACTTAGTGTTTTTATTTTTTGTAGGAGTCACTCAGGGACACTGACTTGAGGTATAGGAGGCCCAGATGTAAGGGGCATGATGGAGAAAGGAACCTCTTACTGGTACCAGCTGCCTGCGTGTAGTTGGTAATGGGTTAAAATACATATAATATTCTGGATGGCTCTAGATATATATATATATATATATATATATATATATATATATATATATGTGTGTGTGTATGTATATATGTATGTATATATGTATGGGTATGTATATATGTATATATATATATATATATATATATATATATGTGTGTGTGTATATATATATATATATATATATATAACTATATATATATGTATATGTATGTATATATGTATATATATGTATATATATATATATATATATATATATATATATATATATATATATATATATATATTAGTATATAAATAGTACTATTGTGTCCACATTTGAATGTCTAAAGCAAGTAAAAAAAAACGCTCTTCCTGCTCAGAACTCTGAGAAATAGAATGTATTCTGGGAAGCTGAGCATGTAAAATTGAATAGAGGGCTTTCCATTTAAGAGAAAAATATAGATAGGGAAATTACAATGGGAAGATAGGAATGAGTTCAGATACTGAGTGTGTGCTAGAGGCTGCAATATAATCTACCAATTTGCTCTCTGCTGATATACTTTTGCAGCAGCTTTAATTCACTCAATAATTTACCAAGAAATGTATAGATATTTATTTCACTGGGAACACCACATAACATTCATCACTGTAAACAGTATGTTGTGCATGGTTTGTATTGTATGTTCCTGTGGAATAAGAGCTAACAGTATATATATATATATATATATATATATATATATATATATATATATATATATAAAAAATATATATATTGTGATTGTTTGCTCCTTAGAAGTGATGACAAGCAAGTGGAGTATGGAGTTCTTGACAGAAGTGAAGGAGTTAAAACTTCTGAAGAACTCCTAATTGGAGCAACTTCCCTTTAAAAGCCTGGAGAGCAGACATGGAGGGGAGGTGTGGCCGGCTAGGCTCTGTGCAGGTTGTGGGCTGCTGTCAGAAGCAAGCCCAGAGTGGAAGGTGATCCGGTGTGGAAGTACAGTGAAGTTTGTGAACTAACCTGTAAAGGATCGTCTCGTTACTGTTACTGGGAGTACGGGGACTACAGCAAGTCGTGTGAGCTGGAAGAGTGACTACAGACTCAGGAGGTGAAGGTACAAGGAAGCCCAGTAAGTGAAGGGGATTAGTGAGGATTCCCAGGCAGAGTTTGCCTTAAAGGCCTAAGCACACTTGTAGCTGACGTATTATGCCCCAGGGAAGAAGTGGAGTAGAAGACAGAAGTTAATACAAGTGAGTTTGTGTTATGCAAGGGTCCCTGGGGTGAAGCATACGGGAGAGAAGGGAGGGCCCTATGCTTCACCCGCAACTGTGTTCCAGAGAGGAGCTGTGTCCCAGAGAGGAGCTGTGTCCCAGAGAGGAGCTGTGTCCCAGTGAGGAGCTGTGTCCCAGAGAGGAGCTGTGTCCCAGAGAGGAGCTGTGTCCCAGAGGTTGCTGAAGGTGGCAACCCTTTCACCAGTAAAGAGTCTATTGGTTTCCTGGCCACAAGGTGGCACTATTTCCAGTAGAAGAAGAATATTTGTATCCTGGCCACAAGGTGGCACTCTCACCAGTCTCAAAGACTATTGGTATCCTGGCCACAAGGTGGCAGTCTCCCAAGTTTAAAGGACTGTTTACAACCTGGCCACAAGGTGGCATTCTCCCACCTCGCGGAGAAGTAATTGTTTATTTTCCGTTAATTTAAGCAGAGCTACTGCTACAGCTGTTGTTTTCTTTCTGTAAATAAACCAATTTGCTGCACTTTCAAGCCGGTATCAGCCCTTATTTCAAGAAACCACTGCTATATGCGGCCAACCTGGTCACACTGGTGTCAGAAGTGGGATCGAAAAGTGTCTGTGTTGAAGAAGACAGCCCACCGTACAGCATAAATATGGAGGAGGCCCTTAAAGCGTATATAGAAGCACAGCGGGTAATAAACAAGCAGCAGGCAGAGATGAATAGAGTGCTGGCTGCTAAGCTGGGTCAGAGCCAGGCAGGAAAGAGTGAAATGATTGCAGAGGATAGCATCCAAGCTGCAAAAGAGGAAGATAAAGGTTTTGGAGAAGTAGCTGCAAGATTTAGAGAGGCCACAGAGAAATGGCAGAGACAAATGGAAGAGGACAGGGTCCAAATGAGAAAGTCTTTAGAAGCACAGAAAGTGCAGCTGCAGCGATTGAGTTCTACAGAGAACATTGTGGGTCCAAAATCAAGCAGGATTATGAACCCTAATTGCTTTCTAAAGAAAATGACAGCTCAGGATGATGTAGAAACCTAACTCCTGAATTTTGAGAAGATTGCTACCAGGAAAGGTTGGCCTAAACAGCACTGGGTCACAGTCCTGGGTCCCTATCTGTGTGGAGAAGCACAGGAAGCGTATGGGGTTTTGCCTGAAGAAATGGCAACCAATTATTGCACCCTGAAAGAGGAGATCCTTGACCGTATAGGAGTAAAGAGAGTACAGAGAGCGCACCCCTGGAATTTTTTTGGCAGACAGGCTTATCGCTACCCAAGAGACATACTTGGTGGTCCAAGTATAAGATACAGTTTCCCTGTTAAGGGAAGGCCAACCAAATCTGACCTAGTAGTAAACAAGGAGGAAGAGAGAGTGGAAAAAGAGGCCGCAGAAGGCTCCCCAGAGACCGCAGAGGGTACCGCCGAAGGCTCCCCATAGACCGCAGAGTCGGAGAGAGTGACCGCAGAGTCGGAGAGAGTGACCGCAGAGTCGGAGAGAGTGCCCGCAGAGTCGGCGAGGGTGCCCGCAGAGTCGGCGAGGGTGCCCGCAGAGCCGGCGAGAGAGCCCGCAGAGCCGGCGAGAGAGCCCGCAGAGCCGACCGATCCAGCCAAAGAGATTGCTGAGAGCCCCAAAGAGATTGCTGAGAGCCCCAAAGAGATTGTTGAGAGCCCCAAAGAGATTGCTGAGAGCCCCAAAGAGATTGCTGAGAGAACAAAAGAGATTGCTGAGAGAACAAAAGAGATTGCTGAGAGAACAAAAGAGCCTGCTGGTGCAGATAGAAGGGCCTTAGAGGAGAAGAAACAGCGTCTTTCAAGGCTCCAAAGACAAGCCCAAGTTAAAATGAGGCCAGAGTATATCCCTGAATGGCGGAGGAAGCCTGCATTTGAGGACTACCGAGTGTCCTACAGGAATGAGAAATTGATGCCTATTTGGGAGCAGAGGAAATGTCCCCCAAAGCCTAAGCTGCACGAATCCGTGGTGTGGGAGCGGCCGCACAGTGATAAAGAGCTGAACATCTCTCAATTTCGACAGAAGCCCCGGCGAATACGACTGTTGACATTAGACAGTGGGGAAAGAGACAAAGAGGCTTCCAATGGAGACCAGCTAGAAAGTGTTGCTAGGCCAGTGTCCGATGTGAACACCTTAGAAAAGACTGTTCCTGTAGCAAAACTGGAGCATACTCCACTAAATGAAGCTGGACAAGCTGCACAAGCAGAAGGATTCAATGATGACTCTGATGAACCAGCCGTAGTTCCGCTGGCTGTTTGATGCGGCTAAGCAAGAAAAGTTAGATGCTCCACGATCTATGGAAGCCTCTGTTACGGATTCATCAAAAGAGCAAGGAACAGTACCTGAGAAAGGCACTGAAGAACTAATTCATGCTGTCACTGTGACTGTGATAGAGGGGGAGAGAGCTGTTACCAGTCTTGAAGAAAGATCTCCATCCTGGATTAGTGCGGCAGTGACAGAGCAAGCAAAGGAATTTCAGTTGTCTAAGAACAAAGTTAAATTTGAAACTGAAATAATTGTTGAAGCGGTTAAATTTAGCACAGTTTCTCAATTAGAGTCACCTGCAACAACCGATGAAACTACACCTGAGTCAGAGGAAAGTGACAGTGCCAAGAGTGTGGAAGAACAACAGAAGCCTGGATGTCAGGTCCTTCTAGCAGTTGCAGAAAGTGCAAAGCTGTCTGTAGAAGCAGTTGTAGAAAATCATGAGGATGCACAGGTGAGAGACACCGAAGACATGGTTGAGCTGAGCATTTGCAAGCATGGGTCCAAGAGTTTAGTTGAGGAATGTCTAATAAGCGCAACTCCACAGCTATCGGAGAGTACTCTTGAAAAAGCTGAAACGGTACAACATGTAGTAGATATTATTGAAACGAATACTGAGGTCTTTGAAATTATTTGCACAACAGAAAATGTGCCATTACTTGACGAAAAACTCCCTGAAATCATCCCTGCTGTTGGTAATAAAGAAGAATTTACGTATTTGTTGGAGGAGGCAGCAGAGGAAGGGGCTGCACAAAGGACTCCATTAGCAAAGGAAGTGACTGCAGAAAGCATTCATGATTTCTTCAAGCGTCGGCCAAGGCCATCTTGCGAAGGGAATGACCTGCAGCTTATTAAATCAACAAAGTATCAGCCACGCAGTTTGGAAAGTAAGGTGAACATTAGTGATAAAAAAGAAATCAAAACAAGAGACTCTGCTCCATCAGAAGAATGTAAAGGGGATGCAAATAATACTATCCAAGCATCACAGGCTTGTACGGGCGAGGTATTAGAAGGAACTAAAGTTGGAGGAAGTAAGCCAGCCAAGAGTTCTGATGAGCCACAAATGGCTTGGCACACAGTGGATTCGGAGGACCATGTGGATAAGCCAGAGTACATTCCAAACCCTGTAAGTGAAGATGAAGATCCTACTTGTGAAATCCAGCAGGAAATCCCGGTGCCTCTACTGGCTTCTCAGACTGTTGAGGAGACATCAAAATATCCTGTACCAAAACAACATAAAACAAAGTTTTCCAAGCTGGAAAAGCTCTGTGCTCTTAGGGCGGATCTCTCCTTAAAGCCCTGTTTTTACCCTGATGTTGGCTCATTTGGTAAATTGGATGAACCAAAGCAAAATAAAGAACTAGAAGCTTGGAAAAAGCGTTTTCTGAAGCACTCCCTGCATAAAGCCAAGCCTGTGATTGAGAGGAAAGTTAACCTAAATATCGTCCGCAAAGGGACAACGGCAGATGGAAAGGAGGAGCTAAAGGCAGATGTGGTATCTGTCATTGTGTCTGCTGAAACAACTGATGAGATAATTCAGAAAAAGACAGTTGAAAAGATCCCACTTCTTAAAGCAAAGCTGCAGGAAGCAATGAAACAGCATCGTACTGAAGAGCGGCAGAAGCGCCAGGCTATGTTTAAGTTGGACAATGGAGATGGCTGTGAAGTTGAGGATGACGAGGGAAACACTGAGACGGTAGAAGAACTCCTGGGAGTTGAAGTTAATAAAGAGATTGGAAATGATGACGGGCTCGAAGAGAGTACAACGGGTATTGTTATATCTGTACCCAGACATGTGACTACAGAGTCCACCACGAGGCTGTTCGAGGACAGCTCTACAAAGTTGGGGGATTCACTCCTTCCCGATAAAGGCGACACACATGAAGGAGGCAAACAGACCAGTAAGGAAAGGAGAAGATGGATTTACAGGCGGCCACTATCGCAGCCTTCTACCTCAATGCGGACGGCACTGTGCAGGAATGGTTGGCTGGGCGAAGAGTTCTTGAGTGGTGGGCGACCCTACCGGATGTCCGGCCTCTCGGCATGTCGCCCAACACCATGTTGTTGAGCTGAGGGGAGGGTGTGTGATTGTTTGCTCCTTAGAAGTGATGACAAGCAAGTGGAGTATGGAGTTCTTGACAGAAGTTAAGGAGTTAAAACTTCTGAAGAACTCCTAATTGGAGCAACTTCCCTTTAAAAGCCTGGAGAGCAGACATGGAGGGGAGGTGTGGCCGGCTAGGCTCTGTGCAGGTTGTGGGCTGCTGTCAGAAGCAAGCCCAGAGTGGAAGGTGATCCGGTGTGGAAGTACAGTGAAGTTTGTGAACTAACCTGTAAAGGATCGACTCGTTACTGTTACTGGGAGTACGGGGACTACAGCAAGTCGTGTGAGCTGGAAGAGTGACTACAGACTCAGGAGGTGAAGGTACAAGGAAGCCCAGTAAGTGAAGGGGATTAGTGAGGATTCCCAGGCAGAGTTTGCCTTAAAGGCCTAAGCACAGTTGTAGCTGACGTATTATGCCCCAGGGAAGAAGTGGAGTAGAAGACAGAAGTTAATACAAGTGAGTTTGTGTTATGCAAGGGTCCCTGGGGTGAAGCAGCCAGCAAAATGGTCTTCTTCAAAGCTGTCTGCTCACACACTCATACAGAGGGGCAATTGAAACCCTGGAAAGGTTGGGCACAAAAGTTACACTCTCAAATGTGCCCCCCTTCCTACCAGACTCCCTCCTGCGCCCCCACCTGCGCGCCCTAGGGGAAATAAGAACACCTATTATATAACTTCCCCTGAGGTGCAGAGAGAGAGAGCACTAAGACACATGCTCTCTTTCAAGAGGCAGGTACAAATGTGCCTGCCCAGCGGCACAGAGAACATCGAGGGGTCTTTTGGGGTTCCATTTGAGGGGGTGCTGTACAGAATATTTTACAGCACTTCAGAGGTGCAATGTTATCCTTGCAAGGGGCTGGAACACAAACGCAGCAATTGTCCTAATATTAAACATCCTGTCCCAGCCCCGGCAAATAGCACCTCCGCCAGTACAGCACCCATCCCCGCTGAGCCCATAACAAGGGTCATAGCCCCCCCAGAGACCTCAGGCAAGGAGACCGCTCCTCAAACCACCACCAAAAGTATACATCTATACTGAGAAAAGGTAGTTGAAATAATCACTAAATGACAGATAAACATATAAGGCAGAAACAGCACAAAAACACTGATATGAGATGAAACTCTCAGTTTAAACGTAAGCAGTGATGCAGAGGGAGTGGAGGCAGCATCTGACATGATCAGGTAAATGCATATAGGGGGAATTATTACAACACATATAGACATACAGTGCCTTACAAAAGTATTCAACCCCCCCTTGGCATTTTTTGTGCTTTGTTGCCTCACAACCTGGAGTTAACATGGATTGTTTGAGGATTTGCATCATTTAATTTACAGAACATGCCCACAACTTTGAAGATGTTTTTTTATTTTTTATTATTCAATACTTTGTAGAGCTACATTTTGCGGCAATCACAGCTCCAAGTCGCTTTGGATAAGTCTCTATGAGCTTGCCAAATCTTACCACTGGGATTTTTGCCCATTCCTCCTTGCAAAACTGCTCCAGCTCCTTCAAGTTGGATGGTTTGGGCTTGTGAACAGTAATCTTTAAGTCTGACCACAGATTTTCTATTGGATTGAGGTCTGGGCTTTGACTAGGCCATTCAAACACATTTACATGTTTCCCTTAAAACACTCAAGTGTTGCTTTAGCGGTGTGTTTGGGGTCATTGTCCTTCTGGAAAGTGAACCTCCGTCCCAGCCTCAAATCACACACAGAGTGGTACAGGTTTTGCTCAAGAATATGCCTGTATTTAGCACCATCCATCTTTCCCTCAACTCTAACCAGTTTGCCAGTCCCAGCTGCTGAAAAACATCCCCACAGCATGATGCTGCCACCATCATGTTTCACTATGGGGATGGTGTTCTTTTGGTGATGGGATGTGTTGGGTTTGTGCCAGACATAGCGTTTTCTTTGATGGCCGAACAGTTCAATTTAAGATTCATCAGACCAGAGCACCTTCCTCCATACATTTTGAAAGTCTCCCACATGCATTTTCGGAAATCAAAACGTGCCATTTTGTTTTTTGCTGAAAGTAATGGCTTTCTTCTGGCCACTCGGCCATAAAGTCCAACTCTATGGAGCGTGCAGCTTATTGTCGTCCTATGAACTGATACTCAAATATTTGGATATTTTTCTTATAACTTAAGCCTGACTTGTAAATCTCAACAACATTGTCCCTTACTTGTTTGGAGAGTTCCTTGGTCTTCATGGCAGTGTTTGGTTAGTGGTGCCTCTTGCTTAGGTGTTGCAGCCTCTGGGGCCTTTCAAAAAAGGTGTATATATGTAATTACAGATCATGTGACTCTTACATTGCACACAGGTGGATATCATTTCACTAATTATGTGACTTCTGAAGGTAATTGGTTGCACCAGAGTTTTTTATGGGATTCATAACAAAGGGGGTGAATACATACGCACATGACAATTTTCTGTTTTCTATTTCTAAAAAGTAGTTTTACGTATATATTTTCTCATTTCACTTCACCAACTTAGACTATTGTGTTCTGGTTCATCATGTAAGATTCAGATTAACAAAACATTGAATTTAAGGCTGTAATGTAACAAAACAGGTAAAAAGTCAAGGGGGGGTGATACTTTTGCAAGGCACTATACACCTATATTACTTTACCTGGTTTTATCTTGCAGTCTTCCATCCTTTACTCTGTTTTATAAACTTACTAGGAAATTGCCTGTCAAAAATAAGTCTGGCAATGCTGTTTGCCACACAATGCAGGGCTATCAGCCCTCTGAGCACCTTTGGTGCTCATTGCGAGACGCAACTTTCCTGCTTTGCAATGATTACATTCGGCACCCATTGCAAGCCTCTCACCCTGTGTAATTTATAGGTGTCGTGCTTGAGTGTTACTGTCTTGGGTTGTGTTACATTTAATAAGGAAATGTAAGGTGGAGAAACATTAAATAATATTAAAATTAGTGAATGCAACATGATATACTTTACATCTACAAACATGAATTATTGTATTAGTAAATTTATGTATTTTTTGTGACAATTTTTTTTTCTCTCCTTTTTTATCTGATCCTTAAAAAACACCAATACAGTATTTCAGTTGATACAATCCTTTTCTACTATAATGAAAATAGCTGCCTGACACTACAAAAAATATCATTATTGGTGTAAAACATCAGCTCCTAAGTAACATAACCAAGCATTGTGTGACACCCGGAAGGAGTCTCTTGTCATTCAGTCGAAAAAATATCCACATTATGGGGGAGCTTCACTAAGCATCACATTAACTACTTGGGTTTCATGAAATACTTCAGTTGTATTTTACCATTACAGACTTTCCAACAGAATTGTAGTTGTGGCAATTTAGTGAATCTCCCGTAAAATTCTTCTTGGTGGAGAACAAAAACAGCAAATGAGTATTTATGATTATATTATGGTATTGGGGATTGGGGTAGCATTTGTAAGAAGCTGCACTTTGTGGGAGACTATTTTTTTATCCTATGCTATTGTGTTAAAGTATTTTAATTACTAAAAATATGTTATTAATAATAATAATAATAATAATAATAATAATAATAATAGGGTTTTAGATGTTTTTGTCATTATAATTTTTGGTGATATGACATATAATAAATTCATGTTACCCTACAATAGTAATTTAATCAGACATTATTCCCCCCCCCCCCCCCCCTAGGAATATGGTTAAAATGAGAATTGGATTCCTTATCACCTCTAACATCAATGCTATCAGTATCTATGTAGAATTTCTTATTGGTTGAAACAACTGTAATCAATCTGGGCAATTTGTACTGATGTGTGACGTGTTAGAGAGTTGTCTGGTATATTAACTCTTAATACATATAGCTCATAGAAAGCATGGGAAAAGAGAAGTTATCCAATGGGCCAAATGAGTCTGTTCACCTAACTGCGAGAGATAATTATTTTTCATTATTGTGTATTTGCTAATGCTCACTACACACTCCTTTTAAAAAGACTTTGTGCTTCTATTTGTTTGTCATAAAAATGTATATGTTTTGATATTTTTAAAGTATACATCCTCTGCATGCCTAATATATATATATATATATATATATATATTACTATTATTATAGTCTATTTATAATGCACCGACATATTCCGTAGCGTGGTACATAAATTAGGTTCAGACAATGATAAATACAGATTAACATTTAGCAAAGGAAGGAGGGCCCTGTCTTTGAGTTAGGAATCCAATGTCCATGGTGAATTCCCAAAGTATCTAGGATAGAAACTCTTATATATATATATATATATATATATATATATATATATATATATATATACACATATATATATATATATATATATATATATATATATACATATATATATACAGTATATGTATGTATATATATATATATATATATATATATATATATTAAGTAGGCCTGCATATAAGGCATTTTGCGTCTGTATGTTATATTTGTTATTTTACCTAGTAACTTGAGTTGATATTTGTTTTTCACAATTAGGATGTTGTGACATTAAATTGTTACATTCTTTTTTCTGTTATTTATTTGTTTTGCTTTATCTTTTCTGGGTTTCTTTTAAGCTTTTCTCCGAATGCTACAATGTAATTACAACCCTTTTCTTTATTTGTTGTTTCTGAGATGGTTTAGTTGATCCACATCTGACTCCTCACCACCAGCACTGTATACTAATGCTCTTTTCTTCATACCCCTTCAGATCACTGTTATGCCCCCCCCCCCCCTAATTTCCTCAGTGTTAGGTTTTATCACTTCCTTCTATTACTGTGTATCTCGCACAGTAATATGTCCCACAGTAATATGAGTCAGCACTTCCCATATTGGCCATTTGCACATAAACTTCATTCTTTGATGTGTCTCCGGTTATCGTGACTCGTCCTTGAAATGAAGGTGCATAGTAAGTGCTCCCATCACTGTGTATATAACCAATATATTCCAGTCCTTTCCCTGGCAGCTGTCTAACCCAAAGCCCAGTGCGTACTAGTAACAGACACTGAGACTTTACAGGGACAATTCAGGGTCCCTGAGGGCTTCACAACTACAGATCCAGGTTGGTCCAGGGTGATTTCTTGTGAGAGGACATCTGGAAAGAGAAAAAAATCAACACTTAAAATTAAATAATGATGTTGAATTTTGATGTTGCATTGGTGATCCAACTATACCTGCTACAAAACTATCTGGAATGTATCTAGTGCCTGGGATTGAGATCTGAGTATTGGACATCGGGTACTTCCAGAGCTACCCCTTTTAATCCATACAGATACCTCATAACTTTGGGGTTATCACATGTGAGTGAAAAACTATATGATTGATGTTTTGACGTGATTATTATACACTCATTTTGCACTAGGAGGTGGCGCGCTGTCTTTCCCCTGCCTTTCTTATCTTAAAATTAAATAAGAACATTAAACACGAGACAAGAAGAATGAGTACATAACTGATAATGAAATACAGTAGAGGTTTCATACATGATATTAGTTTCAGCAGAATCAGCACATAGAAGAAATCCTTCATGGTGATGTCAGGATGGATAAAAGTCTCTGCCGATCGTTATTTGTCGGACAGATTTAGGAGCACAGAAGTCCCCTCTTTTACCAAGATGAAAAGTTCTTGATTTGCATGAAGAGAAATAGAAATGTATAAATGTGTCAGTGTGATAATAAGGAGTCATTGGCAGGAGCTCCCTCTGCAGAGTTATTATGATAAATCCTTTTTACTTCCTATGATTAGAACTGTGTGCTATATTTTACAAGATATGTTTATAAATGCCTAACAATCATTAGATTAATACATGTTTATGAAGAATTTATAGCATAATACAGTGCATATTATAATAAAATTTGTTAAGAAAGCTGTTAAATGTCATTGTAAACAGTGGTTTATACATTGTATTTCCAATAAACAACAGCTTGTATAATTTACTCCAGTTCTGCAATAACATAATTTCTTTCTGTAACACAATTCTATTTATATGGGATTCTTTGTAAATTCTTTTTTGTTGGTGCTGTCGTGCAGTCGTGTCCAGCTCTCTGTGACCTCATGGACCATAACACAACAGGCACATCTTTATTTCCATAGTATGCTGATCCACTTGGTTTTCATGGCAGAAATACTGAAGTGGGTTGCAAGTTCCTTCTCCAGTGGGCCACAGCATACAGCTCCTGGTATTCCTAGTTGGTCTCCCATCCAAGTACTGACCAGGCTCAACCATGCATGGCTTCAGGGTCATATGACATCTTGGTTCCCCAACTGGAATGGAACCCCGGTTGCAGTGGTGAAGGCACCAAATCCTAACCACTGGATCACCAGGGAACTCCTGTAAACTCTTAGCATCATTATTATGTGATATAATTGTGATATTTATACTGACAGTTGGATAATGAACTATTATTATTGATTACTATTACAATCATTACTTAGCTTTCAGTATGATAAATAAAATGAATACATTTTACATTTTCTAGTGAGTGTGTAAAGTATAAAAAATATATTTAAGAATTGTGTATCATAAAATAAGTAACATGAAATGTAGTAAAACTGTGATTGAAGATCATACAATATACAGTATCTCACAAAAGTGAGTACATCCCTTACATTTTTGTACATATTTTATTATCTCTTTTCATGTGACAACACTGAAGAAATGACACTCTGCTACAATGTAAAGTAGTAAGTGTATAGCCTGTACAACAGTGTACATTTGCTGTCCCGTCAAAATAACTCAACACACAGCCATTATTGTCTAAACCGTTTGCAACAAAAGTGGGTCCAAATATTTTGTGTGGCCACCATTATTTTCTAGCACTGCCTTAACCCTCATGGTCATGAGCATGGAGTTCACCAGAGCTTCACAGGTTGCCACTGGAGTCCTCTTCCACTCCTCCATAATGACATCATGGAGCTGGTGGATTTTAGAGACCTTGCGCTCCCCCACCTTCCATTTGAGGATGCCCCACAGATGCTCAATAGGGTTTAGATCTGGAGACATGCTTGGCCAGTCCATCACCTTTACCTTTAGCTTCTTTAGCAAGGCAGTGGTCATCTTGGAGGTGTGTTTGGGGTTGTTATCATGTTGGAATACAGACCTATGGCCCAGTCTCTGAAGGGAGGGGACCATGCTCTGCTTCAGTATGTCACAGTACATGTTGGCATTCATGGTTCCCTCAATGAACTGTAGCTGCCCAGTGCCGGCAGCACTTATGCAGGCCCACTCCCACCACCAATTTTACCTCAGGGTACAGAATTTATATCCAACTTACTGACCCTCCTCTCTTCTAATCAAGTGCCTTACTCAGCTCCTAAATCAGGAGTTTTAACCATGTGCCATAAAATTATATCATCTTGAAACAGTAAACCCTTATTTTTCTCTGAGTCAAGTAGTGTCTTCATTACTCTATCCAACCATATTTCCTGTGGTTCAGTATAATGGAATAATGCAATTTTTAGATGTATTTGGCCTTCTGAACATATTTCAAAGATTAAAAGTACTATTCACACTTTTATCTGCAGTACATGCATGGGGTCAAAATTGGCTCAACTTCAAAATCAAGATAAACTCATCCCACAAAGCCACTATTAATCCATTACTATAATGAGATCCACTATCAATACAATTATGTCTTTACTTAGACACATTGGGCCTCATTCAATTGCAAGGCCACAACTCACGGTATATAGGCCGTATGTCTGCAAGCTTGCTGCTGGCTTGAACTCTTCTTCAATTAAGGAGTGATTCAATTGAACAAGCCGGCAAGTTGTATGGAGCATGAACATGATCCATTTAGAAACAGTCAATAGAAAATGAGACCGTCATCTTTGGCTCAGTAAAACATGGAGGTTACATGCCAATCAATTAGCGTTTCAGGGTCCAATATCAGGCTTGCAATCCTGCAGTGTACGAAATAATAAAAATGAATAAAGGAAGTATTAACTCATTGATTCCCAAGATTGGTATGACACCAAAGTGACACATAAAAATAATAAATTAATAATAAATTTTGATTGCAGATTTACGAGCTTGAGACTGTTGTGCAATTAATTCTAATGTCTTTCATCACTTTTCCTGTCATTTAAAGTGCAGTATTGATTTTTTATTCAATTTACAGTGCTACGAACAGGGTTTAACCCCCTTACGAGTCCTATCTTGTGTCGTGGGATTTTCTTCTACATCTGACATTTACGGGTGTGAAAATATTTGCGGGCTAGAGGAATTGTAGCAATTGAATAGCGATTTGCGATTATAACTCTTGGGGGTTTGAAAGCCCAGACTGTAACAATCTGTCCTAGCATTCCCCAGGAATATTTGATTGCCCAGTCTCTGGGGACATAGATCACAAAGCTTTCTTTATAAATAAACACAGTCCCGTAGTAGCCCAATGGCCATTTTACAATTCAGCATAACTTTATCAAAGGCTGTGACTATAAGACGTGAGGGATACTGTGTGTGGCTGACCCCTTTTATACTAAATATTGTATTCCTTTTTAACGGGCTGCAATTTTTTCCTTTGATGCAACAAATAAAGTTGATTCCTATTTTTGACTATATATCTATTATTTATTATTATTATGATCACATTTACACATCCAAGTTGCTTTCTATTGCAATCTTTTGCTATTATTGGAATCAAACAGATTTGCCTGCTTGTTGCAATATATTTGTAACTTATGAATATTCACCTTCCCAAATTGGATATTATTACACCTTAAGTGTTATTTGCTGATGACAAGCAGTTTAGTCATTTGCTACAATATTGTTACGTAAAGCCTCTGATATAATCAGTTAATGGCATTCAGGCAAGTTACTTTCTATTGCAATATTTTGTTATTGTTGAAGTTGAACAGTATTGACTATTTATACACAGACACTAATTGCTAGTCAATGAGTTTGTTAGCTCTCACGTGGATGCACTGAGCAGTCTATATACTGAGCCATGGGGAGCAGAAAAGAACTGTCAAAAGATCTACGTAACAAGGTAATGAAACTTCATAAAGATGGAAAAGGATACAAAAAGATATCCAAAGCCTTGAAAATGCCAGTCAGTACTGTTCAATCACTTATTAAGTTAAAATTCTGGTATCCCCTGATACCAAGCAGAGGTCAGGTAGATCAAGAAAGGTTTCTGCCACAACTACCAGAAGAATTATTCGGAATACAAAGAAAAAACCCACCGGTAAACTCAGGAGAAAAACAAGCTGCTCTGGAAAAAAACGGTGTGGTTGTTTCAAGGTGCACAAAACGACAATACTTGAACAAAAAAGAGCTGCATAGTCAAAATGTCAGAAAGATGCATTTACTGTGCCAATGCCACAAAAGCCTGGTTACAATATGCTCGACCTTGACATGCCTCACAGCTTCTTTCACACTGTAATTTGGAGTGACAAGACCAAAATAGAGTTTTAGGGTCACAACCATAAGAACTATGCTTGGAGAGGGGTCAACAAGGCCTATAGTGAAAAGAATACCATCCCCACTGTGAAGCGTGGTGGTGGCCCACTGACGTTTTGGGTGTTTGTGAGCTCTAGAGGCACAGGGAATCTTATGAAAATTGATGGCAAGATGAATGCAGCATGTTATCAGAAAATACTGACAGACAATTTACATTCATTTTCACGAAGGCTGTGCATGGGACGCTATTGGGATTTACAGCATGGCAACAACCCTAAGCACAAGGCCAAAAAAAGGTGAAGGTTGTGGAATGGCCATCACGGTCTCCTCACCTTATATCATTGAGCCACTCTGGGAGATCTCAAACGTGCAGTTCATGCAAAATGACCAAAAACTTTGCATGACCTGGAGGCATTTTGCCAAGACTAATGGGGCAGCTATACCATTTGCAAGAATTAGTGGCTTCATAGACAACTATTACAAAAGACTGTATGCTGTCATTGATGCTAAAGGGGGCAATACACAGCATTAGGAACTAAGGGTATGCAAACTTTTGATTGGGTGATTTCTGTTATCATTATGATTTAAAAAGGAGCCAATAAATGGCTCATTTTTAAATAATAACCTTGAATGCAAATCATAACCTTTAATGCAAATCAGCTTTTGGCAAATTCATTAATGGAAAGTTATTACACATGGATGTCCCCTGTCTCCAGTATTATTTATTTTATATATAGAACCATTGGCACAAATGATTAGAGAAGAAAAATATATAAAAGGAGTCAGTGGCGGCTAGTGAACTTTCAAGTTGGAGGGGCGCCAGAGCAAGCCTTGGCCCCTCCCCTTACACAGACCCCACCTATTTTTGAACTCAAATAATAACATTTCTCTTCTGCATGAATGCAATGACACTCATCAACAGTTGACTCTTCTTCTCGTGGTGTAGTAGTCTAAAAGAATCTGCAGCCACAGAGTGTTTGGACCTGGGTGTGATCTAAAACAAGCAAACAAATCAGAGAGTGCAAGACCCCAACCATACTTAAAAACACTTATGAAACCAAGTGAGACTATCTAGGCCCCAAGCATACCTAAAAAACCCACATTACACCAAACGGGACCATATAGTCCCCAACCGTACCTTTAAAACCTTAAAATACCAAGCAGAACCATATAGGCCCAAAAAGGACCTTAAAAACCCACATTACACCAATCTGGACTATATAGGCCCAAACCGTACCTAAAAAAACATAAAATACAGCAGGACTATATAGGGCACAAACGGACCTTAAAAACCCACATTACACTAATCATAACATTATAGGCCCAAACCGAACCTAAAAAAACATATAAAATACCAAGCGGGACTATAAAGGCCAAAACCGTACCTAAAAAAAACGTAAAATATCAAGCGGGGCTATATAGGCCCCAACCAGACCTTAAAAACCCACATTACACCAAGCAAGATCATATAGGCCCTATCCTTATCATTACAACCTTAAAATACCAAGCGGGACAATATCGGACAAAACTGTACTTAAAAAACTTAAAATATCAAGCAGGACCAAATAGGCCCCAACCTGACCTTAAAAACCCAAATTACACCAAGCAAGACTATTTAAGCCCCAACCGGACCTTTAAAACCTTAAAATACCAAGCAGAACCATAAAGGCTTAAAAAGACCTTAAAAACTCACATTACACCAAGCGGGACAATTTAGGCCCCAACAGGACCTTTAGAACCATAAAATACTAAGCAGGACCATATAGGCCCCAAACAGACCTTAAAAACCCACATTACACCAAGCGGGACCATATAGGCCCCAACCGTACCTTCAAAACCTTAAAATACGAAGCAGGGCAATATAGGCCAAAACCGTACCTAAAAAAACCTAAAAATACCAAAAGAGACTATATAAACCCCAACCGGACCTAAAATACCCACATTACACCAAGCGGGACCATATAAGCCCCAACAGGATCTTTAAAACCTTAAAATACCAAGGAGAACTATATAAACCCCAACCGGACCTTATAAAAACCCACATTACACCAAGCGGGACCATATAGGCCCCAACCGTACCTTTAAAACCTTAAAATACTAAGTGGGGCAATACAGGCCAAAACCGCACCTAAAAAACCTTAAAATACCAAAAGGGACTATATAAGCCCCAACCGGACCTAAAAAAACCACATTACACCAAGCGGGACCATATAGGCCCCAACCAGACCTTAAAAACTCTCATTACACCATGCGGGACCATATAATCTCCAACCGGACCTTAAAAACCCACATTACACTAAGCGGTACCATATAGACCCCAACCGGACCTTAAAAACCCACATTACACCAAGCTGGACCATATAGGTCCCAAACGGACCTTTAAAACCTTAAAATACCAAGCAAAACAATATAGGCCCCAACCGGACGTTAAAAACCCACATTACATATAGGCACGAAGAGTACCTAATAAAAACTTAACATATAAAACGGCTATACAGACCCCAACAGGACCTTGAAAACCCAAGCGGGACCATATAGGCCCTAATCGGACCTTTAAAACTTCAAAATACCAAGCGGGACCATATAGTCCCCAACTGGACCTTAAAACCCACATTACACCAAGTGGGACCATATAGGCATCAACCAGACCTTAAAAACCCACATTACACCAAGAGGGACCATTAATAGCCTCACCCTCCGCAACCTCCCCCTCTCCTCTACTTTACTGGCCTTTTGATGAGCGCTCGTCACATGCCTCGTAATGAGTGCCTTTGGGCCCTTCCTCTGTGTCTCTTCCTCCCTCTTCTTTGTCTCTTCCACCCTCTCCCTCCTCCTTTGTGTCTCCTCGCCACCCTTTCCCCTCCTCTGTGTCTCTTCCCCCGTCTCTCCCCTCCTCTTTCTCTCCCCCTCTCCCCCTCCTCTGTGTCTCTTCGCCCACTCTCCCCCTCTCTGTGTCTCTTCCCCCTCCTCTGTGTCTCTTCCCCCTCACCCCTCCTCTGTGTCTCTTCCCCCCTCCCCCCTCCTCTGTATCTCTTCCTCCCTTTCCCCCTCTTCTGTGTCTCGTCTCCCCTCTTCAACCTCCTCTGTGTCTCTTCCACCCCCCCCCCCCTCGGTATCTTCACTCCCTTCTGTGTTTCTCCCCCCTCCTCTGTATCTCTCCCCCCTCCTCTGTGTTTCTACCCCCTACTCAGTGTCTCTTCCCCCCTCCTGTGACTCTTCCCCCTCCTCTGTATCTCTTTCCCCCTCTCCTCCACTCCTCTGTGTCTCTTTGTCCCCTCTCTCCCCTCCTCTGCATCTCTTCCCCCCATTTCTCTGCTCCTCTGTGTCTCTTTCCTCCCCCTCTCCCCCTCCTCTGTGTCTCTCCCCCTCCTCCTTCCTCTGTATCTCTCCCCCACCCTCTCCCCATCCTGTGTCTCTTTTCCCCTCCTCTGTGTCCCTTCCCCCTCTCCCCTCCCCTTTATCTCTTCCCCCCTCTCCCCCCTCCTCTGTGTCTCTTCCCCCCACCTCTGTGTCTCTTCCAGCCTCCCTTCCCTGTGTCTATAGGAATACCATATATTGTACAAGAGAAGCCCCCACCATAGAGAGTACAGAGAAGAAATGGGTTGTTGCTGGTGGTGCAGTGGGTTAGAGCTATTGGCCTGGGTTCAATCTGAGTCAGTTCCACTGGAAAACGAACTGGCAACTCACTCCAGTATCACTGCCTGTGCAAACTTATTTGGTGGATGAGATCAGCAGGGGAGAATCCAGTCAGTAAAAAGAGTGGGAAAAGAGTGGGGGAGTGTTAATAATTGGCTGTATATAAAGCCTTCCTCGTGTCATATCATAACAATAAGCTCTATAGGCTTGGGGGCAGTCCGAGGGTAGGTTCAAAGCAACATAGCAACCAGACAGCCTGCAGCACTGATTGGTTGATGGTGCAAGCTTTTCAGTCAGCCAAATTGATACAATTGTAGCAGAGTGAACCAACTAGGAGCGTTACAGCCTGACGCTCCACATCTCACACAGTAATATGATCTGGCAGTGCAGAACTAGAGAGAGAGAGAGAGACCAGGCAAAAGGGGGAAGGCACACAAAGGGCTAATTTAAAGTGATAGATGCATATGTTTTACAAAATAATCTGAAAGATGAAATGAAAGCTGATATACAGATATAATTAAATTGCATTATCTATATACATTTAAAATACAATATTAAAGTGATTGGTACTTTTGGGGGGCGCCTGCCCATTTGCCCCTATGCACCAGCCGCCCCTGAAAGGAGTGCAGATCGGTACCAAGGAATATAAGACTCTTCTGTATGCAGATGACTTAGTATTGACTTTGATAGAACCTGAAAAATCATTAGCCAAACTGGAAGAGATCTTAGAGAAATTTGGAAAAATATCTTATTTTAAAATAAATGACATCAAAACTGACATAATCACTAAGGGCCTCATTCTATTATCGGCCGTAAATCGGCCGGAAAGCTGCGATTCCTTGCGGGGCTCCCGTTACCTTGCAATTCAATTATACGGCGCCGCAAGGCTATCCCCTTAAAATCTTTAAATGCAAAAAGAAATTCAAGACGGCACTGTAAAGCTCTGTAAATGCTAGGGATCATAATGGGGGACATGAGGATTAATAGTAACCCACTCTCAAGCTTGCACATCAGCCCAAATCCGAGTTTACATTAACTGTTTATTTTCCGGCCTCAGCGTGGACGGGTCTGAGGTGCTCCAAGTACTCTGGACTTTTTCCATGGATTTTTGACATAAATTAAAAAATATGTTTTTTATGGATTTGAGTGTAGGGGAATGTTGTGCTATTTTTGCTAACACCTACAATCACTTTTTAGTCTCCTCAGAGTGCAGGATGGCTTTATTTTGGCTTTATAATGTGCTTAATTGGTGATAGAGGGACCTTTTTCCTGCAAGTAAGCTGCGGCTCGCTTTTAGCCTTGCAGAGATGGTTCCCGGAGCAATAGAATAGCAACCGGGCTTTTCTTGCGGCCGAAACTCTTGCGGCCGTTTTAGATGAAAGGCTTTCCTCCGGCGCGTGCGGCCGCAAGGGATAGCAAGGCGCCGGCCGCAAGCCTGCCGGAATCCCCGGCCGGAGGGGAATAGAATAGCAGAATAGCTTGCGGCCGGTCCTTGCGGCCCCGCATCTCCTACGGCCGGTAATAGAATGAGGCCCTTTGTGTGTCTGCTAGGATTAATTTTCATGCAAATATATATTTGCTAGTATTTACAACATACTATTTCTAAATAAATTTGTGTTTCTTTTCATTTGATGACATTTTAGAAACAGGCATCGGATGATGCAGGCAGGTAGGTCACGTGCTGATGACGTCATTAGCATGTGTCTAGGCAGCGACACGTGTATGAGAAGCAGTTAGAGCTGTTTGTTCCCTGTAATATAACAATATTAATGTCAAATGGAATAGGAATTATACTTAGGTAGGCTATAAACACTTAATGAAGAAAAGGGGCAAAAAACTATTATTTTATCTATCGAGACACAGATTGTTTGTTGCCCATTGAAATAGGAGCAATTACTATTAACCCCTATTATTGAGTGCCTATCCAAAATAATACCATGTAATTAAGGAGGAAATAGATAGCCGCATGTCCTTAAAGGGCCTGTGGCACACTAATGGTTACCCCCATGCTGCTGGGGCACAGTAAGTACCCCTGTGCCAACTAACATAAACACCTGCATGCTGCAGGGTCCTCATCGGGACCCCCAGAGGGTCCCTACATTAAGTCAATATAGACCCTCATGACCCTCATGAGACTAAAATAAACCCCCCCAGTCCAATAGGGGTCTATATAGACCCCTATAGGACACTATTAACCCCTATGTTAACACTATAATTGCCTCATGGACCCTCATGACACAAAGACTAAGCACTACACTACACTATTAACCCTAACCATACCACATGTGTTTGAAAAAGCCTTTGCGAGTCCTATTTATTTTCAGTTGTGTATCAGACTTTATTTGCAAGCTAATAGAATATTGATTTTGTATAACTTTCATTATTTAGAGCTTGTAATGTTCAAGCTGTGCATAAACCAAAGGAGTTCTAATGCCGAATATGCGTCTTCGGCTAGTGCGTGGTGATTGTGGGTGGGTAACTCGTAATCAGATTGCAAGTAGCTAATAAAATATGTGGCAATATTTCGAGTGATTTTAATTGTATATAAATGTATGATTTGGGCAATAGAATAGGGCCCTGTGCCTGCATCACTCTGTTCTTCCATGCACACTGATATACAGGAGGTATTGTGTCCCGAAAGCACTATAACGAGTTCACTAGCTGACTTCCCTCAACAAGACAGTATGTTCCTGCTTCTCTTATTTATGGCCAACTATTATTTTACAATCTCTTACCTGGATAGTTAGTAAAACCTATTGAGTCTCGTCCTTGCCTGTAAGAGAAATTATATGTTTTGTTGTTTGTTCAATAAGCAAGTTAGACATTGTATTATCGTTTTTAAGTTTTTTTTTATAGCAATATTTATTTTGATATCTACACTATCCCTTTTCAGCCCTCCATTTCCTTTTCCATTATCAAAACATAAACAATCTTGCAAATTACATATATCCTGCTTTGGTTGCATGAGTCACAGAAAAATCACTGAATTATATTTTAGTATAAGACACAGAGGGTTGAATTTACTAAACATACCAAATGGCTGTTATAAGGTTTAAAGGGCTGTGATCTATTTTTTTCAGAATAGGAAACAGTGTATAGTAAATACAGGAATGTATATCAGCCAAATGAGATGCTTAGTAAATAACCACAGCGTTCAGCACATGGAAATAATCAGACTTAGTAGTAGAAGGATTGATCGATATTAGAAATTAATATTGAGTAAAAAGAGCTAACATAAAATGTTTTTCCTTAAGCATTGCTAACATACTTAGTCCAATAAATCAATTCTTACTTGATTTGTGCATATGCTAATGTTATATTTACAAACATTTACATAAAATATAAATATAAAATCAGAGTGTTGCTGTAAAAAGTGATACTTTTTATTAGACAAACATTTTAGCTAGAATGACAAGCTTTTGAGAAATAAGTCTCTTTATCAAGCCAGAACTGATATGTTTAAGATGAACATAAGCATTAGATTGTACAGATGATGTTTATTTACACAAGGTTAGTTTCAGTAGGATCAGCACATAGAAGAAATCCTTCATGGTGATGTCAGGATGGATAAAAGTCTCTGCCGAGTGCTATCAGTCTCCTCCTGATTTGCATGAAGGGAAATAGAAATGTATAAATGTGTCAGTGTGTTAATACGGAATTCATTATCAGGAGCTTGCTTGTAGGGAAAAAAGGATATGATCATCTTAAAAGGGATAGTTTAGTACTAAAGTTATATTATTATATGTATTACAAAATAAATTATTTAAAAAAATAATTTAGCACACAAAATACAAAATTAACTATAAGTCAAACTTTAACGACCACTGTAGTCTTTAATTATTATTATTTAAAATATACTGTTTTTGAAGAATAACCTTGTAGAAATTATCTTTAGAAAATTAGAGTAATAATACATTCTTTCATTTGTTACCCTTATTACCAGTTATTCTGTAGCAGGAATTTATCAATTTCCTCTCTGCTAATGTAGGTCTATAAGTAGACAAAGACTTTGAATTCATAGGTATTTCTTACACTGGGGAAGTTACATAACATACATCACTGCTAACAATATTTTGGGTATGGTTTGATGTTTTGTTCCTGTGGAATGAGATTCAAAAGTTTACACCGACACATAATTGCTAAATGATTTGTATTACTTTACAAAAAATATATAATTATACACACATATATGTCTAAGTATACCTTTTAAAGTTAATCTTAGTTCAATTATCATTTCTAGATTATGGAACTCTCTAAGCAGGTAATCAAATCAGCTGCTTTAATATTGGTTTATATAAATAAGTGTTATCTCAGTGTATCACTTTGGTGAGTTCTTCAAGTTTTGGCACTTAAAAAAAATCAATAGATCATGAAATGGCTTTTCTGCTCTAAATAAATAGCCTCGCTCATACTCCAGAAAAAGAGTATACTGGTGTGTAATGCAGAAGCACCTTATTAACAGACTGAGGGTTGTGTGACACCAATTCACTTAAAAAATATCCACACTATGGGGGAGATTCACTAAGCATCACAGTGACTGTTTTGTAATTTATGGAAGACTGCAGTGGCTATATACTGTACCATTACAGTCTTTCGCAGAATATTGTAGATACTGCAGTGTAGTGAAACTCTGTAAAATTCTGATGGGTTGAAAAGAAAAACAGCAAATAAGTGTATATTTGCAATTATGCACCAGGAAGAAGATTGCATTTTGAACAAGCTGTAGTTTTAGAAAAGTTGTTTTGCTTTTTATGTTATTTAGTTATTTTAGTTAGCAAAATGTTAATAATAATTGGGCTTTTAGATTTTTGTTTTTTTTTTTGGATTTTTTGGGATGCTGACATCTAATCCATTTATGTTATCCTGCAACAGTCATTTGATCAGACATTGCTCCTTACATCTTACAATATGGTTTCATGGTCAGTACAGTTTCTAAGTGGTTGACAAAACTGTAAACACACAATTTTTACTGAAGGATGAATTGTTGGAGAGTTCTCTGGTACATCAAATGTTAGTACATTTAGATTATTGTACAACAGGTAGAGGTTATCTTACAGTTCTTCACCACATCAGTATTACTAATGTTTACAGCAGACACTTTATGTGATGTTGAGTTTCTCTTCATATGTAATGGAAACGTATATCACATATATAGTTGTGAGCGTACGAGTCGTTGCTCACGCTTGCGGGCTCGCGTAACGAGCCCGCAAGAACTGCGTCCCTCGCGAAGCGAGGGACGCAGTTCGCCGCAAATGCGGGTCCTCGCGAAGCGAGGGCCCGCATTTGCGGTTGTGGAGGCTCAACGTCGGCTGTGTTAACACACACATACACACACACGACTTTTTTAACAGAATAAACCCAACCGCCCAGCCAACAAAAACCCAAGTCGTTGCTCACGCTTGCGGGCTCGCGTAGCGAGCCCGCAAGAAACTGCGTCCCTCGCGAAGCGAGGGACGCAGTTCGCCGCAAATGCGGGTCCTCGCGAAGCGAGGGCCCGCATTTGCGGTTGTGGAGGCTCAACGTCGGCTGTGTTAACACACACATACACACACACGACTTTTTTAACAGAATAAACCCAACCGCCCAGCCAACAAAAACCAAACAACGTCCCCGCAAATGCGGATCCTCGCGAAGCGAGGGTCCGCATTTGCGGTGGTGGGAGCATCCCAACATCGGCTGTGTTAACACACACATACACACACACACAACTTCATAACAAAAAAAAACTCAAAGTCGCCTCACACCCGCTTACACCCAGACACACAGACGCAAGACTTAACAAAAAAACAGTAAAAAAGGCCCTTCACACGCTTTTAACACACATACGCACGACTTAGAAACAAATACACTGCGTCGTACACGTAAAAGCTAACTGCGTATATCGCAAAAAAATACGGCAACATCGCAACAAAATACGGCCGCATCGGAAAAAAATACGGCCGCGAAAGACCCATTCCAACCGCCGCGCATCAAAACATCACAAACACAAGAAATAAACACAACAAACACATAAAAAGCTTACTTACAGCACGGGGGGGCATCCGGCACCTCCAAAAGTTCATTTACACGTCCATTTAAGTGAAAACAAAGAGTTTAAACGACCGAAAATCGGCTAAGCGAGAGAAAAAATGGCCGCCGAACAAAACGAAAACGAGGCTCCAGACGTAACTACACTACACTTACTCGCAACAAAATACGGCCGCATCGGAAAAAAATACGGCCGCGAAAGACCCATTCCAACCGCCGCGCATCAAAACATCACAAACACAAGAAATAAACACAACAAACACATAAAAAGCTTACTTACAGCACGGGGGGGCATCCGGCACCTCCAAAAGTTCATTTACACGTCCATTTAAGTGAAAACAAAGAGTTTAAACGACCGAAAATCGGCTAAGCGAGAGAAAAAATGGCCGCCGAACAAAACGAAAACGAGGCTCCAGACGTAACTACACTACACTTACTCGCAATAATGAAACACATACTATGCGGAACGGATCACACTCATATTAAACACCATTTTAACCACTACTACGCACAAAATGGCGGATGGAACGCAAATTGTAAGCTGGAACGCAAATAGCGCATGCGTATTACGTTCTAACGGTCTAACTTTCCAGAATGTTCTACAAGTTTATAAATACTGTCTATTTGACAGAGAAAAATACATTTCTCCTCAGGTGATGAACAGAGTGACTTCGGAGATAACTGCTGCTAAAACTTGAGAAGATAATTCTTTCCTAATTTACTACTTTACATTGTGCAAATTACAACTGAGAGGTAAGCTATAATATATTACTTATTTTCAAGACAGGACATCAAAAAAAATAATTAAAGAAGACAAAGAGGTTTATGTATACTGACAAGTGACACGCACATATATGCGTATAATGTATACTGACATGTGACACGCACATTTATGCGTATAATGTATACTGACAAGTGACACGCACATTTATGCGTATAATGTATACTGACAAGTGACACGCACATTTATGCGTATAATGTATACTGACAAGTGACACGCACATATATGCGTATAATGTATACTGACATGTGACACGCACATTTATGCGTATAATGTATACTGACAAGTGACACGCACATTTATGCGTATAATGTATACTGACAAGTGACACGCACATATATGCGTATAATGTATACTGACATGTGACACGCACATATATGCGTATAATGTATACTGACATGTGACACGCACATTTATGTGTATAATGTATAGTGACATGTCACACGCACATTTAGGCGTATAATGTATACTCACAAGTGACACGCACATTTATGTGTATAATGTATAGTGACATGTTACATGCACATTTATGTGTATTGCCCCTGCAACAAACTAATTAAACAACTACATTTAAATTACATTACAAAAAAATAAGTTGGGACTATTAAAATACTATTAAAATATGAGTCATGTATACTGATATGTGACACGCACATATATGTGTATCATCTATAGTCACATGTCACACACACATTTATGTATGTTGGCCAAAAATAAAAATAAGGTTAATTTAACAATTAAAATATGATTCATGTATAGTGATATGTCACACGCACACAAAAAAATTACTTTCAACTATGGAAATGTGCTTCATGTATGTGACATATATGTGTGTAGACCCCACCAAAAAATAATGTTAATTCAAATTAATTACAGAAGTATATTTCAATGAAATTAATTTACTGAAATTTAATAGATCACCTAAAACTCAATCTTTCTACTTTTTTTAATATTCAAACAGACTCTGCATCAACAGCGTCTCTCAACAATTTGCACTGTGCACTGTGAAGAACAATCCCTTTTAAAGAACACCAACAAAGAACAAGAGGTAAGATACAAAAATACTTTAAATGCTGAAAAGGCCATGGTTTGTTAAATACAAATAAAAAATTCTATAATTCACTATTTCACTTTATTTTTCAAACAGACACTACAAGAAGACCGGCGGATTAAGATTGGCAGGAGGGGACCCTCTGTCATTCCACACTTCAATCAAGGTAAAGTATTAAGTATAAAAAAGAACCGAACCATGAGCCTTATTCAATTCTGAGTTGGCTAATTGAATAGGGCTTTATATAAGCACATAATAGGTCTTTACTAACTAAAAACTTCTGTCCAAAAATTTTTTATGTGCTTATATAGAGCCCTATTCAATTGGTCAAAACGCAATTGATTCAGGACCTAAATATGTTTAATGGCCGAGGGCCTCATTCAAATGTGATTTGACCATTTCAATAGGGCTCTATATAAGCACATTTGGCTCAATTTAACTAAAAACTTCTGTTCAAAAATATGCTCTGTGCTTATATAGAGCCCTATTGAAAAACAAAATTCAATGAGGCCCTCACAATATAACAAATCCAGCAAACAAAGGCCCTCATTCAATTGATATTTTGGACAATTCAATAGGGCTCCAAATAAGCACATTTAGAACCCTATTGAATTGGCCAAACTGCAATTGAATGAGGGCCAAAGTATGCAACATATGGTACACACAAACTGGTACACACAAAACAGGATTGTAACAAACACATAGCAAACTAAATTTATATTCTTTTTGTTTAACAACCTATAACCATTAGAAAAAACACTACATAAGTATAACAAAAGTGGTGCCCATCAAACAGGATTGTACGAAAACTCACACAAACACATAGCAAACTACATTTAAATTCTTAGTTTAATGTTTAACAACCTATAAGCCTTAGAAAGAAGCCTAAATAAGCATACCAACATTGGTGCCCACCAAACAGGATTGTATGAAAACACACAAACACATAGCAAACTACATTTAGATTCTTATTTTATGTTTAACAACCTATTAGCATTACAAAACTACATTAATAAGCATACCAACAGTGGTGCGCATCAAACAGGATTGTATGAAAACTCAGACAAACACATAGCAAACTACATTTACATTCTTATTTAATGTTTAACAACCTATAAGCCTTAGAAAGAAGCCTAAATAAGCATACCAACATTGGTGCCCACCAAACAGGATTGTATGAAAACTCACACAAACACATAGCAAACTACATTTTGATTCTTATTTTATGTTTAACAACCTATTAGCATTACAAAACAACATTAATAAGCATACCATCAGCGGTGCGCATCAAACAGGATTGTATGAAAACTCACACAAACACATAGCAAACTACTTTTACATTCTTATTTTATGTTTAACAACCTATAAGCCTTAGAAAGAAGCCTAAATAAGCATACCAACAGTGGTGCGCACCAAACAGGATTGTATGAAAACTCACACAAACACATACCAAAGTACATTTAGATACTTATTTTATGTTTAACAATCTATAAGCCTTAGAAAAAGGCCTAAATAAGCATACCAAAAGTGGTGGACACCAAACGGGATTGTAGAAAAACAAAGAAATAATGTCATTTTTTACTTCATACAAATACATTAAAATAATATTACATTTTCATTTTTATTTTATATCAGATACTGCGTCAAGAACATCGGACCAGGAGTTTCAACTGAGGACCACACCAGCGGACGAGGACTTTCAACAGAGGACCAGACCATTGGACGAGGACTTTCAACAGAGGACTACACCATCGGACGAGGACTTTCAACAGAGGACCAGACGATTGGACGAGGACTTTCAACACAGGACCAGACCATCAGACGAAGGCTTTCAACACAGGACCAACAAAGATTCTGCTTCAAATCAAACTTCAACCAAGGTACAGTATAACAAGTAAAAAAAGAGAAAAATTAATTAATATTCTTCTTTAATGTTTAACCACCTATAAGCCTTAGAAAATAGCCTACAGAAGCATACCAAAATTGTGGCGCACCAAAAAGGATTGTAGAAAAACACAGAAATAATGCCATTTTTTCATTCATACAAAGACATTCAAATAACATAACATTTTCATTTTTATTTTATAACAGATACTGCGTCAAGAACATCGGAACAGGAGTTGGAACTGAGGACCACACCAGAGGACGAGGACTTTCAACAGAGGACTACACCATCGGACGAGGACTTTCAACACAGGACCAGACCATCGGACGAAGGCTTTCAACACAGGACCAACAAAGAATTTTGCTTGAAATCAAACTTCAACCAAGGTACAGTATAAAAAGTAATATCTATCATCTATCTCTTATTTGTCTTTTAGGGCCAATAATCTTTAACAATAAATACAAACTTCAATGTAAACTTAAAAAATAAATTGGCATAGTCCAAAAAAGTCTAAAAACACAGAATCTATACAATTTGTCATTGTAACATTCCAGTCCTAAACCCTAATTTAATTGCCATTTGACAAATTGAATAGTGCTGTAAATAAGGACATAACATCTTTTTGAAAATACCTTTTTAGTTACTGAAACACTTGCTTTTGGATACATGTTTAATAAATAAAAATTTCTTTAAATAATTATCTGATGGCCTTATTTAGACTTTTATTCAATTGACCGCATTGAAATTGATTAAGTATAAAATGTTAACACACTATTGATAACTATTTGTCATGAAAAACAACTTAACATCTCAAAATAAACTAATGGTACATTATTTTATTTTTACAGATTAACATGGCTGATAACGAGAGTAAACAAGAAAAGAAAAGACGCCAAGCTAGAGAACGACGACAGAGAGCAGACAGCCAGCAGACACCGGAGAAGAAGGAAATTCGACGAGAAAAAGAACGCAAAAGAATTGCAAGCAAAAGACTGTCACTTGCAGAAATTAAAGATATGTCAAAAAAAACAACAAAGAAAATAAAGCATTTACAACCTGTTGCTCAAACATCAGATGACATTTTACCAGAAAAAATACAAGAGATACCAAAAAAAGCAACAAAGAAAACAAAGCATTTAGAACCGTTTCATGAAACATTACATGACATTTTACCTCAAACAATACAACATATACCAAGAAAAGCAACGAAAAAAACAAAACATTTAGAACCTGTTGTTGAAACATTATATGACATTTCACCTGATGAATATGAAAGTCAAAATCCTATATGCTTTGCAAATTGTCCTCTACTCAAGTCTTTAGCAGTAGAGGTTCATAGTTGTGGGGACATGACTACTCAATGTCAGTTTTGTGAGGCTTATTATTTTAAACAGGAGAGACCCAGAGATGGACAATTTATTAGTTGTTGTCAAAAAGGCAAGTTCAAACTTCCAGAAAGGAAAGAATTTCCAATTTATTTACAAAATATTATGACTGAACCTACTTTTCCAAACTACAAAAATTTTAAGACAAACATAAGATCCTACAATAGTGCCATATCCTTTGCATCCATGGGGGCAACATTAGCTGCTAATGTACCAGGACATGGTCCTTACTGTTTTAAAGTCCAAGGACAAATTTATCATCGCACTTCCCATTTACATCCAGAGGAAGGAAATAAAAGAAAATTCGCTCAACTATATGTCCTAGATACAATGGAAGCTGTTGACCAACGTATGCAGATGGAAGAAAATAAAAAATGCTTACCCACTGTTTTCATAGAGCTAAATAACATTATGGACAACAATCCCTACAGTAAAGCGTATAAAAAATTGGCAGAAGTAGAAAATGAACAACTACTTCATTCACAAACACATCAATTACCAATGCCGAAGGTTAATATGGTGCTTAAAAGAGACAGACATACTGATAAACGTCGTTATAACTTGCCAACAACAAATGAGGTTGCAATGGTGTTTCACAATGATGAAGGAGAACCACCATTTCAAAGAGACATTCGAATATATCCTAGAAATGAGGACCAACCGTTTATTAATATGAGTATCTTAAGTCCAAATTTAGATCCAATGACATATCCCATCTTTTTCCCACACGGAGAAGCAGGTTGGCAACCAAAATTAACTCTTCCCAGTTACCCAAATGCTAAAGCCAGAATCCGAAATAATGTTTCTATGCTTGAATTTAAAGTAGCTCAAATTGCCATTCGCAATGTATTTAATCCAATTTTATGTGGTGGGAAACTAACACAACAATGGATTATTGATTCATATTTGCAAGTTGAGGCAAATAATTTAAACTTTATCAAATATCAACAAGATAAACTCCGTGTAGAACAATATTCTGGACTCATGGACTATGTTGCTGACGTGGCTACAAGCAGAGACATGACAGCTGGCAAAGCCATCATTTTACCATCTTCCTTTCAAGGATCTCCTCGGAATATGAGAGAAAGATACAATGATGCTATGGCTATTGTGACAAAATTTGGCAAACCCGATCTATTTGTGACATTTACATGTAATCCACAATGGCCAGAAATTACACTAAATCTACTTCTTGGACAAACTGCTTCAGATCGACCAGATTTAGTAGCCAGAGTTTTTAAGATTAAATTAAATGAATTAATACGTGACTTCACTATAAATCAGTTATTTGGCAAATGTCTTGCTTATGTATATACCATTGAATTTCAAAAAAGAGGCCTTCCACATGCACATCTTCTAATAATACTTCAAGAAAAAGATAAATTAGATACTTCAGACAAAGTGGATGCAGTCATTGTTGCTGAACTACCAGATCCAGAACTATATGGTAGACTATATGAGATTGTTACTCATCGCATGATTCATGGACCCTGTGGTGACCTTAATCCACAATCACCATGTATGGAAAATAATAAATGTTCCAAAGAATTTCCAAAAGATTATAGAGACAAAACCTATGCCAATTGTGATGGATATCCACTTTATAAAAGAAGAGAAGGAGATAGTGCCATTATTCGTGGAAAAAAAGTGGACAATAGATATGTAGTACCGTACAATCCACATTTACTCATGAAGTACAACGCCCACATCAACGTAGAAGCCTGCACTTCCATCAAATCCATTAAATATGTCTACAAATATATTTACAAAGGTTACGATGCAGCTACTGTAGTCGTCAAAAGTGCAGACAACCCTGAAAGTAGTGAGTTAGTACATGATGAACTTGCATCTCATGTAGATGCTCGCTATGTCAGTGCGCCAGAAGCTATGTGGCGGCTTTTAAAATTTGAAATGCATGATAGATCACATGCAGTATATAGGTTAGCAGTACATTTGCCACAACGACATTTAGTCTATTTCCATGCTGGAAATGAAATGAATGCATTGGCCCAAAGTGAAGATCGTCACACTACACTAACTGCATGGTTTGCATTAAATTCCACTGATGCTGAAGCAACACAATACTTATATATTGAAATTCCATATCACTATGTTTTTGTGAATGGATTATGGAGACCAAGAAAAACCAGAGGCAATAAAATTATTCCAAGAATTTACACAGTCAGTCCAAGAGATGTGGAACGTTTTTGCTTACGGATATTACTTTTAAATGTTCCTGGAGCACAAAGTTTTGAACACTTAAGAACTGTTAATGACATTGTATATGAATCCTTCCATTTAGCTGCAAGACATAGAAACTTACTCGCTGATGATACAGAGTGGGAAAGATGTTTAGAAGAAGCAGCACAATGTCAAATGCCACGACAGATGAGAGAACAATTTGCTTTTATTTGTATCTTCTCAAATGCTCCAAATGCATTAGCTTTGTGGGAGACTTTTAAAAGTAATATGGCTGAAGACTTTATGCGACGATACAATGAACCCATTGCACACTTAAAAGCGTTAATGGAAATCCAAGAAGTCTTTTTAACTCATGGATTAAGTTGTGCAAGTTTTAATTTGCCTGATCCAGGTCTTATAGATGACATTAACTTTGAAGACTATGACATTCAACTACAAGCAGAAAGAACAGAAGAAAGACTTGCAACTTTAAATACACTACAATTGCAAGCATTTCATGCCATTAAAAATGCTATAGATGATGACATGGTGACAGAGCGTTATTTCTATCTTGATGGACCTGGCGGATCAGGAAAAACATATTTGTACAATTTATTAATGAGTTCAGTACGAGCCCAAGGAAAAATAGCAATGGCGTTTGCCACTACTGGAATTGCTGCACTTTTATTAGAAGGTGGAAGAACTGTTCATAGTGGATTTAAACTGCCAGTGCCTATTTTAGAAAATTCTGTGTCAGATATTCGTATGACATCCTTACAAGCAAAGAAATTGAAGAAATGTAAATTAATTATAATAGATGAGGCCACAATGATGTCATGCTATGCTCTCCAATGTATTGACCGTTTGCTTGGTGAAGTCATGGAGAATACTTTTCCATTTGGTGGAAAGGTAATGTTGTTGGGTGGCGATTTCAGACAAACATTACCTGTCATTGTACATGGAAATCGAACTGACATTATCGAAACATGTATAAAGTCAAGTATAGTATGGAAACATTTTACCCATCTTCAACTGCAACAAAATATGAGATCAGAAGGCCAAACTGATTTCAATGATTGGCTTATTAAAATTGGAGAAGGGAGAACAGAAAAAATACTACATTTACCTGATGACACTGTAGAGATCCCACCTCATATGATTTGTCAACAAGATATTATATCGGCTATATTTGAAGGGAGCATAAATAACGAAGAATATTCCGAGCTTGCCAACCAAGTCATACTGACGTGTAAAAATAAAGATGCATTAATCCTCAATAATAAAATCTTTAAAAAAATGTATGCACCACAAAGAAATTATCACAGTGCTGATTCTGTACTTGCTGATGACAATGAAAGTCAGGCTAACTTTTCAACTGAATTCATAAACTCTTTAACTCCTTCTGGAATGCCACCACATATTTTGCAGCTAAAGAAAGGTGCAATTATCATGTTACTGCGAAATATGAACCCCAAAAAAGGCCTATGCAATGGCACAAGATTAATTGTTCAACAATTAAAGGACCATTTTATAGATGCTGAAATTTTAACTGGGACCCATAAAGGAGAGAGGGTTTTCATACCAAGAATAGATTTAGCACCAAGTGAAAGTAGTCTCCCTTTTATACTTCAAAGAAGACAATTTCCCATTATTATGGCATTTGCCATGACCATTAATAAATCACAAGGTCAAACTTTCAAATCTGTGGGTATTTTCTTGGAAGAACCAGTTTTTGCACATGGTCAATTGTACGTTGCGTTGTCACGGTGCAAAAATCCACAGGCTATTAAAGTTTACATTGAAAACAATGAAAGTCAAGGTGATTTATTAGAAGATGGACGTATTTTTACTAAAAACATTGTCTACTATGAAGTACTATAACTTTGAAGGATACAAATTAACGATGCCAAGATTTTTTTAAAGCATTGCAAAATACATAAAAATTGGTTGTTTAATTCAGTCATAATTAATGGAAGTCATGTTTATGAATGATTTGCCTCACAAAATACTTGCCTTGCATTGTTAGTAAAAATTATGTTAAAATGTTAAGTCACTATGTTAATGTTTCTAATGTTACAAGTTTAAAAAATATATTTTCAAGTTATTTCATTCAACAGATTACAAAGTGGATGTTAACAGGTCAAGCACCTTTTAAGTCACAATGTAAATATTATCTGTTATCTTAAGATTACTACCTACATTAATGTTTATAGCCAGTTTATGTGCTCAGTAATAAATTACTTTAATTACGTACGTTTTAAGAAGAGTTTTACTGTATGCCTTCCTCTACATTCAATGTATATTCAAGTTAACAATTATTGTGATAGAAATTGAATTTTAATACTGATTAATTTAAATGTCAATTGTTTTTACATTCAAATGTTAATAATTTTAATAAAAAATTAGGTTACAAAATGTATTCACTATGTTCCTGTTTATAATGTTCAAAATTATACAAATGTTTTGTTAACTTCTAAACTTACATAAAAAATAAAGTTCAAGTTTAAAAATATATACTTTGATGGTTATTGCTTACATATAGTTTAAAATTCATGTTAAAATTCGCAACGTTTAAAGAAGGGTTTTTACTTTTTGCTTTCCTATTCATTCAATGTATATTAAAGTTAACAATTCTTCAGATACTAATTACATTTTAAAAAACCATTACATCAACATTTTACAAAAATACACGTTCATATTAAAATACTTACAAGTGTCAAAAATATATGTTAATAACTAAACAACTTGACAAACATATACATCACATTGCCGTCATTTTTTGACGGGCAAGTCGCTAGTTTTATTGATATTTTTCAAATGCTCCAATGGTATTGTATTTGAATACAGTTGATATCTTTCTGTTTACTGTAATTTAATTTCCTTATTTGAGTTATTTTTTATTTATACAAAGTGTATTCAGGACATATTACTCTTTTTAATAGTTGAGGATGGCAGATAGGAAGGTGATCTGGCCATCTTCATATATCTACATAGGATGTTGTGACATAGCACTTTAATTGTATTATACATGTTTTTATTCTATTATTAGTTTGAGTGCTGACCCTTTGTTCCTTTCTTAATATTGCATTTTCTGTGATGCTTTTCCCTGAAAGCTACAATGTCTGTTCTTCTATTGGAACATTGTTATTACAATCCATTTTTCATGACAATTTAATGTTTATGAGAATATATAGTTAATCTACCCCATCCACATCTGACTCCTCTCTACCAGCACTGTATACTAATGCCCTTCTCTCCATACCCCTCCAGATCACTGTTATGTCTCCCCCTCATTTCCTCAGTGTGAGGTTTTATCCCCAGTCCTGACTTCCTTCTGTCACTGTGTATCTTGCACAGTAATATGTCCCAGAGTCTGTGCTTCTCATGTTTGGCATTTGCAGGTAAAGTTCATTCTTTGGGGTGTCTCTGGTGAAGGTCACTTTATCTTTAAAGGAAGGGGCATAGCCTGTACCTCCACTGCTATCTATATACCCCATATATTCCAGTCCTTTTCCTGGCAGCTGTCTAACCCAAGCCCAATAATAACTAGTAACAGACACTGAGACTTTACAGGGAACATTCAGGGTCCCTGAGGGCTTCACAACTACAGATCCAGGTTGGTCCAAAGTAACTTCTTGTGAGAGGACACCTGCAAAGAGAATAAAAACCGCAACATTAAACATGGGACAGGTAGAATAAATACAAAACTGATAATGAAATCCAGGGGATGTTTCTTACATGCTGTTAGTATCAGAAGGAGCAAAACAGAGAAGAAATTCTTCATGGTGATGCCAAGATGTATACAAGTCTCTGCCAAGTGCAATCAATCTGTCTGATCCAGGAGCACAGAAGTCTACTTCTTTTATTAGTAGAAAAGTTCCAGTTTTGCATGAAGAGAAATAGAAATGTATAAATGTGTCTGTGTGAGAATAAGGAACTCATTGGCAGGAGCTCCCTCTGCAGGGACATAATGAGAGATAATGTATACTTTATATGGAGCAGTTTAGAACTGGGTGCTATATCATACATGATATGTGTATAAATATGTAACAATGTTTATATTGATATATGTTTATCTAGAATTTATAACATGATACAATAAATATTACGATCAAAAACATTTGATAAGAAATTTGTAAAATGTCATTGTAAACATTAGTTTACATTGTATTTCCAATAAATAAAGGTTTGTATAATTTGATCTACTCTGAAATAGATTTTTTCATGGATTCATTAAATAAAGTACAAATATGTCATATACTTTGTATAATGTGCATCAATATAATTGGGGTGATGTTTATATGTTAGTTGGTTACTGTAGATTGAGAGGAAACTTAAATGAGCATTGAATTCACAAATTCTATAATGCATTTCTATACCATATCCCACCCAACCTGTGCTATCATTATAGTTTCCAGCCTGTTACTACCATTATTCCCCTTTACCTCATGTCTCAGTCTTAATAAAAAAATATATTCTGACTATATTCTGACTATAAATGACTAACCTAGCAGTACGTCAAAAACATCAATTTCTTAAAAACATGATACATACCCATAAAGACAGTGTTAAAGGTATATGCAAGTGACCTGGGTTATTAATGCATCTGATAGAGGAGTATTTATATTGTCTTAATAAAATTGTTTGCATGAAAAATTCAAAAGTAAACAGTTAAACCGTTAGCATGAAGATTGCTGAATTTCTTCGTTTTGGCCTGGGGATTGTGCAGGCATGCTCAGTTAGCAAACGAAGTCTTCCCCGCTGTGGGAAGTCACATGATTTCAGACACTTTCCTTACCTTTAGCCAATCAGCAGCTTTTATATCAGGTGCATTTTTTATGAAGTACCCAATATGCACAGTGCAATTGCTGGGGGTGTCTACATAACCCCCAGCACTTTTTTTTTTGCACACAATGAAAACTTATTAATTTATCCATTGGTCTATGAAAAGGTGGTGGAGCTCCATGCAGTCCAAATGGCAGGATTTCATATTGAAATAGATGGTCTGGAGTGGAAAATGCATTTTTTTTCTTTTTACTATTTTGTCAAGGGCATCTGCCAATACCCTATATTGTAAAGAAGCTTGCCTGTCAAACTGGTCTATCAATTCATCCACGCTGGGAATGGGATAAGCATGGGCATGGGACTTATGGGGTAAAGGGTGGATAAATCACCCCCAGATTATAGAGGAATTACCCATTCTTATATAGTTTAGGAGGCAAAAATACTCCTTCAAATTAATTATGTGGAGACCTTGAATATAGCCTTCATTTTAATCTTTATATTTGTTCTATTTTATTTGTTTTGTATCCTAGCATGTTCCAGTTTCCTTTATATATATTTTTCACTTCCCCTTCCCCTTTGTAAGATTTGATCTGTCCCTGCCTGTCACTCTGATGCTCAGGGGAAGTGATAAAAGAGGGAGAGAGCAGGTCCAGCTTGATAACATGGCTGCACAGTCAAACTGTGCCCACAATCAGTGTCCACTCACATTCTTTCCCCTCACCTTCTTGCTACAGCATTGATTATAGAATAATCACTTCCTTTCCCTTGGGTTTCCTGTAATTCCTCTACCTACAGTGCTGGACTGAGGTAAAATAGATTGTTTCTTTAATCTATTTTATTCTTATTCTGAAGTTCAGTTGTGTAGGGCCTTTGTGTGTATAATTATGTATAGTCTGCAAGTACTATGAACCCTATGTAAATCAGGTACACTGCCATAAACAGACTGCACTATTATAAATCTTTTGCTTTCTCACATTAGGGAACTCAAGGCACAGCTGTAAATCCTCCTCTGTAGCCGCAACAGATTTCTGTGCAGGGAGTAGCCACACCAAGATTTACGGATGAGACGGGCCCTAGGAGCCAATAGGTAATGTGAAGCAGAGGAGGATCTCCCACAGGTCCCTTGTGGCCCCTGCAAGTCCTCTGTGGCCCCTCAAGGCCCCACTGTGGCGCCTGTGGCTCTTCAGTGGCCCCTGCGCCCCTTCCTTGTTTGTCCTTTGCACTGCAGATCCTCTGTGGCCCCCCAAGGGCCCCCTGTGGCTCCTGCAGTCCCCAGTGGACCTTGAGGGTCTTCTATGGCCCCCACAGATCCCCTGTGCCCCCCACAGGTCCCTTGTGGCCCCTACAGGTCCTCTGTGGTTCCCATAAAATAAAATTGTGTTTATTTTGTGTTAAAATAGGATTTATTTATAGACAATGCATTAGAGTGTTAGTTCCTAGGCAATGTGGTTTTTTGATGTGTATTAACCCCTTGAGTACTGGGTTGTTTGTTACCCTGGATTGTGTATCATGAAACAGTCAATACCAACATATAATATTTTTTAATTACATATGTTTATATCAGATTGTTAAGTGTTAAATAATGCTGAAATGTCATAATTTTGCTGTACTTTTTTTGTTATGTTGTCACTTTAAATGCTTCTGGGAGACTCAGCAAAGGTTTGAAAAGTCTAACGGAGTAACTTGTAATGTAATTTCAGTGCAAAACTCAATGGAGATTTATGCCTTGCTTTTCAGCTGTGTTGTGAAGTTCACTCTGAGCAGTGACCCATAGGAGTTCTCTTGCAATGTTTTAAGAATGGGTGATTAACATAGCTATGGAGGATTTACTGTGCAGTTTTGGCTATGTCAGTATAAAGTATATACAAATTATAGGTGTGTGTGCACATATGAAATTATATTTTGCAATAAGTGTTCTTTACTTTATTCAAAATGCCTCAGTACTGCTCCCTCCGCAACTCGTAAACCCATGCCATATCAGTAAAGCACAAGGCATGGGATTACGCAAAATGTGGACATTGGCAAAAATATGTTGCTTAATTTCAATATTCATCAATGACAATCCCCACGGATTCCCTCCATCCATGCTCACATATAATCCCCTAGGGTCTCCTTACCCACTAATTTCTGATTGCTCCCTTCCTTGCCCACAACCTATCCCCATTCCCTGATCCCGATCTTTAGAAACCATGAGGGTCCCTTGACCTAACATATTAATCCAGTGTCATGGTGGGTCCTTAATGGACCACTGTGGCACAAAGAGTTAACCCCAATGAATGTAGCTATTAACCCATCAAGGACCTATGCAATATTTATTAAAACAGGATGATAATCCTGGGGCCTCATTCTATTAGCGGCCGCAGCCGTTGCGGGGCCGCAAGGACCGGCCGCAAGCTATTCGGTTATTCTATTCCCTTACGGCCGGGGGCTCCGGCAGGCTTGCGGCCGGTGCCTTGCTATCTCTTGCGGCCGCTCGCGCCAGAGGAAAGCCTTTGATCTAAAACGGCCGCAAGAGTTTCGGCCGTAAGAAATTCCTATTTGCAATTTTATTGCTCCGGGAAACCTCTCTGCAAGGCTAAAAGCGAGCCGCAGCTTACTTGCAGGAAAGAGGTCCCGCTTGCACCAATTAAGCACATAAAATAGCTCAAATAAAGCCATCCTGCACTTTGAGAAGACTATAAAGGGATTTTAGGTGTTAGAAAAAATAGCACATAATTACCCTACACTCAAATCCGTAAAATATTTTATTTTTAATATCCGTAAAATATCCATGTAAAAAGTCCAGAGTGCTTGGAGCACTTCAGACCCGCCCACGCCGCAGCCGGAAAATAAACAGTTAATTTGAACTCGGGTTTGGGCTGATGTGCAAGCTTGAGAGTGGGTTACTTTTAATCCTCATGTCCCCCAATATGATCCCTAGCATTTACAGAGCTGTACAGGGCAGGCTTGAATTTATTTTTGCGTTTTTAGATTTCACAGCTTACGGCCGGTTTCAAGATATGCGGCCGGCCGTAAGAGGAGATCCTAAGTTCTAGGATTACCCAACACAATATATAATCAGGGTACCAAGGACCATATAGAAGAATAAAACTTCAGACTATAAATAGTGAAAGCACCAGTATTTTATTACACATATGTAAAATATTAAAATAATAATAATAATAATAATAATTATTATTATTATTATTATTTATTTTATTATTGTACATACACATTTTTAATATTCTATATATTCTAGGTTTTAGCTTAGATTTTTTTTAAGAAGTCCTCTATTAAGGAATTCCTTTATACAACCTCCTCTTGGAGTACAATTGTTTTTAATACGACATTGTTCTAAGCACTAATAAAGTTTCCAATACTGTATATATATATTTTTTTTTATATCATTATTTACCCTAAACAGTATCATAGAACTCAATTATACTGTGATCAAACTGAATAAATATTGCGTGGCATTATCTCCGCTGAGTTTAAGCTATTGCTACAGTGATACTTTGTTTTAACTAAACTCACTCACTGCAATATAAGACCAACTTATATGGTGTCTCACTCGGTTTGATTAATTACAAAATAAATGATACTGTGAGACATTGTCTCTTTTGAAAGCAGCCTTTAATACACCTGGTAATGCAGACATTTGGTGTAGTTGTGTGGTTATCATAATAGGAAATTAGTCCTGGTCTAGATTTGCACCTGAGTAGGGAATAACCCTACTGATTACTAATGGGAATTTATTTATAAAGTTTGTAATACATTGTTGTTTTAAGTTAAACTGTATATCAGTAGTTGTCCCTGTTCATACTTTGAAATATTGCATTCTGGCCAGAACAAAAAAGGATTTTCTGTGAAACTCCTTAGTATATAAAAAACATATAGTCATTTTACAAAGTGTATTCTAGCTTGTTAAAGGGTTAACAAAGCATACTATCAGATGGTTTGGGCTCTTAAATATTATTCTCAATTATATTTAGCACATGATTTTAGCATTAATGTTTTTCTGTTCCAGTCTGTTTCTGGTGACATTTTGTTTTTTTTAAAGGGTTAATCAAGTATAATGTCAAATGGATTTTGGTTTATAAATATTGTTCCCAAGAGTAGTTAGCACATTTCAGTTATGTTCTCATCAATTTCTTTTATAAAGGATCTTCTCCAACCTGTTCCATTCTGTTCCAGCTTTTAACATGACCCCTTATAGCATGTTTGCTTTCTCCTCCTGTCACAGTGAAATACTTAGGCACATTTAGCAAACAGTTCTCAGTAGGTATATTTATGTGTAAGGATATGCTACAATAACCTCATTATGACTAATCACACTGTGCTGCTTATATGAGTAATGCTAGATGTTCACGGCATACAAACAAGGAGCCAATAAAGACAGAAGTATTGATATAATTGGTAAAATCACTCTATTCCGTCATTGATTCATCTTCAAATCTCTAAAACTCCTGCCTGCCATGCACTCATCCCGAGTTCAAAAGAAATGGGAAAGCACGATATGCAGGTGATTATCAATGCAAAAGTTCCTAGGGCACAACGGATGTCATCCACAGCGATTCTGACCTTTCTCTGTGAATTTAAACTCCCTGTGCCAATCTCTGTTGCATGCAGAGATATCTTGGCAGGACCAATCAAATTGAATCTTGTTACTGAAACCAAACCATGTAACACAATCAGTCAATTCCATAAACTGTGTATAAATAGATAATTAAGCCTAGAAGCTATTAACAGCAACAAAAAATAAAATAAGGTATATAGCAGGTGATGTTTAAATATGAGGGGTATGCAAAAATTACATTTACTTTGGTCTAAAAAAGCTTTTTTTTGAGAGAGAAAGAATGAAAGAAAAAGAAAACAAGGAAGATAGAAATAACAAATACAATAACTATGAGTTGCTTTTTTATTTTTAAGAGATAAATACTTTTATTTTTAGGATTTCTGAGATTAGTTTTTTGTGTTTGGACATTTTCCACAAGAGTTAGTGGAAAGAGATTGAGAATGTTTATGGAGAAAACAGCTGTTGAAAACATTTATTAACATATCCTCTACCTTCTTACATCAGATTATTTAAATAGGAAGTTTTGAATTTTCAAGTTTAAGTAAACATCTGTCGGATGGTATGCTCTATTAAGCAGCATCCTGAGGAAAAAGGACATTAGTCACTGTCCATATTCATGTACTGATATTCCTTTGAATATCTTACTGTATCGAGCACAGTAATATATGGCATTGTCTTTTGGACTCATGTTCTCCAGCTGCAGAGAATACTCATTTTTGGAAGTGTCACTCGGTTCTCGAGTGTCACTTACTTCCAGGACAGTCACTCAGGCTAGACTAGACTACTGCAACATCTTACACTTCTTGCTTCTCTTCTCCTCTCCCTCTACTCTACAAGCAATACTTAATGCAGCTGCTCATAACTTCTCCCTTTCTTCTAAATGTCTTTCTACTCCCATGCTAAAATCCCTCAACTGGCTTTCTTTAAAGTCAAGATTAGCCTATAAACCTCTCATCCTCTGAGACAAGTATATTTCCTCATTAGCGTCTGATATCTCTCTTCTTATCTTTTTCTACAACCCAGCTTGTCTTCTTCACTCTGTACAGAAATGTCTTCTCACTGTACCTTTCAGTTTTTAGGGCTCCATCTTGACTAAAACCCCTCTCATTAGTAGCCAGACACCTCTGGTGCGCACTGCAACATAGTATAAATCCTTAATCTCACCAGTTTCGTGGTTCACCTTTAAAATTACCTCTTTATTCCTTTAGAAAGAGGTCGTTTTTCACTGATTAGGAATAGCCAGGTTTTCTTAGAAGTGTCTGAATGTACAGAAGTTGTAGTGTTCGCTTAGTAGGAGGTTGTGTTTATCCTTAATTATAGCAAAAGGGATAGGTCGTCCCTCTACTATCCAGGTGCGCAGTCTATCTAACCCTCTCATCTTCCACCAAATTATGGATTCCCAACTCAGGTCTTTAGGGACCCGCGGATGGGAGATTATTGATGTCAAATGTGACGGATTGGAGAATAAGGTGGATATTGTATAAATTATTTAGCCCATTGTAACTAATAATCCTCCAGCAAAAATGCTTTAACCTGTGTTTGTAGGTCTATCGCTAATGCTTTTGTTTCATCTTCATTAATAATTAGTCCAGAGATTAAACATATTCGTGTAGGGCTTGCATTAATTTTGGTATGGAATGGATCAGTTTCATCTAAGTGCACAGTATCACCTCCGAAGAAGCTAATTTTAAAACGGTGATGACCTATGACTAACAGTCTGATTTCAGCGTCTGCTTTAATTGCCTGGGCAAGTGGCTCTATTGCCATAGCAAAGAGTAGGGGGGGGGAGGGCATCCTTGCCTTGTGCCCCTGCAAATATTTTGTGTGGGCCAAAGGATTTTTATAGTATGTCTGGATCAAATTTGTGAATTGACCTCTGAATACGAATTTGCCTAGGACTGCTCGTAGATAGGGCCATTCCAGTGAATCAAATGCCTTCTCGACATCAAGGGCAAGTAGGCACATTGGAGTTTTAGAACTTTTGGTCAGGTGAATTATATTTGTAACCTTGCTAATATTATCTATGGCCTGCCTATGGGGAATGAATCCCACTTGGTCCTTGTGTATTAACCTTGGTAGGAAGTTTATGATGTGGTCAGCCATGATCTTGGACAGAAATGTAATATCCCCATTTAGTAAAGTTATGGGCCTATATTTTTTTACCTCCAGGTTGTCCCTGCATTCCTCTTTTTAAAAGAATAATATGGGGTATATACAAAATCCGCAACTCTCCGCTCAGTAACGCCAAAGACAAATATGTTAGGGATTGGGAGAAAGATTTGGAGACATGGGAAACTGACTGGAAAGGTATTTATAGAGGATCCCTTAATAAATATCTACTGGAAACTGTAGTTAAGGTATAACATCGAACATATATAACACAAGAAAAGCATTCCAAATGGAAAACAACAGAAAGCCCATACTGCTTTAGGGGCTGCCAGGTTACGGGATCCTTTATCCATATCTGGTGGCTTTGTCCAAAGCTCCAACAGGTATGGAGAGCTGTTTCACAACTAGAAATAGAAAAATGTTTATAATCTTCAAGTGGGATACTTATTCCTGATATCAGAGTACTTAGGATCAGGCAAAATAATCATTGTCCTATCCAAAACAGTTAATTTTTGCAACCCAGTTTTCACTGATTTATTTACATACTATTAATTATAATTGTTGAATTTTTAGTATCACAGTAATGCGAAAATATTACAGATAAGTTTTGTTCCTAGCAAATGCAGAAAAACAGAATATATACACAAAGAAATAGAGCATTCTGAAGCCAGTAACTATTCCCTGGGAACATAATACAAAATTAATTGGCTCCAGATATAATAAGGAAAAGACTGAGGGCCCGATTTAATTGCAAGTCCGGAACTTGATTATAGTAGGCCATATTTCTGCTTGTGTGTTGGGGGCTCCCGTTTGCCTCCAATTACGATGCTATTTAATTGCTCAAGCCCTCACGTTACTGTCCCAAAGCCAAAACTGTAAACCATTTTTCATAGCAGTTCAGGGCGGGAACATGATCAATTAAGCAAGCCCTCCCATTTCAAATCAGCCAATAGAAAATGAGACAACAGTAAAACATGGAGGTTACATGTCAATTAATTAGGTTCGGGGGTCCGATATGCAATCAGACTCACAAACCTGCAAAAAAAAAGCATTATGCAAATGAATGCCAATACTGTCCTAGTACATATGAGTGGCCTGATATGTATTAACTCATTGATATCCGAGATCGTTTTAGCCCCGAAATAAAACATAAAAATAAATGTAATTTCCTGCCGATTTGCGGGCTTGAGACTGTTGTGCAATTAATTCTAATGTCTTTCATTGCTTTCCCCATTATTTACAGTGCAGTATTGATTTTTTTAATAGGGAAATTGAGCAATTGAATAACTATTTGCTATTTTATCCATCGTAACTCTTGCGAAAGTGAAAGATCAAAGGCTTTGTGAGGCTGTAAGTTACGGTTTTAACCATCACAATTTCTTCTAGGCCATAACTCGTAACCTGGCCTGCAAAAGACGCCAATCGAATAGAAAATTAACTTGCAACCTCACTTACGGGCTACCGGATTGAGCAAAAGCATCATTTGAATCGGGCTCTGAGTATGTAGTTAAAATATAGCCTTTATTAAATAAATGTAAAACATAGAATATAGTTGTATAAAACATATAGAAACAAACAGAAGTCCCATGTCTATATATTTATTGCATTTCACAGATATATCAAAACAGAACAAAACTTGCCCACACATGTGCCTTCCTGTAACCTGTGACCTCCTCACCCCATCACTTAGGCCCACCGCCAAATACACTAGAACTAGAGGTTATCAGCCTTATTAAATTGCGATTCGACCAATTGAAAAGGGCTCTATATAAGCACATAGCATATTTTTTACAGAAGTTTTTAGTCAGTGAACTTCTATCCAAAAGCAAGGACTTCACTAACTAAAAACTTCTGTAAAAATAATATGCTCTGTGCTCATATAGAGCCCTATTCAATTGGCTGAATCGCAATTTAATAAGGCTGTATATGTTTAGGTCACTAATATCCCAGGCCAGGAGGGGGGCAGAGGGTAATGTGGCTTTACAATATGCAAGGGAAACATCTCAACAGACCTCACTAGCTACAATAATATAAAATAAATGAAGAAATAAAATAAGCACACGATATTTACTCCCCCCTCCCTGTGTTTACAAACTCCTGTTTATCCTAAGTAATAAAGGTGGGCGCCATTAAGATGAACAGTGGGGCAGAATAAAATAGTCCGTGAGGGCCAACTCCTTCCAATCCATAGTCATGACAATACTTTATAAATGAGAAAATTAAACTCCACTCTCTAAAAGGACTAGTCATTGGGAGGGACAAATCCACATACAGTGTTTCACACAACAAGATAAATGCACAAATACATAAGCAAGATGCCATGACAGTGGCTATGTGCACACATTACATCCATGATATAACTATATTCACAGGAACTTGGCTTGTTTTATCAGATATTACTTGACCTGCGGCACTGTCATATGGTGGTATTCACTTCAGTCAAACCTCTAGGCCAGGAAATAAGCAAGGTGGAGGCGTGGGCATATTACTTTCTTCTTGCTGTAAATTGCACTGCATACCCTTGGTTCCCTCCCTCCTATTTTTATCTTTCGAAGATCACACTAACCACCTTTTTTCCCCATCTGTCTTCAAGTTCCTGTGATCTCTCTCCCGCATGGACCATTCTTTCATTTCTAATGTATATAGCTCCGAAAAGGGCCCAGGATGCTTAATTTTGCCTTTTTTTTGCACCGGGCCCTCCATTTATTGATTGACATGCTGGATTTTTCAAACCAAGTGAAACCAGCATAGAAAGTTATTCCAAACTGACAAAACTAGGGCCTGCAAAACCACAAACATATTTGAGTTTGTGGTCAACTCCAAACCACATCCTCAGAGACGGTTTTTATTGTCTACAGATTTATAGTAATTTCTTTCTGTTATATTTCCTTTTTATTCCTGAAGGGATTCTTGGTATTAACATCTGCTTGAAAATTATTACAGCATGCAAGGTCACTATAAGAAGGGGTGTATGTCATTAAAGGAGTATCTCATATTCAGCAATGTTACAAAAATACATTATACAGGATACTGCATTGTCAGTTCCCTTATACCATTGTAAAATGGCAAAACAGTTATATGAACAAAGCACTAAGAGTTCTGTAATTTCCTGTAGAACTTGCTGCATTCCGATGAAAATCTAATTGACTTTACTGACTCTAAACATTGTAGTGTTAATGTGATTTATTATCTTTCATTGTCATTGTGCCTCAAACAAAATATACTTTCCTGAGACCTCAAACCTCATATCTGTCACTTGCAGATATACTTAATTTGTTGAGTATTCAGTTGTATTTTTAACCCTTTGGTGCCAAGAAAGAAAGTAGTAGGTGCTCCCAATGCTGAATTCTTGTGCCATTTATTTCACACTTCTTCCAGTAGACTTATGGGTTCGGATTCAGTTGGAGGCTCTCAGTGTTTCAGCTCTCCTGGACCTGACTTAGAATTACATCTTATTTGACACCTTGAAGAAGCAAGAAGGTAAAGTTCAATTAACATAGAACTACACAGAGCAAACGTTTAGCGACAAATATTTATTATACTAGCGACTTGCCCGTCAAAAATGACAAAATAAAATTTGAAGCCTGGCAATGCTGTTTGCCACAAAATGCAAGGATATGGCCCTTCTGAGCATCTTCGGTGCTCATCACAAGCCCTGCGCTGAGCATCTTCCCCGTCTACTTTACATGCAGATCATTGCCGTTTTTGACAAGACGCACCTTTCCTGCTTTGCAATGATCCCCTTCCGCCTTCATTGCGACCCCCCACGATGATCGCCTTCGGCGCTCCTTACGAGCCTCTCCCCTGTGTACTTTATATGCCTGTGTAGTTTAAGGGCCTACTGCCTTGGGTTAAGTGTTACTACCTTGGGTTCAGTATTACTGGCTTGAGTTAAATGTTACTGCCTTGTATTAAGTGTTACTGGTTTGTGGTAAGTCTTAGTGCTTAGGGCTTGTATTTACGTCCTTCGACTTCATATTACATCCTTCGGTCTCGTTTTCGGCAGCCATTTTTTTTCTCGCTTTAGCGATTTTCAATCGTGAAAAAAGCCAAAATATGCCTCAAATTAACTTGCAACCTCACTCACAGGCTCCCTGGCTCTCCCCCTGTGCTGTGTGTGAGTGTGTAAGTGAATTTGAGGCATATTTGTGTGATTCGGCCGTTAAAGTCCCCGCAGTCCATCTACGTGCTTCAGGTCCTAAGTCATACGGCCCGTAATTTTGACCAAGTCCCGCATGTCTCGGGATGAGCACCAACTAAGTCCCGTGTGTCCACCACTGCAATGAGCGCCTTTGGAGCTCGTTGCAGCCTAAGTCCCACGTGCCTCAACTGCTCGCAATGAGCCGCAACGGGACAACTACTTGCAGTACGACAACTATATTAGTGATAATTAACAGAGAGTTTGCACAGAAGAAGACGCAGTAACAATTTCCTATTTGGTACAACAACAGATGTATACTAAAATGTTGCTGTGTTCAGGAGGAGCATGCTCAACGGAGACAGGACTGTTACCATTATTTAATGATGAAGACTGTGGATTTCCTAAAATGTCATTGTCAAATCAGTCAATCCTTTAGTAATTTATCTCACTAATTATAAATGTAATTCATAACAAATATTTTTTGCACAGCACCTATCAAAATTTCCAATATGTTCATATTAAATAAAATTCAGTTTCCAATCTGTCTAGTGTGGAGGTTCCAAAGTGGTTAAAAATGTGCAGTAAGTAAATGTGATACTTGCAGTAAGATGTGTTTTACACATTTAAAACATTCTATAATAAATGTTTATTTTCTTTCTTTTTAAGTAATTATATTGAGTCTTATGGATAATATCTTTGAGTACAATTTTATGTCTATATTCATTAATGAAATCGGCCTATAGTTCTTACATTCAAATATGTTTTTCTCTTTTTTTGGAATTGTTATAATAGATGCTAAAAGCATCTCTAAAGGGACTGACCCTTTAGATTTTATTTCATTGAATACTTTCACAAGATGTTCAGTAAGTATCGGGGCAAACAACTTATAATATTGATCCAGAATCCCGTCCGTGCCAGGTGCTTTGTCTACCATAAGATTTGTAATGGCTGTTTTTATTTCTCAAGTTGATATCTCCCTATTCAAATCCTCTAGCTGTTGTTCTGATATTTTAGGTAATTTTAAATTATTCCAGAATTTGTTTATTTCCTGTTTAGATTTTTTAACAAATTCTCTTACATCTTCTAAATTATAAAGAGTTTTGTAGTACTCATAAAAGATATTAGCAATTTCTGACAATAACTACAGAATATATCCGGAGCACTGTAATAGTATCATTAAGGCTAACCATTGCAGGGGGAGAATGGTGTGTTAAGAGCTTGCACTGCCTGTGAGTGGGAAGATACAGAAGGAAGTGACAAGCATGGCTTACCCCCCTGCATTATTTAAATACTTTCCAACAGGAATAAGCTTGCTGCAGACACAGCGCAAAGTTAGAGGAATTTTTCCCTCTTCATGAACTTTTTGCAGCACAGGAGAATACACAGTAGGGTGCACAGCGCTACCAAGAGGCCATTCACTGCAACACTTCTCATTTATGCAGGAGGAGAAGTGGTGTGTGCTAATAGAACAAAACTTTGTAAAAGTATAACCTAGCATTCTTGAAAAAGTATCCACCCCCTTGGTATTTTTTGTGTTTTGTTGCCTCACAACCTGGAATTAACATGGATTGTTTGAGGATTTCCATCATTTAATTTACAGAACATGCCCACAACTTTTTTTTTAATTGTGAAGCAAACAACAAATAGGACGAAATAACAAAAAAAATCAATGTGCATATCTATTCACCCCCTAAAGTCAATACTTTGTAGAGCCACCTTTTGCGGCAATCACAGCTCCAAGTCGCTTTGGGTAAGTCTCTATGAGCTTGTCACATCTTACCACTGGGATTTTTTTCCCATTCCTCCTTGCAAAACTGCTCCAGCTCCTTCAAGTTGGATGGTTTGTGCTTGTGAACAGCAATCTTTAAGTCTGACTACAGATTTCTATTGGATTGAGGTCTGGGATTTGCCTAGGCCATTCCAACACATTTACATGTTTCCCTTAAACCACTCAAGTGTTGCTTTAGCAGTGTGTTTGGAGCAGTGTGTTTGTCCTGCTGGAAGGTGAACCTCCGTCCTAGCCTCAAATCACGCACAGAGTGGTACAGGTTTTGCTCAAAAATATCCCTATATTTAGCACCATCCATCTTTCCCTCAACTCTTACCAGTTTCCCAGTACTGGCTGCTGAAAAACATCCCCACAGCATGATGCTGCCACCACGTTTAACTGTGGGGATGGTCTTGGTATTCTTTGGGTGATGTGATGTATTGTGTTTGCACCAGACATAGCGTTTTCTTTGGTGGCTGAAAAGTTCAATTTTAGTCTCATCAGACCTGAGCACCTTCCTCCATACATTTTGGGAGTCTCCCACATGCCTTTTCGCAAACTCAAAACGTGCCATTTTTTCTTTTGCTGAAAGTAACAGATTTCTTCTGGCCACTCTGTCATAAAGCCCAACTCTATGAAGCGTATAGCTTATTGTCGTCCTATGTACAGATACTCCAGTCTCTGCTGTGGAACTCTGCAGCTTCTCCAGGGTTACCTTAGGTCTCTGTGCTGCCTCTCTGCCCAGTCTGTGGGTTTTGGTGGCTTGCCGTCTCTTGGCAGGTTTGCTGTTGTGCCATGTTCTTTCCATTTGGTTATGATAGATTTGATGGTGCTCCCGGGGATCATCAACAATTTGGATATTTTTTTATAACCTAACTATGACTTGTTCTTCTTAACAACATTGTCCCTTATTTGTTTGGAGGGTCCCTTGATCTTCAAGGCAGTGTTTGGCTAGTGGTGCCTCTTGCTTAGGTGTTGCAGCCTCTGAGGGCTTTCAAAAAAAGGTGTGTATATGTAATGACAGATCATGTGAAACTTAGATTGCACACAGGTGGACATCATTTCACTACTTATGTGACTTCTGAAGGTAATTGGTTGCACCAGAGCTTTTTATGGGCTTCATAACAAAGGGGGGGAATACATACACAGATGCCAATTTTCTGTTTTCTATTTCTAAAAAATTGTTTTATTTATATATTTTTCTCATTTCACTTCACCATCTTAGACTATTGTGTTCTGATCCATCACATACAATACAGATTAACAAAACATTGAACTTAAGGCTATAATGTAACAAAATAGGTAAAAAGTCAAGGAGGTGAATACTTTTGCAAGGCACTGTATAGTCCTTTAACGCTCATGAAAATAAAAGAGATGAGGCCGGCACTGGAGGTTTTAATAAAAAATAAGGTCCAGTATTGAAGGGGGTTTCCCTACTGCCTGCAGTTTCAATATAGGGATAAGTCCTATACCATTTTTCACTTGAGGACTTTCAAAATAGACTGATTACCCTACAATTGCTGCCAGAGGGTTCTGTTTTGACAGCACAAAGGTCGGGGCAAAGAGAGCACTCAACCAAGAGGTGGACGGAGGTGCCCTCCAACAAGAAACAGAAGAACAATTCAAGTTTGGATCAGGTGGCATCTGGTGAAAGTGGGAGGTTCGGGCAGCCACGAGTGCCACATGACTGGGAAGTCTTTTGTTAAAGGAAGTAACACAGACATTGTTTCTGATGCACCCCATGGCCTGGACTATGAGAAGGGAATCCTAAGGGAGTAGCATAGGAGAATAGTTATTCATTGTGGTTTAGATTAATGTATCAAAATTGCATGCTTAGTCCCGTTATGCTAGGCTGATATGATTATTTGTCTCACTAGCTTTCTCAGTGAAAGGATTAGGAGGTAGCTTTACTTTTATCATTCTTGGGATAAAAGAAGGACCAAGTGTGTTGTCACCCTAGGCACGTGAGGTGCATGTTTTATGGTAATATGGGGAATAGAGGGGATAGGTGTTCTAATGTTCAGAATGTTTATTGTTTAGTTTGTTGGTCATCCAGAATGTACTACGTAATGACCTAGTTGAGTTAATTTATGTTACCTGATTTTGTTTATCTCATTTTGGGGCAATGATGCTGGTTTTACTAGGCCCTGTAAACAGGCTTAAGGCTAATCAGTGTCTTTAATAGAATGCTATTATATAGAGGCAAACAAGATTTAGGCACTTAGGAACTAAATGGGGTTGGCAGTGCTTCTTAAGCATTCCTTAGTAAGATATTAAAGGAAAATGGGTAGAAGCAGACTGATTATGTCATAGACATATGCAAAAAAAGGGTATTATGGACATATAAGTTAGTCAAAATGGGGATTTATTTGGTTGAGAAACAAGCCAATTACAGATAATCAAAAGCTTAGCCTTCGACCAGTTGAATCTATTTTGAGGGCATTAAATACATAGCTAGAGATTATTGAATTAATCATTTCCCTAGATGGGTAGTTATGAAAACAGAAAATGTTTGAGAAATTGTCACTGTATGGAGCTATGGATAATATTTATGTAAAATGTTGTAGATTAATGCAAATGAAATCCTTTTTGACCTGCGAGTCAAATACTGCATTTTGTATGATGTTTTGCCATTTATGTGACAATAAAAACTATTGAAAAAAGATGTTAGCAATTTCTTCTGGTTTCCTACATTGTTTACAATCTTTATTTTTAAGCATGTTAATTCTTCGTTGTGGTTCTCTTTTAGTCAATTGTGTGAAAGTATTTTACCTGGTTTGTTTCCTAGGAAATAAGGTTTTTGTTGGGCTAGCCATATAGTTTTAGACTATAGACTTCATCTCTATTAAATCTCTCTATAGGGATATAAGATCTTTCGTCCTATATTACCAACTTTAGCTGATCAAACCAAAGGAATGATCTGAACACTCAATATCTCCGCTGGTAGACTGTAAAATTTCCACAAGAAGCACTGTACAGTCTCATAATCCCAATCTCCCCATACTGGACGAAACACAGTTGGGAGTAAAAGAAAACATCATTTATTTTCTCACGCACAGATATTTATTTATATATATATATATATATATATATATATATATATATATATATATATATGTATATCCTGGGAAAACAGTCAACACAGGTAAATAAACACATGCCCATATTTGGCCACACAGTACAGAGAGAGAGAATAGTTGCGGTCACATCACACATCTCCCGATGCCTAGCTGGCTACTCATACACAATAACAGGCATTACCATATTGTACAGAGATTGATAGTATCATCCCTCTCTTTGCCCTATCTGTCTCCACGAGGTCTACCTGATAGCCACCAAGTAATCCCCCATGACTCTGGCAGGGCAAAGCTTAACCCTTTCCCTGCCATAACCTCTAGCTCTGTGTATTACAACCTGCTCTCTGTATATTAAACCACATCAATAACACAATGTCTTTGTAATAAGACTAGTTGGCTGGTTTTTGCCACACTATGGGCCTCATTCAATTATTGGCCGTAGGAAATGCGGGGCCGCAAGGACCGGCCGCAGACTATTTGCCTATTCTATTCCCTTCCTGCCGGGGACTCCGGCAGGCTTGCGGCCGCAAGGGATAACAAGGCGTCGGCCGCAAGGAAAGCCTTTGATCTTAAACGGCTGCAAGAGTTTCGGCCGCAAGAAAATCACGGTTGCTATTTAATTGCTCCGGGAACCCTCTCTGCAAGGCTAAAACCGAGCCGCAGCTTACTGGCAGCAAAAAGGTCCCGCAAGCAAACAATTAAGCACATAACAAAGTCATAATAAATCCATCCTGCACTCTGATGAGACGATAAAGTGATTGTAGGTGTTAGCATTCATAGCACAACATTCCCCTACACTCAAATCCGTAAATAATTTTTATTTTAATTTATGTCAAATATCCGTGGACAAAGTCCCGAGGGCTTGGAGCACCTCAGACCCGCCCACGCTGCGCCCGGAAAATAAACAGTTAATGAAATCTCGGATTTGGGCTGATGTGCAAGCTTGAGAGGGGGTTGCTATTAATCCTCATGTCCCCCATTATGATCCCTAGCATTTACAGAGCTTTACAGTGCCGTCTTGAATTTATATTTGCTTTTAAAGTTTTTAGACCTTGCGGCTGGTTGCAAGATATGCGGCCGGCCATAAGGGGATATCCTTGCAGCGCCGTCTATTTGAATTGCAAGGTAACGGGAGCCCCGCAAGGAATCGCAGCTTTGCGGCCGTTTTACGGCCAATAATAGACTGAGGCCCTATGTCTCTTAACAAATTATCCAAATTTTATAAAATCGTACTATATTTTTTATGTCTCTGGTAAACATTTTTCCATATTTCAATTTTTTTTATTTCTTAAGTAATTCAATTCACCTCAAGAATTTCCATTTTCTTTTTTCTTTTTTCTCCCCTCTTCTCCTCCCTTCTCCCTCTCTACTTCCCTTCCTCTATTTTTTTAAGAACTTAACAGATATAAAATAATAATACAATTTATGTAACACAAAAGTATTCAGATTCCATGATTTGTTCATATTTATACAGTTTTATATAAAATTTAAAAAAATCATTTAAGTCTCTTAAAGTGCCCCTTTAAAAATTGTGCAAATATTCAAAATTTCTTTACTTTAGATCATAAAAAGGAAAAAAAAAACATTCCCGTTTGTGTTTTAGTATATAAAGTGTACTAGTGCCCTTTGTACAACATATATTCAGTATTCATATTGCCTTTTCCCATTCAATGAAAACAATCTCTTAAAGTGTTCAGTGTGAATCATAACCTAGATCATATTTATTCACATATTAATTTCATGAGTTTAAAATAATTAATCTTAATCTTGCTGTTTACAAGTGGATTTACCTTACAAGTAAAGGCTGATAAATTGCAGAGTGCACTAATTGTGTCCAGGTGAGAGGGGTGTGGCTTGACTGTTTAACTAGTATAAAAGGTTTGTGAGCTGTTTTGGGGCCTGTTGACAAGTGGATTTACCTTACAAGTAAAGGCTGATACATTGCAGAGTCCACTAATTGTGCCCAGGTGAGAGGGATGTGGCTTGACTGTAAAACTAGTATAAAAGGTTTGTGAGCTGTTTTGGGGCCTGTTTACAAGTGGATTTACCTTACAAGTAAAGGCTGATAAATTGCAGAGTGCACTCATTGTGCCCAGGTGAGAGGGGTGTGGCTTGACTGTAAAACTAGTATAAAAGGTTTGTGAGCTGTTTTGGAGCTGTTTGCAAGTGGATTTTCCTTACAAGTAAAGGCTGATACATTGCAGAGTGCTCTAATTGTGTCGAGGTGAGAAGGAAGAAGTTAATATAAACAGAGGAAGGGGCGAACTTGTGAGCTTGCGAACATTTTCAGTATCAAGGAAAAATAGCCATGCAATTTATAATCTTAATGGAGGAAATCTAGGTGTATCAGATATTGAAAGGGATTTGGGAGTGCTTGTGGACAACCACCTAGGTAACAGTGCTCAAAGCCAAGCAAAGGCAAATAAAATATGAGCATGTATTTAGAAGGGTATAGTAGCCAGGGAAGCAAATATAATTCTGCGACTATACAAATCTCTAGTACGCCCTCATTTGGAATATGGAGTACTATTTTGTGCACCACTTCATAAAAAGGACATTTTAGACCTGGAAAAGGTACAGAGAGGGGCAACAAAACTAATAAGGGGAATGGATGGGGCTAAGTTATGAAGAAAGACTAACCAAATTAAACTTATTTTCTCTAGAAAAAAGGCATCTAAGAGGAGACATGATTACCTTATATAAATACATCCAGGGTCAGTATAAAGATTTGTCAAGGGAGCTTTTTGTGCCAAGAGGTTTTCAACTGACAAGAGGACATCCCTTGAGGTTAGAAGTAGAAAGATTCCACCTTAAAGAAAGGGTTCTTCACAGTAAGGGTAGTTAATCTGGGGAATTCTCTACCAGAAGAGGTGGTGACAGCGGATTTGATAGATAACTTTTAAAGGGGACTGGATTTATTTCTAATTAAAAAGGGAATTCAGGGTTATCTTGAATAATTAGAGGAAGTATTGGTCGAGGGAGAAGTCTGATTGCCGGTGTCTGGGATCAGGAGGGAATTGATTTTTTTTTTTTTTATACAACTAATTAATTAATAGTTAATCCGCATATTGCAGATCAGAGGAGATCTTAAAAGGTTGAACTTGATGGAGTGAAAGTCTTTTTTCAACCTTAAATACTATGTAACTATGTAAAATGTATATAATATATTTGTGTAATTTCTTTAGAATTATGCACTTCTAGTATACTATATATAGATAGATTAATTTATTTCCAAATTCTAAATCAATTACATGTATATCTTAATTCCCATGTATAAAGTGCAATAGTGCAAATTTGTGCAATAACTCCCAAAGACAATATTTCATTCTCTTGAAGTGCTCCTATATAATTGTGCAATTATCAAAAATGTCTTTCCTTTATTTCAAAATTTAAATTTCTTGGTAAATCAATTCGACAAGAAAACTCCCATTTGTGTTTTAACATATAAAGTGTACAAGTGCTCTTTGTGCAACATTTCTTAAGTATTCATATTGCATTTTGCCATTTAAATAAAATCTCTTAAAGTGCTCAGTGTGAGTCATACCATAAATTGTACATATTTATATATTAATTTTATAACTTTAGTATAATTAGTCTTAATTTTTATATGATATTCATGTAATTTATTATAAATTATGTACCTTTAGAATACTTTATATATGTATATATATATATATATATATATATATATATATATATATATATATACATTAATTTATTTCCAGATTCTAAGTTAAATAGGTGTATATCTCAGTTCTCCTGCATAAAGTGCAATAATGCAAATTTATGCAGTAACTAAAAGAAAAGACGGAAGAGAAAAAAAGAAAAAAAAACTCTTTATGTTTATTTAGAACTTATTTAAACCATTTTATTGATCCTATAGTAAATAATAGGAAGAAGAGAATTGTCATCATAAATATAATAAGATGACGATAGAGATACATGGGGGTTATATTGGACTAAAGTCCATTCTTTCTGTTAGATTTTTGTTCTTGATCCAATGATGTTTCAAAGGGGAGTTGCCATTCTTTTAAATATTTTTCTGATTCATTCAAAGAATTAAAAATATATCTTTGATTATCTTTATTTACAAATAACGTTATTGGAAATCCCTATCTATATGTTAATTTCACATCTCTTAGTGCTTTTGTTATTCTACGAAATTCTCTTCTACCGTTTAAGGTGTTACTTGATAGATCTGTGAAGATCAATACATTCTCATATGGGGTTTGAAATTGTTCAGTAGTCCTTGAAAGTCTTAAAATTGCTTCTTTGTAACAAAGTGAGTGTAATCTCACTATTATGTATCCTTCACAATGGTAATCTATAAACCCTATTTATTCTTTCCTCTCCTGGGAATTCTGGTTCTACCATAGATGAGAAAAAACATTTGAGGACAGATCTTTATTAAGCACATTTTCTGGCACTCCTCATTCTCAGAGTTCTTCCTCCTAAAGTAATCTTCACTCTGTGTTTGTTTATTTTTAAGATTTTTTTTATTCATTCTCAATAGATTTTATATAATTTGCCATTGATATTTGTTCATTAGTTAATTTCTCATTTTTTATTTCCACTTTTTCCAATCTTCCCTCTAAATTCTTTATAGTTTTAGAATTTCCTGTGTCAGTTCAGACCTGTTGGAAATTTGATTTTTTTTTCATGACCAATATCATTATTGGAACTTCTTCCTCTTCCATTATTTGGGTTGTGGAATGTAATATTTTTTCTCCCAGGTCCAAACCTGACAGGGAAAGATCTATTTGTGAGGGAGTATTTGGTTGAGAGACAGTAGTTTTTCCTTTAGGGGAAAATCATTTTGTAGTAGTTTTTTTACTTACTTTTCTTTCCTTCCCTGTGTTCTTAACTGAATTTTTTTTATTTTTTTTTATTCTTATTACTAATTTAAAACCAAATTCATTTTTATTTAATACTATTTATCGGCTATTAACTTGTACTCCAAGAGATATAAAGAATGTCCTGTCTTTAATCAAGTTTATTATAATACCATTCATCCCCCCTCCCCCCCAAAAAATGGTAAATTTTATATTGTTCAGGTCAGTGTATAAACTTTTTCTTATCTTGTAAATAATATATATAAGATGACTGCATTCCCAACCTATGGGGATAAATCCCCTGTAATCAATTATTCAAATATGCATTATTCCATTTTACTTAGACCTAGTTAATCTATATATATATCGAATTTATATAATGTTTTTCCCATTGTTCATCAAATTAAAAAAAAAAAAAACTCAGACCTCTATCATTCAAATTATAATAGACATTAGCTCCCTTACATTCTAGCAATTTATATAGAGGTAGATTAAACCAAAGCTTTGAGGAAAATGTCCCCTTCTTTATTAATTAAATGGTAAATGTCCAGATGTTACCAAATTCTTGTCCCCAATTTGTTAAATGTATACCTTATAATCAATGTGGTCAGAGTTCTTTGTAGGATTATGTCCCAAACGTTCCAGTTGGCTTAAAAAAGTCCCTCTGGTTAATAATCAGTCACAGTACCAATTCCATATCTTTTCTCATTCAGTTATTGTTCAGTTTATGTTCAGTCTGAGAAGAAAAAAATAATAAATACAGCAATTCCTTATTATTTTTCAATTTGTTCTTAGTCTTTAGGTTGACCTGTATATAGTACTGAATTCCTTGTGGGACTATAACCTAAGTATAGAATTCAATCAAGAGTTAGCAGAGATATATCTTATGGTTAAATATATTAATTGCAGCAGGCCCTCTGTAATATCTATGGCTTTGTAGGACAGGGTCCTTTAAGGATTCCATTCTGTTTCTCAGTATTATTAAATATACATCTCCTACAATTTCTCAGTCTTATGTCCCAATTTTCTAATAAAGCAATGCTTAAGAGGGATATATCCAGAAGTAGCAAGTACAATCAGCTGATTGAAAATAACGCCAGTTAGAAGCAGAGACAAAAATTCCTCAGCAGGAACTCTTAAACATTTCTGAATAGTAGAGTCTAGTCACTTGTGTATATTCCTAGTTGTTTTTTAGGATCAGTCAAGTGATTGGATATAACAAATTAGATCGCAATTTATTCATTAGACAGCGTCTCCGGGTCACTGGATCTATTCACGTATGTATACATACTTCGGGTTATTCTGTTCTGTGTAGCAGATATTACTTATCCATCTTGGAGATAACTTTTAGTTATCTGCTATCATAATCATAGGAGTGTGGAATTGTGTCACCTGAAGCATAGCCCAGCAGTAATCCGCCTGTGGGCACCTTGGCCCTTTGTACCTTTTTCTAGACTCTCCTCTCTGTTCCTCCTCTATTGAGTTGCTCCAGATCGTCAAACAGACTTTGTTTGTACTTGAGCCCCATGTCTCCTCTCGCTGCCGAGTCCGTATGCTATCATGGAGTTAGCCCAGGTATCAATCGGCTGTTCCCTTCTTGCAAGTTCTCTGCCTCCAGTATGCAAGGTGCAGCTCCAGATACCAATCAGCCAGCTTCTCCCCTTCCGACAAGTCACGGCCTTCACACCTCTAGCCACATGGGCACCTTAATAGCTTATTATTTTTCACTATCATAGAGATCATTGTTCTAGGCATTTTGTACCCATCATTGAGATCAGACATATGTCTACCACACTCATATTTAACTATATCTCTTTTCACTGTTCCATTGTGGTTCTCACTATTTTAGTTTTCTGCTGAGTGGTATCACTATCCTTCTTCAAACTCTTGATGACTTGTTAGCACAAGCTACATTTTGGTTCTTGTAAGCACAAGCTACAATTGAGTTCTTGAAAGCACAAGGTACTCTTTGGTTCTTGTGAGCACAGGCTACTACTATTTTTTTAGGATGGAGCTTATCAAACTTTTCAAACTGTAGCAGAATACGGAGCACAATTACCTACACTTACTTATTTGCTACATAGCTCTGGTGGAAACTGCAAAGAAATAAGCAAAGCACTCTCATAGTTTGTAAAAGATGAGAGGAGCTCCTGTTTCTAGATGTGAGGGTAAAAAAATGTAATAGAGAAACTATGACCCTTGAGAACAACAAACATATATACTGTATGTTACGATTCACACAAGGACTCTTAGGCTTGTCTTTAATGAGTGTGGTTTGAGTCATGAGTCACATATTTATTTTCATGTTACTTTTTGTATTGTGCTTTATGAATGCCAGTGATATAGTATATTGAGTCTTCACAGACGACTGGTGATTCCCAGTACATGTTTAAGCATTACATTTCATGGGCAACAAATTTAGAAAAGTATAGTAAGAGGATTGGGTGTTACAACGTAAGACCATGGAACATTTTTGTGCTATGTTTTTTTTTATATGTAAGAAGAATCTTAAATTGTGTTATTAATCTTGCTTGCATTAATAGATTATTGATTTTTACAATGGCTCAGATTTCTCACGTCTGTTAGATAGACAGTTACGATAGGTCTGTGAGTTGAATAGTGAACTCTGTGTTATTTCAAGTGAGGGTGAGCTCTTGTTTTGCTTCTTTTGAAACACTGTGGTATCCTTTTGCTTTTCTCACTCATCCTTTTGACTGTGCTTAAATATATGCTAGAATCATCAAATGCCATTTGTGTCCCTTCCTCTGAGACTGTGAGTAGTAGGTGGACCCATCATAATGTTTTTGTCCCCCGCTGTAATGATATAGAAAGCACAAAGTTGTGAAGACCAGTAGCCAAGGTCAGCAATAATCCAGTTCCGCAAACTTGTAGGTGAAAACAGGAACAAGGTTTATTGAAGGGAACAGGAACCACAATAATCTGGCAAGGATCAATAGACAGGAAGTGCCTTATATAGGCCAAGGACCAGACACCTGACCAGACACAGCTGAAGAGACTTAGGTACTGATACAATTGCTAGCAGAGTCAACCTTATAAGGTCTCAATGGAATTCACAACAGGCAGGCTGGCGCAGTGGTAGGGAAGAGGTATAGCAGCCTGGGGACCAGGGTTCAAAACCCAGCAAAGTCAATTCCTCACATTACCCCCGCCTCTATAGGTGCAGCCTCTGGATGCCCTATTACCTGGTTTAGCAGGGTACTGCACATGAAAAGACCGAAGGAGATCAGGAGCGTGAATATTGTACACTGGTTCCCACGAACTCTCCTCCTCACCATAGCCTTTCCAGCGAACCAGATACTGAAGCTTGCTACGGAAGATCCTGGAGTCAAGAATTTTGTCCACTTCGTACTCATCCTCACCATACACGAGGACTGGAGGTGGGGCAGGCAGGGCTCGGCCAGGGAAAGTGTTTTCATGAAAAGGTTTAAGCAGTGCAACGTGAAACACTGGATGTATTTTCATGGAATTCGGGAGTTGTAAACGGAAAGTGACAGCATTGATCTGAGCAATGATCTCAAAAGGTCCCATGAACCTTTGACCCAATTTATGAGAAGGAATCTGAAGGTTGAGATTCCTTGTTGACAGCCACACCTTGTCACCAACGTGATAGACTGGGGCCTCCTTTCTATGCCTATCAGCAGCTCTTTTGTAACATTCCTGAGCCTCCAAAAGAGTCTCTTTCAACAGTGCTTGGGAATCACGTAAGGCCGTTAGCCGGTCAGTGACAGCAGGAATGGAAGTAGTAATTGGGAGACTGACTAGAAAGGTCGGATGGTAACCATAGTTGGCAAAAAATGGGCTCAAAGAAGTGGAGCAGTGTTGGGCATTGTTATAGGCAAACTCCGCCGCGGGTAGAAAATCCAGCCAGTCATCCTGCAGGTAACTAATATAGCACCGCAAATATTGCTCCAAAGTCTGGTTGGTTCGCTCAGTCTGTCCATTACTTTGCGGATGAAAAGCTGACGACAGATTTACATAAATACCTAGATTAGAACAAAAATGTTTCAAAAAACGAGACGTAAACTGCACTCCCCTGTCAGAAACTACTTCATCAGGCACTCCATGCAAGCGAAATATTTCCCGAATAACCAGGTCAGCCGTCTGTTTAGCTGAAGGGAGACCACGAGCTGGTATGAAATGACCCATCTTAGTTAACCTGTCCACAACAACAAGAATGGTAGTGTGTTCCTTAGAGGGAGGTAGTTCCACAATAAAGTCCATGGATATAGATCCCCAGGGACGATGAGGAATCGGAAGAGGCTGAAGCAAGCCAACAGGGGATGAGCGAAGAGTCTTATGTCTGGCACACACATCACAAGAGGACACATACTTCTTAACATCCTCATGATACTTCGGCCACCAAAAGGATCGGGCAAGTAGCTCTTGTGTCTTTCGGATTCCTGGATGACCTGCTGGTTTTGAGTCATGGTAGAGACGTAAAAGGTCCAGTCGCACTGACTCCAGAGCAAACAGACGTTGTTGAAAAATCCAAAACCCATTAAGCATCGTCATATGGAGGTCACGAGGAGGATCACGAAGAACTGGGATCGTAGCCCTTTTTAATGCGAGACATCAGATCAGAAGGAAATGTAACTACTATAAATATATCCTCTGGCAAGATGGTGGTCTTGGTTACGGTAGTATGGAGGGGGTCAGCTATTCTAGACAAGGCATCCGCCTTACCATTCTTGGAGCCAGGACGGTATGTAACCAAAAAATTAAACCTTGAGAAGAATAGGGACCAGCGTGCTTGACTGGCTGACAGTCTCTTAGCTGATCGAATACATTCCAGATTTTTGTGATCTGTGAGGACAGTAATTGGATGGGTAGCTCCCTCCAAGAGATGTCTCCATTCGGTGAAGGCAGCTTTTATAGCCAATAGTTCTTTATTCCCTATGTCATAGTTTCTTTCTGCTGGCACCATCTGGCGGGAATAGAAGGCACACGGATGTAACAGCATCTTAGGTCCAGTCCTTTGAGACAGTATAGCACCAACAGCTGAATCAGAAGCATCAACTTCCACAATAAATGGTAATTCTGGCTGAGGATGTACCAGGACAGGGGCAGAGGTAAACAGAGTCTTCAATCGGGAAAATGCGGTATCCGCCTTATCGGACCACTGAAAAGGAGTCCCCTTACGTGTGAGTTCAGTGATCGGTGTAATAACGGCAGAGAAATTCTTAATGAAACGCCTGTAAAAATTGGCAAACCCCACAAATCTCTGAACATCTTTTTCATTCTTGGGGATGGGCCAGTCGTATATCATTGATAAGATGCTGGAAAGTTGCAGGGGCATTACACAGCCCAAAAGGCATTACTAGATATTCGTAATGCCCGTACCTGGTTCTGAAAGCTGTTTTCCATTCATCATTTGGTCTTATGCGAACCAGATTATATGCCCCCCGAAGATCAAGCTTCGTAAATATTTTAGCTGAGCGGAGTCTCTCCAAAAGTTCAGGAATCAGAGGCAAGGGGTAGCGGTTTTTAACAGTGATGTTATTAATGTCCCTGTAATCAACGCATGGCCGTAGGCTGCCATCTTTCTTTTCTACAAAGAAAATAGGAGCTCCTGCTGGAGAAGTAGATGGTCGAATAAAGCCTTTGGCAAGATTTTCTTGTAAGTATTCATGAAGAGCTTTCAATTCAGGCTCAGAAAGGGAATATATAGGGCCAAATGGGATAGCAGCCCCAGGCAACAGCTCTATTGGGCAATCATAAGGCCTGTGTGGTGGAAGCTGATCAGCGTTCTTCTTATCACAGACATCTGCAAAATCCCGATATTGTAGAGGAAGCTTAGTCAAGTTTGTAGCAACCATTTCATTAATTGTTGTGGCAACAGGTGTTACCTTAGAGGGTTGACAATTCATTAAGCAGTGTTCTGAAGGAAAGGACAAAGTTCTGATCTTCCAATCAATCTGTGGGTTATGCAGAGCAAGCCAAGGTACCCCCAAAATCACTGGAAACTGTGTTGAGGAAATTAGGTGGAATGATATAGTCTCATGGTGATTTACTTCCACAGTCAACTTTAAGGGCACAGTCTCATGTGTAACTGGTCCTGACGTAAGTGGAGAACCATCAACTGTCTCCATTAACACAGGTGAAGAATTAGGGATAGACTGAATTCTATTTCCTGCTGAAAATTTAATGTCCATAAAGTTTCCGCCTGCTCCAGAATCTATCATAGCGGTAGTGAAATTTTACTATCACCACATTGCAAAGTGATAGGCACCACAAAATGAGGATGTTGAGTCAACATACCCTCTTCACCATGAGCCAGAGAAAACAAGGGTTGTGTGACAGAATCCAGTTGATCCAAAATCTGGGATTGGTGTTGAATCTGTGCACCCTCAGCCACCATAGCTATTGTTCTTTTGGATTTGCTAGGGCAATTGATGGCATAGTGCCCTGCACTACCACAATACAGGCATAAATTGTGAGTGCGTCGCCACTGTTTTTCTTCGTTGGATAATGGCCCTCTTATTAGATTTACCTGCATAGCCTCTGGCTCAGAGTCTGTAGGTGTTTGTGGGATCGGAGTAGAAGTTCTTGAATAGGAAATTGGAGTAGTACTTGGTCTAAAAGAGCCCTGTCTTTCCAATCTTCTTTCAGAAAGTCTCTGATCAATACGGATAGCCAAACGCACAAATGCATCAAAGTCAGCAGGAAGATCAACACGAGCTAGCTCATCTTTTATAGCTTCTGAGAGACCTTTTCTGAAGTGGAACCTCTGGGCTGATTGGTTCCAGGTAGTATCAGCAACCCACTGTCTGAATTCAGCAGCATATTCAGCAACAGAGCGCCTCCCTTGATGCAAATGAAGGAGAGTGGCTTCTGCTGTAGCACATCGATTGGGGTCATCAAAAACTAGGCACATGGCCTCAAGAAAGTAATTTAGATTACCCAAGACTGGACTGTCTTGTTCCAGAAGAGGGGAGCCCCAAGCCAGGGCTTCATCTTTGAATAAGGAAAAAATAAATCCCACCTTCTCTCTTTCAGATTTCAGAAATTGGTGAGGTAACATCATGAAGTGCAAACGGCATTGATTTAGGAAACCCCTAATTTTTTTGCGATCTCCTCCAAACTTTTCTGGCAGGGGCAAGCGGGCCTCTTGAGCAGGTGTAAAAGTAGCAGCTGAAACATCACGTGCCCTGTAGCTGGTATACTCACTGTGCATTGACTGAAATTTATTTTGCAGTTCAGCTACCTGGTCCTGCAGCACTTGGATGGTCTTTGCCTGGGTCTGCACAGTTCTTGCAAATAAAGCAACCTGCTGGGCCAATGCAGAATCTGTCCCGGCGGTCTCCATGAAAGGGCCAGATTATTCTGTAATGATATAGAAATCACAAAGTTGTGAAGACCAGTAGCCAAGGTCAGCAATAATCCAGTTCCGCAAACTTGTAGGTGAAAACAGGAACAAGGTTTATTGAAGGGAACAGGAACCACAATAATCTGGCAAGGATCAATAGACAGGAAGTGCCTTATATAGGCCAAGGACCAGACACCTGACCAGACACAGCTGAAGAAGGAATAATAAAATATTATACAGATGAATATTTTTTTTTATCAGTACTATAGAAAAAGAGATTTGGATATTGGTTATTAACAAGAGAAAGTTGGATATTACTGTTTTTTTAAATGTTCCATTAACTGAACATGCATACTGCACCATCTACTGTACCTATATTAGTTCAATGGAGATGCAACAAAAATATATAGGAAACGTGGGTACATTTGCTATGTAGATATATATGAATTATAAAATATTTTTAGCAACCATATGCTAACTGAACTAGAAAATCAAAACAATCATATAATCCCACCTATTGTCTTCAGTGTAAATTGTATTTATTCTGTGAAAACACTGTCACCTAGCGTTCTAAATGTAGAACTCAATCTCAACTACAGTAATGTCTAATTTTTAACTCCAACTTCTCAATAGAGAATTTGGCGGTTACATTGCAAAGTTCACAGATACGATTTTTAGAACACCAACATAGTGTATTATAGTTTATATCCCTTAAATAGAATTCATAACCTAAATTTGACAAACTAGTAAATTGTACTTAATGCTTTATGATTGTGCATAATTTATGTACAATAAAGTTAATAGATATGTGAAATCATCCTTTAAGATATATCCCTCGATTTTCTTCGTAATTGTTAACATCATCCATGTTCTTTTTTTCCATCTATCAATAGAATGTCATATTTTATACAAAATTCACTTTCTATATATAGAGTTTAAGGAAAAATCATAGCTTCTTTGATACTATTGGTGTAAGCAGTAGTGACAAACATTTTCTTATATGAAAATACAGCCTGAGTACAGTTAATAACATTATTATTATTATTATTATTATTATTATTATTAAAAAAAGGACCACTGCACAATAGAAAAATGTATGTGAGAAACATCTGAATTTTAGTGAGAGTACAATCAAGCAAATAATTAATGCTTTTAATTAGAAAAACACATTTTGATTCCTCTGCTGGTCACTAGAATCATCCGTTATATTTTGGTGAAGTTACATACATTCCTGACGGATCAGGCTTGCAGTTTTCCATGTAGCTATCAGCTTCTGGGCATGTGAATGAAAAATAGCTAAGTTCTAAAAGCTCCATTGAAAGCCATTGACACTCACACTCTACCTCCTCCCCTTCCACTGATAAGATAACAAACACTAATGGAATTACACATAAAATTAATATAATTACAATTTGTTGCTAAAAAATCTTCTTGAGCGCAAAAACTTCTTGAGTTCTTCAGTTTTAGGTAATTGAATGTCAAAGCTGGGTATTTTAAGCATAAATTACATGAACAAAATTTCCCTAATGATTTTGTCTCACATGATTAATTATCTTTCACACTGGTGATGATAAAACACAAAAGTGTTCATAGATTGATAGATAGATAGATAGATAGATAGATAGATAGATAGATAGATAGATAGATAGATAGATAGATACTAGCACCTTTAAACATTTCATTGAGAGGTCCCAAGGACAGAGTAAATGAGTATAAAATTAAGAGAAAAAACTGTGGAAAAGAATGGTGTTGGAGAAACAAACAAATGAAAATGTGCTTCAGTTACACACTGGGCGGTCCAAAAGGAAGGTGGTTATTTTTATATTGACAAAATCAATGTCTGCACTGACCCGGGGGAGGGGTCAATAATCCATCGGTGCCAAACAGCCCTTGCCTTAGTTTTAATCTATTTCTCCATTTTACATCCTATACAATATTATTGAGAATACATTCTCCAAATTTGTCCCCCATATCTCTTATTAATGTCCAATTTGTGCTTTAGGCAACCTTTTGTCCTTGTAAGCAATTCATACAATAGATATAAAAATACTAATTGTGAAATGTTATATGTTTCTACCATTATAAATGTAACCTAGAGTCCTTCATAATTATAAAAGACTAGCGACTTGCCCGTCAAAAAATGACGGCAATGTGATGTATATGTTTGTGAAGTTGTTTAGTTATTTAAATATATTTTTGACCCTTGTAAGTATTGTGATATGAAGATGTATTTTTGTAAAACGTTGATGTAATGGTTTTTAAAAATGAATTTTGTATCTGAAGAATTGTTCACTTTAATATACATAGAATGCAGAGGAAAGTAAAAAGTAAAAAGACTTTTTGCAACGTGCCGAATTTTAACATGAAGTTTAAAATATATGTAAGAAATAACCTTGAAAGTATATATTTTTAAAATTGAACTTTATTTTTTATGTAACTTTGGAATTTTTGCAAAACATTTGTGTAATTTTGAACATTATAAACAGGAACATAGTAAATACATTTTGTAACATAATTTTGAATTAAAAGTATTAACATTTGAATGTAAAAACAGTTTAACTTTAAATTAATCAGTATTAACATGCAATTTGTATCAGAATAATTGTTAAGTTTAATATACATTGAATGTAGAGGAAGGCATACAGTAAAAACTCTCCTTAAACCGTACGTAATTAAAGTAATTCATTACTGAGCACATAAACTGGCGATAAACATGAATGAAACCTTAACATAGTGACTTAACATTTTAACATAATTTTTCATAGAAATGCAAGGCAAGTATTTTGTGAGGCGAATTATCCATAAACATGACTTCCATTAATTATGACTGAATTAAACAACCAATTGTTTTGTATTTTTGAATGTTTTTCCAAAATGTTTGCATGGCTTTAGTTTGTATCCTGCAAAGTTATAGTACTTCATAGTAGACAATGTTTTTAGTAAAAATACGTCCATCTTCTAATAAATCACCTTGACTTTCATTGTTTTCAATGTAAACTTTAATAGCCTGTGGATTTTTGCACCGTGACAACGCAACGTACAATTGACCATGTGCAAAAACTGGTTCTTCCAAGTAAATACCCACAGATTTGAAAGTCTGACCTTGTGATTTATTAATGGTCATGGCAAATGCCATAATAATGGGAAATTGTCTTCTTTGAAGTATAAAAGGGAGACTACTTTCACTTGGTGCTAAATCTATTCTTGGTATGAAAACTCTCTCTCCTTTATGGGTCCCAGTTAAAATTTCAGCATCTATAAAATGGTCCTTTAATTGTTGAACAATTAACCTTGTGCCATTGCATAGGCCTTTTTTGGGGTTCATATTTCGCAGTAACATGATAATTGCACCTTTCTTTAGCTGCAAAATATGTGGTGGCATTCCAGAAGGAGTTAAAGAGTTAATGAATTCAGTTGAAAAGTTTGCCTGACTTTCATTGTCATCAGCAAGTACAGAATCAGCACTGTGATAATTTCTTTGTGGTGCATTAATTTTTTTTAAGATTTCATTATTGAGTATTAATGCATCTTTATTTTTACACGTCAGTATGACTTGGTTGGCAAGCTCAGAATATTCTTCGTTATTTATGCTCCCTTCAAATATAGCCGATATAATATCTTGTTGACAAATCATATGAGGTGGGATCTCTACAGTGTCGTCAGGTAAATGTAGTATTTTTTCTGTTCTTCCTTCTCCAATTTTAATAAGCCAATCATTGAAATCAGTTTGGCCTTCTGATCTCATATTTTGTTGCAGTTGAAGATGGGTAAAATGTTTCCATACTGTACTTGACTTTATACATGTTTCAATAATGTCTGTTCGATTTCCATGTACAACGACAGGTAATGTTTGTCTAAAATCGCCACCCAACAAAATTACCTTTCCACCAAATGGAAAAATATTATCCATGACTTCACGAAGCAAACGGTCAATACATTGGAGGGCATAGCATGACATCATTGTGGCCTCATCTATTATAATTAATTTACATTTCTTCAATTTCTTTGCTTGTAAGGATGTCATGCGAATATCTGACACTGAATTTTCCAAAATAGGCACTGGCAGTTTGAATCCACTATGAACAGTTCTTCCACCTTCTAATAAAAGTGCAGCAATTCCAGTAGTGGCAAACGCCATTGCTATTTGTCCTTGTGCTCGTACTGAACTCATTAATAAATTGTACAAATATGTTTTCCCTGATCCGCCAGGTCCATCAAGATAGAAATAACGCTCTGTCACCATGTCATCATCTATAGCATTTTTAATGGCATGAAATGCTTGCAATTGTAGTGTATTTAAAGTTGCAAGTCTTTCTTGTGTTCTTTCTGCTTGTAGTTGAATGTCATAGTCTTCAAAGTTAATGTCATCTATTAGACCTGGATCAGGCAAATTAAAACTTGCACAACTTAATCCATGAGTTAAAAAGACTTCTTGAATTTCCATTAAGGCTTTTAAGTGTGCAATGGGTTCATTGTATCGTCGCATAAAGTCTTCAGCCATATTACTTTTAAAAGTCTCCCACAAAGCTAATGCATTTGGAGCATTTGAGAAGATACAAATAAAAGCAAATTGTTCTCTCATCTGTCGTGGCATTTGACATTGTGCTGCTTCTTCTAAACATCTTTCCCACTCTGTATCATCAGCGAGTAAGTTTCTATTTCTTGCAGCTAAATGGAAGGATTCATATACAATGTCATTAACAGTTCTTAATTGTTCAAAACTTTGTGCTCCTGGAACATTTAAAAGTAATATCCGTAAGCAAAATCGTTCAACATCTCTTGGACTGACTGTGTAAATTCGTGGAATTATTTTATTGCCTCTGGTTTTTCTTGCTCTCCATAATCCATTCACAAAAACATAGTGATATGGAATTTCAATATATAAGTATTGTGTTGCTTGAGCATCAGTGGAATTTAATGCAAACCATGCAGTTAGTGTAGTGTGACGATCTTCACTTTGGGCCAATGCATTCATTTCATTTCCAGAATGGAAATAGACTAAATGTCGTTGTGGCAAATGTACTGCTAACCTATATACTGCATGTGATCTATCATGCATTTCAAATTTTAAAAGCCGCCACATAGCTTCTGGCGCACTGACATAGCGAGCATCTACATGAGATGCAAGTTCATCATGTACTAACTCACTACTTTCAGGGTTGTCTGCACTTTTGACGACTACAGTAGATGCATCGTAACCTTTGTAAATATATTTGTAGACATATTTAATTGATTTGATGGAAGTGCAGGCTTCTACGTTGATGTGGGCGTTGTACTTCATGAGTAAATGTGGATTGTAGGGTACTACATATCTATTGTCCACTTTTTTTCCACGAATAATGGCACTATCTCCTTCTCTTCTTTTATAAAGTGGATATCCATCACAATTGGCATATGTTTTGTCTCTATAATCTTTGGGAAAATCTTTTGAACATTGATTATTTTCCATACATGGTGATTGTGGATTAAGGTCTCCACAGGGTCCATGAATCATGCGATGAGTAACAATCTCATATAGTCTACCATATAGTTCTGGATCCGGTAGTTCAGCAACTATGACTGCATCCACTTTGGCCGAAGTATCTAATTTATCTTTCTCTTGAAGTATTATGAGAAGATGTGCATGTGGAAGGCCTCTTTTTTGAAATTCAATGGTATATACATAAGCAAGACATTTGCCAAATAACTGATTTATAGTAAAGTCACGTATTAATTCATTTAATTTTATCTTAAAAACTCTGGCTACTAAATCTGGTCGATCTGAAGCACTTTGTCCAAGAAGTAGATTTTGATGAATTTCTGGCCATTGTGGATTACATGTAAATGTCACAAATAAATCGGGTTTTCCAAATTTAGTCACAATAGCCATAGCATCATTGTATCTTTCTCTCATATTTCGAGGAGATCCTTGAAAGGAAGATGGTAAAATGATGGCTTTGCCAGCTGTCATGTCTCTGCTTGTAGCCACGTCAGCAACATAGTCCATGAGTCCACAATATTGTTCTACACGTAGTTTATCTTGTTGATATTTTATAAAGTTTAAATTATTTGCCTCAACTTGCAAATATGAATCAATAATCCATTGTTGTGTTAGTTTTCCACCACATAAAATGGGATTAAAATCATCTCTAATGGCAATTTGAGCAACTTTAAATTCAAGCATAGAAACATTATTTCGGATTCTGGCTTTAGCATTTGGGTAACTGGGAAGGGTTAATTTTGGTTGCCAACCTGCTTCTCCGTGTGGGAAAAAGATGGGATATGTCATTGGATCTAAATTTGGACTTAAGATATTAATATTAATAAATGGTTGGTCCTGATTTCTGGGATATACTCTAATGTCTCTTTGAAATGGTGGTTCTCCTTCATCATTTTGAAAGACCATTGCAACCTCATTTGATGTTGGCAAGTTATAACGACGTTTATCAGTATGTCTGTCTCTTTTAAGCACCATATTAACCTTTGGCATGGGTAATTGATGTCTTTGTGCATGAAGTAGTTGTTCATTTTCTACTTCTGCCAATTTTTTGTAAGCTTTACTGTAGGGATTGTTGTCCATAATGTTATTTAGCTCTATAAAAACACTGGGTAAGCATTTTTTATTTTCTTCCATCTGCATACGTTGGTCAACAGCTTCCATTGTATCTAGGACATATAGTTGAGCGAATTTTCTTTGCTCTCCTTCCTCTGGATGTAAATGTGAAGTCCGATGATAAATTTGTCCTTGGACTTTAAAACAGTAAGGACCATGTCCTGGTACATTAGCAGCCAATGTTGCCCCCATAGATGCAAATGATATGGCACTATTGTAGGATCTTATGTTTGTCTTAAAATTGTTGTAATTTGGAAAAGTAGGTTGAGTCATAATATTTAGTAAATAGGTTGGAAATTGTTTCCTTTGTGGAAGTTTGAACTTTCCTTTTTGACAACAACTAATAAATTGTCCATCTCGAGGTCTCTCCTGTTTAAAATAATAAGCCTCACAAAATTGACATTGAGTAGTCATGTCCCCACAACTATGAACCTCTACTGCTAAAGACTTCATTAAAGGACAATTTGCAACGCATATTGGATGTTGACTTTGATATTCATCAGATGAAAAGTCCTGAAATGTTTCAACAACAGGTTCTAAATGTTTAGTTTTTTTCGTAGCTTTTCTTGGTATATGTTGGACTTGTTCGGTTGAAATGTCCTGTAAGTTTTTAGTAAGAGTTTGTAAATGCTTTTTTTTTGTAGTTGTTTTTTTTGGTCTGTCTTGACTGGTATGTTGTAAAATGTCATCTGATGTTTTAGGAACAGTTTGTAAATGCTTTATTATTTTTTTATTTTTTTTGGTTCTATCTTTCATTTTTGCAGCTGATATTCTTTTATTTGCAAGTCTTTTGCGTTCTTTTTCTCTTCGAATTTCTTTCTCCTCCGGTGTCTGCTGGGCGGCCCATCTCTCTTGTCTTTCTCTAGTTTGACGTCTTTTCTTGTCTTCTTTGGTCTCGTTATCAGCCATATTAATCTGTAAACGGAAACAAATAAATGTAATTGTGTATATTTAAATTTGTAATTCCTGTTAAAGATTATTGTGCACAATTGTTGAAATAAAAGGCAAATCATGAATGTATCATTGATATTTAGTTAAATTTATAATTCCTGTCTTCAGTGGCTCAGAATTTGGGCAATGGAATACTGCTGTAAATAAGCATGTAACATATTTATTTAAAATAATGGTTTTATTTATTAAAAACTTTGTTTGTGGATACATATTTACGACGGCAAAACTTCTTTGCTTAAAAAAAAAGTGATGTGGTTATTGAGCTATGTATTGCATAGTAGCAATTGAAATAAAATAAGGGAGATAGTAAATTAATTATTTTATTTTTCTGTTGACACGGATGCAACTGAAAGCAGTTTCTTTAGTTTTATACTTTAGTACTTATTATAGTTTACCTTGGTTGAAGTGTGATTTAAATCCGAATGTTTGTTGGTCCTCGTTTCAAAATCGTTGTCCAATGGTGTGGTCCTCTGTTGGAAGTCCTCGCCCGATGGTGTGGTCCTGTGGCGATAGCCCCCGTCCGATATTGTGGTCCTGTAGCGATATCCCTCGTCCGATGTTGTGGTCCGTTGGTGAAAGTCCTCGTCCGATGGTCTGGTCCTGTGTTGAAATTCCTCGTCTGCTGGTCTGGTCCTGTGTTGAAATTCCTCGTCTGCTGGTCTGGTCCGAGTCCTCGTCCGATGGTCCGGTCCTGTGGCAAAAGTCCTCGTCCGATTGTCTTCACGCAGTATCTGTTGTAATGTAAAATAGAAAATGTTGTTTGAGTGTAATGTCTTTGAAATAAGTAAAAAATGTATGAATTAGGCTGTATTGTATCATTTATGGTTATTTTTTTCAAAAATATTTTTTGTAACTTTCTGTACAATCCCACGACTTTTGTTATTCTTATTTAAGGTTCTTAGTAAGGCTTGTGGGTTGTGATATATTAAATAAGAATATGAATTTATTTTGCTATGTCTTTATGTTAGTTTTTGTACAATCCTGTTTTGTGCGCACCACTTGTGGTATACTTATTTAAGCTTTATTGGGATGGTTATAGTTAGTGAAACATGAAATAATATAATTAATGTAGTTTGCTATGTGTTTGTGTTAGTTTTTGAGAATCCTGTTTGGTGGGCATCACTTGTGCAAAACTTATTTCTTCTTGATTGTACAGGTTATAGGTTGTTAAACATTAAAGAAGAATGTTAATGTAGTTTCCTATGTGTTTGTGGGATTTTTTGTACAATGCTATTAGGTGCGCAACACTTTTGTTATTCTTATTTTGGCTTCTTTGTAAGGCTTATAGGTTGTTAAACATTTAATAAGAAAATCTGTTTTGTGTGTAGCAGTTTGTGTGTTATTGAATTGCGATTTGGCTAATTGAATTGTGCCCTAAATAAGCACATAGGCCCTCATTCAATTGCGATTTGGCCAATTGAATAGTGCTCTAAATAAGCACATAACATATGTTTTTTAAATAAGTTTTTAGTTAGTGAAAACCTTGCTTTTGGATAGATGTTTACTAACTAAAAACTTATTTAAAAAAATATGTTATGTGCTTATTTAGACCCCTATTCAATTGGCCAAATTGCTATTGAATGAGGGCCATAGCATATTATTTAAAATAATTTTGTAGTCATTGAAAAACTGTATTTTTGATATTTTTTTATTAAGTAAAACCTTAGTTTTAAGCAATTGGTATGTTGTTATTTAGAGCCCTATTCAATTGGGCAAATTGCAATTGAATGAGGGCCTTTGTGTGTACCATATGTTGCATAGTTTGGCCCTCATTCAATTGCATATTTTACAATGTAATAGTACTCTAAGGCCGTAATTGAATTGCAATGTATAAATTTGAATAGGGTTGTAAATAAGCACATGACATATATTTGTTAAAATAGAGTAAGGGCCTAAAAGTTCTTATTTATAGGCATATTTAATTGTCCAAAATAGCAATTGAATGAGGGCCTTTGGTTACTGCATTTGTTATATTGTGAGCTCCTCATTCAATTGTGTTTTGACCAATGGAATAGAGCTCAATATCAGCACAGAGCATAATTTTTTACAGAATTTTGTATTTAGTGAACTTGTATCCAAAAGGAACGTGTTCACAAAAGAAAAATTTCCTTTAAAAAATATGCTCTGTGCTTATATAGAGCCCTATTGAAATGGGCAAATCACATTTGAGTGAGGCCCTTGGCCATTAAAGATATATAGGTCCTCATTGAATTGCAATTTTGCCAATTGAAGAGGGCTCTATATAATCACATAACATATTTCTTGAGCAAACTTTTTAGTTATTGAAAACCTTGATTGTGGTTAGAAGTTCAGTAACTAAAAAGTTCTGTATAAAAAAATATTATGTGCTTATATAGAGCTCTATTCAATTGAGAAAGTTGCAATTGAATAAGGCTCATGGTTCTTTCTTGTTTATACTTAATACTTTACCTTGATAGAAGTTTTGAATGACAGACGGTGCCTTCCTGGCAATCTTAATCCGCCGGTCTTCTTGTAGTGTCTGTTTGAAAAAGAAAGTGAAATAGTTATTTGTATATTTATAATTTTTCATCTAGCAAAGCATGGCCTTTTGAGCATGTAATGTCTTGTTGTATCTTACCTCTTCAAATTTGTTGGTGTTCTTTAAAAGGGATTGTGCTTCACAGTGCACGGTGCAAATTGTTGAGAGACGCTGTTGATGCAGAGTCTGTTTGAATATTAAAAGAAATAGAAAGATTCAGCTTTATATGATCTATTGAATTGCAGTAAATGAATTCAATTAACCTTATTTTTTGTTGGTGTCTACACACATATGTCACATACATGAAGTGTACGTGTGACATATTAGTATACATGAGTCAAATTTAAATGGTTAAATTAACCTTATTTTTTATTTTTTTCTAACACACATAAATGTGTGTGTGTGAGATGTAACTATAGATGATTACACATATATGTGCGTGTCACATATCAGTATACATGAGATATAATGTCATTTAAATGTAGTTGTTTACTGATTTTGTTGTAAGCTAATTTTGTTGCATTGGCAATACACATAAATGTGCGTGTCACATGTCACTATACATTATAGACATATATGTCGGTGTCAGATGTCACTATAAAGGGGCAATACACAGAAATGTGCGTGTCACATGTCACTATACATTATAGACATATATGTCGGTGTCAGATGTCACTATGAAGGGGCAATACACAGAAATGTGCGTGTCAGATGTCACTATACATTATAGACATATATGTGCGTGTCAGATGTCACTATACATTATACACATATACGTGCGTGTCACATGTCACTATGAAGGGGCAATACACAGAAATGTGCGTGTCAGATGTCACTATACATTATACACATATACGTGCGTGTCACATGTCACTATGAAGGGGCAATACACAGAAATGTGCGTGTCAGATGTCACTATACATTATAGACATATACGTGCGTGTCACATGTCACTATGAACGGGCAATACACAGAAATGTGCGTGTCAGATGTCACTATACATTATAGACATATATGTGCGTGTCACATGTGACTATACATTATAGACATATATGTGCGTGTCAGAGGTCACTATACATAAAGCTCAGTTTAATTTTTTTTGTGAGCCTATACACATAAATGTGCAATACATGATGACTACATAAATCCTAGTTTATTTTTTTATTTGTTTGACCTGACCTGATAATAAAATGTAATATATTATAGCTTACCTGTCAGTTGTAATTTGCACAATGTAAAGTAGTAAATTAGTAAAGAATTGTCTTCTCAAGTAAAAGCAGAAGTCACTCCGTTGATCACCTGAGGAGAAATGTATTTTTTATTTGGAAATAGGCAGTATTTATAAACTTGTAGAAAGTTCTGGAAAGTGAGACCGTTAGAACGCAATACGCATGCGCTATTTGCGTTCCAGCTTACAATTTGCGTTCCATCCGCCATTTTAGGCGTATTACTGTTCAAAATGGTGTTTAATATGATTGTGATACGTTCCGCATAGTATGTGTTTCATTATTGCGAGTAAGTGTAGTGTAGTTACGTCTGAAGCCTCGTTTTCGTTTTGTTCGTCGGCCATTTTTTCTCTCGCTTAGCGATGGTATTAGTGTCTAAAGTGTTTATTTTGATTTAAATGTAGGTGTAACTTGTTTTTTTGAGGTGCTGGCTGGTTCCTCTTGCTGTAGGTAAGCTTTTTATGTGCTTGTTGTGTGTCTTTGTTAAGTTTTAAATGTTTGTATGTCGGCGTGTTGCGTCCGATGTTTGCGAAGTCGTAATGTGTAGTAACGTGTCTCGTATGGTGTTTGCGTGTGTAGCCTCGTTTTCGTTTTATTCGTCGGCCATTTTTTGTGTCGCTTAACAAAGTATTTAGTGTCTAAACTCTTTTATTTTGAGTGCAATTAAGTTGTAAGTTGCATTTTTGAGGTCCTGGGTGCTTCCTGTTTGTGTATGTAAGTTTTTTATGTATGTGCTGTGTGTATGTATTGTGTTTGTAATTTTGTAATGTTCGCGAGTTGCGTCCGAGTGTTGCGAGGCCGTAATGTGTGTGAACGTGTGTCGTATGTTGTTTGCGAGTGTCGTAATGTGTGTGAACGTGTGTCGTATGTTGTTTGCGAGTGTCGTAATGTGTTGCGACGTAAATTTGTTTTTGCAAGGGTCGCAGTTGCTGCAACTGAAGACCTCCCTTTGCGAGGTCCTCAGGTGCTGGCATGGAGCGCCTGCGGCGCTCCAAGCCAGCAACTGAGGCCCTCGCTTCGCGAGGGTCCTCAGTTGCTGGCAAGGAGCGCCTGCGGCACTCCATGCCAGCAACTGAGGCCCTCGCTTCGCGAGGGTCCTCAGTTGCTGGCAAGGAGCGCCTGCGGCGCTCCATGCCAGCAACTGAGGCCCTCGCTTCGCGAGGGTCCTCAGTTGCTGGCAAGGAGCGCCTTCGGCGCTCCCTGCCAGCAACTGAGAACCTGGCACAGTGCCCTCGCTACGCGCGGCCCGCGACTCGCTGCGCGAGCCGCGGCCCTCGCTACGCGAGGCCCGCGACTCGCTACGCGAGCCCGCAGCGTTAGCAACAACTCGTACGCTCACAACTATATATGTGATTGACGCAAAGCCTTACACTTTTTCAAGTGATATGTTAAAAAAATCTTTGGATAATTATGTATGTGAAGGACAGCTATCACTGGACTATTGTATAAGGCTGGTAAGTGGACTTGTATATATTTAGTTTTTTTTTCTCCAATTCCATTAATGATATGTTATAGTGAAATAGTTTATCTCCCAGTGCCTCATATGCTTGATGTGATGTTACTGAAGCAGTTTTGTGTTTGTGTGTATCTGAATCAGACATTTCCTCTTTCGTTTCTATATAACCTTTTTCTCAGTACTGAGGTTTTTGAATCAGCACAAATCACAGTGCTGTAGCCGCTAGCATAACACAGTGATAAAAGCTCATGCAAAAACCTTTCCAAAATACTGAGGTCATTGTACTGTACTTTCTAGAAAGATCACATGATAGGAAATGATGTAATGTTTGCTGTGAAAGTTGAACAAATAAAATTCATTACCTGTAATCAGTAATCAATTTTGGTATATTTGGCAAAATTCCTAAAAGGAAAATATCCAGTGCCATTCAGTTTAACTTTCTTGCAGATGCATCATTAAGTATAGTAAATCAATGAATGTTTACTCAATAATACATAATTATGTTTAAAATGTACATAATAATCAGCATCACCTATCATATATGTGTTTCTCCAATACTTCTAAATTACAAGGCTGGGTACTTGTTGTGGTAGACTGCTATAATTATAAGAAATACAAAAGCTTCTGCCAAACAGAGTAACAAACGTTAGGCTTATCAAATTGTCAAAATCTAAATTACTGAAGCCCGTAATGTAGCCCGCAAAAGTTACTGATATTTAATTGGCCTCCTCTAGCTACCTACGCAATCTATTTGCGAGCTACAGGCTGAAAATCCCTGCGATCCTCTTAGATGTCCAGCCACAATCTCAAACTCAACATGTCTAAGACTGAATTCCTAATCTTCCCTCCCTCTACCACAGCATCAACTCCTCACAACTCACTGTCAACAACAAAATCATCACTCCCACCTCCCAAGCCTGTTGGCTTGGGGTTCTACTGGACCCCGCTCTGTCTTTCATCCCTCACATAGAGTCACTAACTAAATCTTGTCTTCTCAATCTTAAAAACATCTCCAGAATTCACCACTATCTTACACAAGACACAACTAAAATTCTAATACACTCTCTCATCATCTCTCGACTCTACTACTGCAACTCGCTTCTTGTTGGCCTACCCACCACCCGACTATCTCCACTTCAATCCGTAATGAATGCCTCTGCTAGACTCATCTTCAGTACACAACGTTCAGTGTCGGCATTACCTCTCTATCAATCACTCCACTGGCTTCCCTTAGCCTCCAGAATACAATTTTAAATCATGACCCTAACTTACAAAGCTCTTAACAACAACGCACGCCCGTACATCTCTGCTCTCATCTCCAAATACTTCCCCACCGCCCTCTTCATTCTGCTAATGACCTTCTTTCTACAACTCTTGTCACCTCCTCTCACTCTCGCCTTTACAACTTTTCTCGTGCTGCCCCTAATTCTCTGGAACTCCTTGCCTCGCTCCACCAGACTATCCTCCTGCCTCAAAACATTCAAAACCTCACTAAAAACACACCTCTTTAAAGAAGCCTATCACCTTCCACCCTAACACGCTCAGCACCTCTCTCTCCATCCTGTACCACACACAATACCTTTAGGTTGTAAGTCTGCGAGTTTTAATCCTGCAGGGTGCTTTGGGGAAGACACCATGGACATGGTTTTCCAAGCTCAAATACAGGGCCCTCCATGCTTTGCTATGTTTAATTTGCTGAGGAATATGTTGGTGCATCACAAATAAACGATAATAATAATACTATTTTCATTTGCTCGGATGTGATATCTTACTGCTTTTCTACTTTCAAACCATTCCATATCATGTTACCATTAAGTAAATGTACTACTTTTGGGATTTTATGGCCTAAGTGCTTCATTTTGCATTTATCAGTGTTGGTCACATACTTGACCATTGCTCTAGTTTTATTAAATCACTAGCGACTTGCCCATCAAAAATAACGGCAATAAAATTTGAAGCCTGGCAATGCTGTTTCTCCCTCCATTAACTTGCAGGCCTCGCCATAAGCACCGGAGGTGCTCATCGCGGGTCTCACAATGATCGCCTTTGGCACTCATTGAGAGCCTCCCCCCCCTCTACATTACGGGCCACTCATTGTAGGCCTAGGCCAACTCGCAACTTTTGTGCCCCACAATGAGCGCCTTTGCACTCATTGCGAGCCTCTCCATCCTTCAACTTGTGCTGTTCATTGAGAGCCTCTCCCCACTCTACTTTACGGGCTGTTCGTTGCAGGCCTCTGCCAACCCGCAACTTTTGTGCCCCGCAATGAGCGCCTTTGCACTCATTTCGAGCCTCTACCCCCTCTACTTCCCGGACCTCGCGGTGAGCGCCTTCTGTGCTCATCGTGAGCCCCACAATGAGCGGCTTCGCTGCTCATTGCAGGCATTGGCCAACCCGAAAGTTTCGCTCCTCGCAATGAGTGTCTTCGGCGCTCATTGCAAGCCTCTCCCCACTCTTTGCCCTGTCTCACTCTTTGTCCTGTCTCTTTACCCTGTCTCCCTCCCCTGGAGTTTTTCCCCCTTATCTCCCTCCGCTGTGTCTCTTTCCCTCCCTCGGACCTTTGGCGCTCATTGCAGCCCCGTCAAGCCTATCATGTACGAGCCTTGCGATGAGTTACTTTGGCGCTCATTGCGCATGTGCAAGCCCATATCTTTTAACATTGTGTGACCAACATTCGTAAGTATGACAACTATATATGTGATTATGTATGTATGTAATCATCTGCAAAGAGGTAAACCTTCTTTTGAAGTCTACTATTATTATCACTAACAAATATATTAAACAAAACAAGATCAAGCGCTAAGCCCTGTGCCACTCAGCTAATAATCATCCCTTCCTCTGACTGTATTCCATTAATGATAACCTATTCCTTCCCTTCAGTCAGTGTTTTATACACTGGACTGTCATTGGATCTAGTTCTAGACTATGAAAATGAAAAATACGTTTATTGCGTCGGACAAATGTAGCTTTAGTTTTTGAGTGGTGTTTTGGGGAATATATACAATTTCTAGTCATATTATTCTATATAGAAAAATACATTTGTGTCATAACAGTATATACACATTAAAATAATGGTTTGTTAGCTACCCCCAGAGTGTACATTTTATAGATTTGTATACTGTGTTTTAATTTGTAGTCTTTTAATAAAGCTTGTAGTCTTTTTTTACTATTAATATCAGTATTTTCAGTAAAAAATTCAGTCAGTTTATTGTGATGACATTTTTTTTCTTTTCTGAGAAACTTTACAAAAATAGGGGAAAGGTATGAAAAGTGAGCAATGCCCAATCATGCATTCTAGTCACATTTATTACACCAAATAAAAAAAACCTACATAAAAATGCACTCACATTTTTATACCTGAACACAAATGAGGTATCTATGAAGCTCAGTCATATAATCCACACATATAGTCCATATGCAGAGTATCATACCCTCCTCTTGCTTGATGTTATTTCCTAATGTGACTTTGTTAAGTGGTATTTGATGGAGAATGTTCCAGTGACACAAGTGCGCTGTAGAAGGTCTAGTAAGATCCTTTTCCAATCCCCCTAATTGGTTGCTGGGCCCTAAGGGTGTGGTTGCAGACCTACAGGTGGATACTGGTCTTCCCACTATATCTAGTCACGATAACTTCAAAAAAAGCACTTTACCAGCAATATATACTCTAAATAATATAGGGAACTATATATATATATATATATATATATATATATATATATATATATATATATATATATATGAATGCCAAAGGGAACTGGCTCACTTCTTTTTATAATTAAAATTGGAGTTCCTCAGTCTGATATGTGGTAATATATACGGTGTCTGCATATCCAAAAAAGACAGCAATACTCCTTATAACACTCTTTATGCGTTCTTACATGCAGAAGTGCTATGTGAAACTGTGCTAAATGGGGCATTTTATCGCTAGAGAGCTGAGCAGAAATGTAAATGCTCAAAGAGGGTTTAGTGCTAAAAAAAAAAACTCAATCTTGTGAGGTTTAGCACTAAGTGGGGAAAAGAGCACTATAACAAATCAGTTTCTAAAAGGGTTAGCATTAAGTGGGGTATACCTGTATATAAAATCACTAAATAGTCAATAAAAAGAACCGAACTCATTTTGCCTAATTGATTAGGCTTTCAAAATGCTATAAAAAAAATATTGCAAGTCTAATTAGGATTAATTCTTAGAGCAAAAGAAAAAGTAGCGTGCATCCAGAGATAATGTTAAACAACATGGGCCTCATTCTATTACCGTCCGGGGCCGCAAGGACCGGCCGCAAGCTTTCCGGCTATTCTATTCCCCTCCGGCCGGGGACTCCAGCAGGCTTGCGGCCGGCGCCTTGCTATCTCTTGCGGCCGATCGCGCCGGAGGAAAGCCTTTGATCTAAAACAGCCGCAAGGAAATCGGCCGTAAGAAAAGCCTGGTTGCGATTCTATTGCTCCGGGAACCCTGTCTGCAAGGCTAAAAACGAGCCGCAGCTTACTTGCAGCAAAAAGGTCCCGCTAGCACCAATTAAGCACATAAAATAGCTCAAATAAAGCCATCCTGCACTTTGCGGCGTCTATAAAGTGATATTCGGTGTTAGAAAAAATAGCACATAATTACCCTATACTCAAATCTGTAAAATAATATTTTTTAAATATACGTAAAATATACATGTAAAAAGTCCAGAGTGCTTGGAGCACCTCAGACACGCCCACGCCGCAGCCGGAAAATAAACAGTTAATGTAAACTCTGATTTGGGCTGATGTGCAAGCTTGAGAGGGGGTTACTTTTAATCCTCATGTCCCCCAATATGATCCCTAGCATTTACAGAGCTGTACAGTGCAGGCTTGAATTTATTTTTGCGTTTTTATATTTCAGAGCTTACGGCCGGTTCCAAGATATGCGGCCGGCCGTAAGGGGAGATCCTTGCGGGGCCATATAATAGAATCGCGAGTTAACTGAACCCCCGCAAGGAATCGCAGCCTTACGGCCTATTTACGGCCGGTAATAGAATGAGGCCCCATTTATTTTACCAAAAGGAATGGATCCCTTTGTTTGAGCACAACTTTTTTTGCCTGATCTCCCAATGGAAAGGAATTTTAAAACGTAACTTTTAATTCTATATCTTCCATAAAACTTTAACATTAAAAACATTGGTACAGATGCCAAGAAAAATGTGGTTATGGGAATGTCTATTTTAATATGATCTCATTCAATAGTAATAATTCAGATTTTTTGAACCACGGATACACAGTACTTTTCTAATGGCCACTACATTGAACAAGCTGAATCAATCTCAAAAGTGCTAAGTGCTATGTATGTCCTTCTTGTGGTATTGAATCCATATAAAGTGTCTTAAATGCTGTTACATTAAGAAATCCTTAAATGTACTTAATAGGTGACAAAGTGCTAGTACCCAAATCCTAAATTGCTATGATTGTGACTAAAATGTAGTAATGACTTTATCTATAATTGTTGGGACCGATCCTGGCCCCATCAATTTAAAGTGCTTGGGTAATTTGTACTATTGGCAAATTTTGCCCTAATAATTATATTAATTGATATTAATAAACCACGAGTGCTATTTTATTAGCTGTAGATATGAGAAGGGTTTTTAGTCCATTATATATACTGTAATAGTGTTGTTCTCTAATGGACGTATGTGCTTTGTTCACAATCTTATTTTATTCAAAAGTTCAATCTTTACTACAATTATTGGAAAGAGAGGGCCATACCTTATTTCCCCTTTCCAGATATGGGTCTAAGAAATATGTCCAGTTTGTGCCCCCATCAGGTGGTACTGACTCAACAGTCCAAGAAGGACTGAGTTGCTGGGTGAGTGGAACATGCTGCATACCTGCACTCATCTTTCCTCTCATGAGCAACTGTGGTAGTTTCACTCCAGCCATTTCATATTCCTTTATGGAGAGTTCTAGTGGTGCCTTACCTTGGTCATCCACTGGCTTAATCTCTGTATGTTGGGGATACATTTCATTTCTATCACTTCTGATGTGCTTCTGAGTAGGACTAGTGCCAACTACAATTTGCAGGTTAATTGTTGCTACTGTTGTACTCCATGTGATGCTCTTAAAAGAGCTGATACTCATTCTGTTATGAACGGATGTGTCCCCACCTCACATTCTATCTGCTGCTGGGGAATGGCAATGCCAGTAGTGGTATCCTCTATGCAGCCTTCCATCTTCCTCCCGGGGAGCAATAGAATCATCCATGCAATAGCACTATCTGCTGTTTAAAATCTGTTGTCTCCCTCAGAAGGTCTGTAGGTTGATGTCCTGATACACCAGTGTTCGCAGGACCTCAAATGTGGCAGTCCTTTCCTGCACTCCCAGGGTGAAACTTCATTCATGTGCCACAGACCAGAAATGATCAACAGTATCCAAAGTCCAAAATCAGTATCATATTGTAAGGAGCATATCATGAATCCCTCCTCTGGCAGCTGAAGAATCTCACATTGCCAGGGTGCCAGAGATCTCAATAATAAATTGAGATTATGAGTCTTCCCCTGTCTCATTGCTACAGGGAAGCCTCCATTCACCTTTTGGGAAATATGCTCATGATTCATTTCCTTCACACTAGGATGGACTGTACTTTGGTCTTTAGTGTCATTATCCCATCTATGCAAACAGTTTGTCCAGACTCCCACTCATAGGCTACATCTGTCATTATTAAAATCAAGGTGCAGTAGTCCTCCAAAGATAGACTGGTGCCAAGGAGTGGCATTTGGGCTCAATATCCTCAGCATACTCGACCATCCTTAACTCTCCTTGCTGGTGGCATCAAGGCACTAGTTTTAAAGATGCTATCCCAGTGCTGCCAAGCAGTCTGTATTGGAACAAAGTCAGAAAGACCTATTTTTTGGAAATCTAGGGGTTTATTCAAAACCTCATCCAACTCTGCTCTAACTACCTTAGTCTAGGAGCAATTTTGTATTGCACACAAACCAGAGAACTTTGTATAGGTTTAAGCAATAGAAGGAGTAAAACATACTCAAAATACACAAACGTTATAAACAGAGAATGCACAAATTTCACTTCCTTTTATAAACAACTAGCGACTTGCCCGTCAAAAAATGACGGCAATGTGATGTATATGTTTGTCAAGTTGTTTAGTTATTAACATATATTTTTGACCCTTGTAAGTATTTTAATATAAACGTGTATTTTTGTAAAATGTTGATGTAATGGTTTTTTAAAATGTAATTAGTATCTGAAGAATTGTTAACTTTAATATACATTGAATGAATAGGAAAGCAAAAAGTAAAAACCCTTCTTTAAACGTCGCGAATTTTAACATGAAGTTTAAACTATATGGGCCTCATTCTATTATCGGCCGCAGCCGCTGCGGGGCCGCAAGGACTGGCCGCAAGCTATTCTGCTATTCTATTCCCTTACGGCCGGGGACTCCGGCAGGCTTGCGGCCGGTGCCTTGCTATCTCTTGCGGCCGATCGCGCCGGAGGAAAGCCTTTGATCTAAAACGGCCGCAAGAGATTTGCAATTCAATTGCTCCGGGAAACCTCTCTGCAAGGCTAAAAGCGAGCCGCAGTTACTTGCAGGAAAAAGGTCTCGCTAGCACCAATTAAGCACATAAAATAGCTCAAATAAAGCCATCCTGCACTTTGAGAAGACTATAAAGGGATTTTAGGTGTTAGAAAAAATAGCACATAATTATCCTGTACTCAAATCCGTAAAATATTTTATTTTTAATATCCGTAAAATATACATGTAAAAAGTCCAGAGTGCTTGGAGCACCTCAGACACACCCCCGCCGCAGCCGGCAAATAAACAGTTAATTTGAACTCGGGTTTGGGCAGATGTGCAAGCTTGAGAGTGGGTTCCTTTTATTCCTCATGTCCCCCAATATGATCCCTAGCATTTACAGAGCTGTACAGTGCAGGCTTGAATTTATTTTTGAGTTTTTATATTTCACAGTTTACGGCCGGTTCCAAGATATGCGGCCGGCCGTAAAAGGAGATCCTTGCGGGGCCGTATAATAGAATCGCGAGTTAACTGAACCCTCGCAAGGAATCGCAGCCTTACGGCCGATTTACGGCCGATAATAGAATGAGGCCCTATGTAAGCAATAACCATCAAAGTATATATTTTTAAACTTGAACTTTATTTTTTATGTAAGTTTAGAAGTTGACAAAACATTGGTATAATTTTGAACCTTATAAACAGGAACATAGTGAATACATTTTGTAACCTAATTTTTTATTAAAAGTATTAACATTTGAATGTAAAAACAATTGACATTTAAATTAATCAGTATTAAAATTCAATTTCTATCACAATAATTGTTAACTTGAATATACATTGAATGTAGAGGAAGGCATACAGTAAAACTCTTCTTAAAACGTACGTAATTAAAGTAATTTATTACTGAGCACATAAACTGGCGATAAACATTAATGTAGGTAGTAATCTTAAGATAACAGACAATATTTACATTGTGACTTAAAAGGTGCTTGACCTCTTAACATCCACTTTGTAATCTGTTGAATGAAATAACTTGAAAATATATTTTTTAAACTTGTAACATTAGAAACATTAACATAGTGACTTAAAATTTTAACATAACTTTTACTAACAATGCAAGGCAAGTATTTTGTGAGGCAAATCATTCATAAACATGACTTCCATTATTATGACTGAATTAAACAACCAATTGTTATGTATATTGCAATGCTTTAAAAAAATCTTGGCATCTTTAAGTTATAGTACTTCATAGTAGACAATGTTTTTAGTAAAAATACGTCCATCTTCTAATAAATCACCTTGACTTTCATTGTTTTCAATGTAAACTTTAATAGCCTGTGGATTTTTGCAGCGTGACAACGCAACGTACAATTGACCATGTGCAAAAACTGGTTCTTCCAAGTAAATACCCACAGATTTGAAAGTTTGACCTTGTGATTTATTAATGGTCATGGCAAATGCCATAATAATGGGAAATTGTCTTCTTTGAAGTATAAAAGGGAGACTACTTTCACTTGGTGCTAAATCTATTCTTGGTATGAAAACTCTCTCTCCTTTATGGGTCCCAGTTAAAATTTCAGCATCTATAAAATGGTCCTTTAATTGTTGAACAATTAATCTTGTGCCATTGCATAGGCCTTTTTTGGGGTTCATATTTCGCAGTAACATGATAATTGCACCTTTCTTTAGCTGCAAAATATGTGGTGGCATTCCAGAAGTAGTTAAAGAGTTAATGAATTCAGTTGAAAAGTTTGCCTGACTTTCATTGTCATCAGCAAGTACAGAATCAGCACTGTGATAATTTCTTTGTGGTGCATTAATTTTCTTTAAGATTTCATTATTGAGTATTAATGCATCTTTATTTTTACACGTCAGTATAACTTGGTTGGCAAGCTCGGAATATTCTTCGTTATTTATGCTCCCTTCAAATATAGCCGATATAATATCTTGTTGACAAATCATATGAGGTGGGATCTCTACAGTGTCGTCAGGTAAATGTAGTATTTTTTCTGTTCTGCCTTCTCCAATTTTAATAAGCCAATTATTGAAATCAGTTTGGCCTTCTGATCTCATATTTTGTTGCAGTTGAAGATGGGTAAAATGTTTCCATACTGTACTTGACTTTATACATGTTTCAATAATGTCTGTTCTATTTCCATGTACAACGACAGGTAATGTTTGTCTAAAATCGCCACCCAACAACATTACCTTTCCACCAAATGGAAAAATATTATCCATGACTTCACGAAGCAAACGGTCAATACATTGGAGGGCATAGCATGACATCATTGTGGCCTCATCTATTATAATTAATTTACATTTCTTCAATTTCTTTGCTTGTAAGGATGTCATGCGAATATCTGACACAGAATTTTCCAAAATAGGCACTGGCAGTTTAAATCCACTATGAACAGTTCTTCCACCTTCTAATAAAAGTGCAGCAATTCCAGTAGTGGCAAACGCCATTGCTATTTTTCCTTGTGCTCGTACTGAACTCATTAATAAATTGTACAAATATGTTTTCCCTGATCCGCCAGGTCCATCAAGATAGAAATAAGCTCTGTCACCATGTCATCATCTATAGCATTTTTAATGGCATGAAATGCTTGCAATTGTAGTGTATTTAAAGTTGCAAGTCTTTCTTCTGTTCTTTCTGCTTGTAGTTGAATGTCATAGTCTTCAAAGTTAATGTCATCTATTAGACCTGGATCAGGCAAATTAAAACTTGCACAACTTAATCCATGAGTTAAAAAGACTTCTTGAATTTCCATTAAGGCTTTTAAGTGTGCAATGGGTTCATTGTATCGTCGCATAAAGTCTTCAGCCATATTACTTTTAAAAGTCTCCCACAAAGCTAATGCATTTGGAGCATTTGAGAAGATACAAATAAAAGCAAATTGTTCTCTCATCTGTCGTGGCATTTGACATTGTGCTGCTTCTTCTAAACATCTTTCCCACTCTGTATCATCAGCGAGTAAGTTTCTATGTCTTGCAGCTAAATGGAAGGATTCATATACAATGTCATTAACAGTTCTTAATTGTTCAAAACTTTGTGCTCCTGGAACATTTAAAAGTAATATCCGTAAGCAAAATCGTTCAACATCTCTTGGACTGACTGTGTAAATTCGTGGAATTATTTTATTGCCTCTGGTTTTTCTTGCTCTCCATAATCCATTCACAAAAACATAGTGATATGGAATTTCAATATATAAGTATTGTGTTGCTTGAGCATCAGTGGAATTTAATGCAAACCATGCAGTTAGTGTAGTGTGACGATCTTCACTTTGGGCCAATGCATTAATTTCATTTCCAGCATGGAAATAGACTAAATGTCGTTGTGGCAAATGTACTGCTAACCTATATACTGCATGTGATCTATCATGCATTTCAAATTTTAAAAGCCGCCACATAGCTTCTGGCGCACTGACATAGCGAGCATCGACATGAGATGCAAGTTCATCATGTACTAACTCACTACTTTCAGGGTTGTCTGCACTTTTGACGACTACAGTAGCTGCATCGTAACCTTTGTAAATATATTTGTAGACATATTTAATGGATTTGATGGAAGTGCAGGCTTCTACGTTGATGTGGGCGTTGTACTTCATGAGTAAATGTGGATTGTAGGGTACTACATATCTATTGTCCACTTTTTTTCCACGAATAATGGCACTATCTCCTTCTCTTCTTTTATAAAGTGGATATCCATCACAATTTGCATATGTTTTGTCTCTATAATCTTTTGGAAAATCTTTTGAACATTGATTATTTTCCATACATGGTGATTGTGGATTAAGGTCTCCACAGGGTCCATGAATCATGCGATGAGTAACAATCTCATATAGTCTACCATATAGTTCTGGATCTGGTAGTTCAGCAACTATGACTGCATCCACTTTGTCCGAAGTATCTAATTTATCTTTCTCTTGAAGTATTATGAGATGTGCATGTGGAAGGCCTCTTTTTTGAAATTCAATGGTATATACATAAGCAAGACATTTGCCAAATAACTGATTTATATTGAAGTCACGTATTAATTCATTTAATTTGATCCTAAAAACTCTGGCTACTAAATCTGGTCGATCTGAAGCACTTTGTCCAAGAAGTAGATTTTGATTAATTTCTGGCCATTGTGGATTACATGTAAATGTCACAAATAAATCTGGTTTTCCAAATTTTGTCACAATAGCCATAGCATCATTGTATCTTTCTCTCATATTTCGAGGAGATCCTTGAAAGGAAGATGGTAAAATGATGGCTTTGCCAGCTGTCATGTCTCTGCTTGTAGCCACGTCAGCAACATAGTCCATGAGTCCACAATATTGTTCTACACGTAGTTTATCTTGTTGATATTTTATAAAGTTTAAATTATTTGCCTCAACTTGCAAATATGAATCAATAATCCATTGTTGTGTTGGTTTTCCACCACATAAAATTGGATTAAATTCATCTCGAATGGCAATTTGAGCTACTTTAAATTCAAGCATAGAAACATTATTTCAGATTCTGGCTTTAGCATTTGGGTAACTGGGAAGGGTTAATTTTGGTTGCCAACCTGCTTCTCCGTGTGGGAAAAAGATGGGATATGTCATTGGATCTAAATTTGGACTTAAGATATTAATATTAATAAATGGTTGGTCCTCATTTCTGGGATATACTCTAATGTCTCTTTGAAATGGTGGTTCTCCTTCATCATTCTGAAAGACCATTGCAACCTCATTTGATGTTGGCAAGTTATAACGACGTTTATCAGTATGTCTGTCTCTTTTAAGCACCATATTAACCTTTGGCATGGGTAATTGATGTCTTTGTGCATGAAGTAGTTGTTCATTTTCTACTTCTGCCAATTTTTTGTAAGCTTTACTGTAGGGATTGTTGTCCATAATGTTATTTAGCTCTCTAAAAACACTGGGTAAGCATTTTTTATTTTCTTCCATCTGCATACGTTGGTCAACAGCTTCCATTGTATCTAGGACATATAGTTGAGCGAATTTTCTTTGCTCTCCTTCCTCTGGATGTAAATGTGAAGTCCGATGATAAATTTGTCCTTGGACTTTAAAACAGTAAGGACCATGTCCTGGTACATTAGCAGCCAATGTTGCCCCCATAGATGCAAATGATATGGCACTATTGTAGGATCTTATGTTTGTCTTAAAATTTTTGTAATTTGGAAAAGTAGGTTCAGTCATAATATTTTGTAAATAGGTTGGAAATTGTTTCCTTTCTGGAAGTTTGAACTTTCCTTTTTGACAACAACTAATAAATTGTCCATCTCGGGGTCTCTCCTGTTTAAAATAATAAGCCTCACAAAATTGACATTGAGTAGTCATGTCCCCACAACTATGAACCTCTACTGCTAAAGACTTCAGTAAAGGACAATTTGCAAAGCATATTGGATGTTGACTTTCATATTCATCAGATGAAAAGTCATGAAATGTTTCAACAACAGGTTCTAAATGTTTAGTTTTTTTTGTAGATTTTCTTGGTATATGTTGGACTTGTTTGGTTGAAATGTCCTGTAAGTTTTTAGTAAGAGTTTGTAAATGCTTTGTTTTTGTAGTTGCTTTTTTTGGTCTGTCTTGACTGGTATGTTGTAAAATGTCATCTGATGTTTTCGGAACAGTTTGTAAATGCTTTATTATTTTTTTATTTTTTTTGGTTGTATCTTTCATTTTTGCAGCTGATATTCTTTTATTTGCAAGTCTTTTGCATTCTTTTTCTCGTCGAATTTCTTTCTCCTCCGGTGTCTGCTGGGCAGCCCATCTCTCTTGTCTTTCTCTAGTTTGACGTCTTTTCTTCTCTTCTTTGGTCTCGTTATCAGCCATATTAATCTGTAAAGGAAAAAAAATAAATGTAATTGTGTATATTTAAAATTGTAATTCCTGTTAAAGATTCTTGTGCACAATTGGTGAAATAAAAGGCAAATCATTAATGTATCATTTATATTTAGTTAAAATTTATAATTCCTGTCCTCACTGGCTAATAATTTGGCCAATGGAATACTGCTGTAAATAAGCATGTTACATATTTTGTTAAAATAATGGTTTTATTTATTAAAAACGTTGTTTGTGGATAGATATTTACCACTGCAAAACTTCTTTGCTAAAAAAAAAAGTGATGTGGTTATTGAGCTATGTATTGCATAGTAGCAATTGAAATAAAATAAGGGAGATAGTAAATTAATTATTTTATTTTTCTGTTGACACAGATGCAACTGAAAGCAGTTTCTTTAGTTTTATACTTTAGTACTTCTTATACTTTACCTTGGTTGAAGTGTGATTTAAATCCAAATGTTTGTTGGTCCTCGGTTCAAAATCGTTGTCCAATGGTGTGGTCCTCTGTTGGAAGTCCTCGTCCGATGGTGTGGTCCTGTGGCGATAGCCCTCGTCCGATGTTGTGGTCCTGTGGCGATATCCCTCGTCCGATGTTGTGGTCCGTTGGTGAAAGTCCTCGTCCGATGGTCTGGTCCTGTGTTGAAATTCCTCGTCTGCTGGTCTGGTCCTGTGTTGAAATTCCTCGTCTGCTGGTCTGGTCCGAGTCCTCGTCCGATGGTCCGGTCCTGTGGAAAAAGTCCTCGTCCGATTGTCTTCACGCAGTATCTGTTGTACTATAAAATAGAAAATGTTGTTCGAGTGAAATGTCTTTTAAATAATTTAAATAAGAAGATAAATTTATTTTGCTATGTGTTTATGTTATTTTTTGTACAATCCTGTTTTGTGCGCACCACTTGTGGTATACTTATTTAACCTTTATTGGGATGGTTATAGTTAGTGAAACATGAAATAAAATAATTAATGTAGTTTGCTATGTGTTTGTGTTAGTTTTTGACAATCCTGTTTGGTGCGCAGCACTTGTGCAAAAGTTATTTCTTCTTGATTGTACTGGTTATAGGTTGTTAAACATTAAAGAAGAATGTTAAAGTAGTTTCCTATGAGTTTGTGTGATTTTTTGTACAATGCTATTAGGTACGCAACACTTTTGTTATTCTTATTTTTGCTTCTTTGTAAGGCTTATAGGTTGTTAAACATTGAATAAGAAATTCAGTTTTGTGTGTAGCAGTTTGTGTCTCATTCAATTGCGATTTGGCTAATTGAATCGTGCCCTAAATAAGCACATAGCATATTTTTTTAAATAAGTTTTTAGTCATTTAAAAACTTTATTTTGGATATATTTTTAGTAACTAAAAACTTCTTTTAAAAAAATTGTTATGTTGTTATTTAGAGCCCTATTCAATTGGGCAAATTGCAATTGAATGAGGGCCTTTGTGTGTACCATATGTTGCATAGTTTGCCCCTCATTCAATTGCATTTTTTACAATGTAATAGTACTCTAAGGCCGTTATTGAATTGCAATGTAGAAAATTGAATAGGGTTGTAAATAAGCACATCACATATATTTGTTAAAATAGAATAAGGGCCTAAAAGTGCTTATTTATAGCCATATTTAATTGTCCAAAATAGCAATTGAATGAGGGCCTTTGGTTACTGCATTTGTTATATTGTGAGCTCCTCATTCAATTGTGTTTTGGCCAATGGAATAGAGCTCAATATCAGCACAGAGCATATTTTTTGACGGAATTTTGTATTTAGTGAACTTGTATCCAAAAGCAACGTGTTCACAAACGAAAAATTTCCTTTAAAAAATATGCTATGTGCTTATATAGAGCCCTATTGAAATGGGCAAATCACATTTGAGTGAGGCCCTTGGCCATTAAAGATATATAGGTCCTCATTGAATTGCAATTTTGCCAATTGAAGAGGGCTCTATATAATCACATAACATATTTATTGAGCAAAGTTTTTAGTTATTTAAAACCTTGATTGTGGTTAGAAGTTTAGTAACTAAAATGTTCTGTATAAAAAATATGTTATGTGCTTATATAGAGCCCTATTCAATTGAGGAAGTCACAATTGAATAAGGCTCATGGTTCTTTCTTGTTTATACTTAATACTTTACCTTGCTTGAAGTTTTGAATGACAGACGGTCCCCTCCTGCCAATCTTAATGCGCCGGTCTTCTTGTAGTGTGTTTTTGAAAAAGAAAGTGAAATAGTTATTTGTATATTTATAATTGTTCATCTAGCAAAGCATGGCCTTTTGAGCATGTAATGTCTTGTTGTATCTTACCTCTTCTTCTTTGTTGGTGTTCTTTAAAAGGGATTGTGCTTCACAGTGCACGGTGCAAATTGTTGAGGGACGCTGTTGATGCAGAGTCTGTTTGAATATTCAAAGAAAGAAAAAGATTCAGCTTTGAATTGCAGTAAATTAATGTCATTGAAATATAGTTGTTTTATTTTTTTTCAATTAACCTTATTTTTTGTTGGGGGCTACACACATTTGTCACATACATGAAGCACATTCCATAGTTTAATGTAATTATTTTGTGTACGTGTGACATATCAGTATACATGACTCAAATTTAAATGGTTAAATTAACCTTATATTATTTTTTTCTAACACACATAAATGTGTGTGTGTGAGATGTAACTATAGATGATACACATATATGTGCGTGTGACATATCAGTATACATGACATATAATGTTTTAAGCTAATTTTGTTGCAGTGGCAATACACATAAATGTGCGTATCACATGTCACTATACATTATACACATATATGTCCGTGTCACATGTCACTATGAAGGGGCAGTACACATAAATGTGTGTGTCACATGTCAATATACATTATACACATATATGTCCGTGTCACATGTCACTATGAAGGGGCAATACACAGAAATGTGGGTGTCACATGTCAGTATACATTCTATACATATATGTGCGTGTCACATGTCACTATACATTATAGACATATATGTGCGTGTCAGATGTCACTATACATTATAGACATATATGTGCGTGTCAGATGTCACTATAGATTATAGACATATATGTGCGTGTCAGATGTCACTATACATTATAGACATATATGTGCGTGTCAGATGTCACTATAGATTATAGACATATATGTGCGTGTCAGATGTCACTATACATTATAGACATATATGTGCGTGTCACATGTCACTATACATAAACCTCTGTTTAATATAGAATTATGTTTTTTTCTTTTTTGGTTAAATGAACCGTATTTTTTTTTTGAGCCTATACACATAAATGTGCCATACATGTCACTACATAAATGCTATATTTTTATTTTATTTGTTTGACCTGTCCTGATAATAAAATGTAATATATTATTGCTTACCTCTCAGTTGTAATTTGCACAATGCAAAGTAGTAAATTAGTAAAGAATTGTCTTCTCAAGTAAAAGCAGCAGTTATCTCAGAAGTCACTCCGTTCATCACCTGAGGAGAAATGTATTTTTTTGTTTGAAATAGGCAGTATTTATAAACTTGTAGAAAGTTCTGGAAAGTGAGACCGTTAGAACGCAATACGCATGCGCTATTTGCGTTCCAGCTTAGAATTTGCGTTCCATCCGCCATTTTCTGCGTATTACTGTTCAAAATGGTGTTTAATATGATTGTGATACGTTCCGCATAGTATGTGTTTCATTATTGCGAGTAAGTGTAGTGTAGTTACGTCTGAAGCCTCGTTTTCGTTTTGTTCGTCGGCCATTTTTTCTCTCGCTTAGCGATGGTATTAGTGTCTAAAGTGTTTTATTTTGATTTAAATGTAGGTGTAAGTTGTTTTTTTGAGGTGCTGGCTGGTTCATGTCATGTATTGTATGTAATATATTATATGTAATATATTATATGTAATGTATGTAATGTCATGTATTGTATGTAAAATATTATATGTAATATATTATATGTAATGTCATGTATTGTATGTAATATATTATATGTAATATATTATATGTAATGTCATGTATTGTATGTAATGTATGTAATGTATTATATGTATGTATTGTATTGTGTTTATCTGTCTTTCCTTTTCAGGTGTGTAATTTTTTTATTTTCTGTAGTGGGGTTGTAATGTATTTTCTTTTTTTCTGTACTGTAGGTTTTTTTGTTTTCTGTACTGTAGGTTTTTTTGTTTTCTGTAAGGTAGGTTTTTTTGTTTTCTGTAAGGTAGGTTGTTTTGTGTTCTGTAAGGTAGGTTTTTTTATTTTTTGTAATTAGAGTGTTGGGGAGGTTTATTAGGGGGTAGGTAGTGTAAGTGTTAATAGATTAGTGTAGAGGGGGGTTAGTTTAGATTAAATGGTTTATTGGGGGTTATAGTGTAGTGTTTGTAGTTAGTGCCATGATGGTCCTTGAGGACCGTCATGGCACTTATGTGGTTAATGTTGGGTTGTAACAGGCCCATAATGGTAATAATATACCCTTATGGGACTGATGGGGTTAAATAGAGCCTTAGGGTGGTCTGTATTGACCACCATGAGTTAATGGGTTAATTAAGGCCTTATGGTGGTCTGTATTGACCACCATGAGTTAATGGGTTAAATAGAGCCTTATGGTGGTCTGTATTGACCACCATGAGTTAATGGGTTAATTAAGGCCTTATGGTGGTCTGTATTGACCACCATGAGTTAATGGGTTAATTCAGGCCTTATGGTGGTCTGTATTGACCACCATGAGTTAATGGGTTAATTCAGGCCTTATGGTGTTCTGTATTGACCACCATGAGTTAATGGGTTAAATAGAGCCTTATGGTGGTCTGTATTGACCACCATGAGTTAATGGGTTAATTAAGGCCTTATGGTGGTCTGTATTGACCACCATGAGTTAATGGGTTAATTAAGGCCTTATGGTGGTCTGTATTGACCACCATGAGTTAATGGGTTAATTCAGGCCTTATGGTGGTCTGTATTGACCACCATGAGTTAATGGGGTAATTATAGTTGCCTGGGGTTAATATTTTTAGTGCGAGTCCTTTCAGGACCTTTACGGTCCTTTAAGGACCCGCGAGGCGGGAAATTTAAAATTGAATTGCAGCAGGGTCACGATCGGTGCCGATCGGGGACCCCCGCTGCAATGGGTTTATGTGGGGACACTTCGGGGGGCCCGATGGGGACCCCCAGCATAGAGGGGGGTTAATTTTAGGTGCCGCGGCCGGGATTGGGTAATAGTGTGCCGCGGCCCCTTTAAGGAGCCGCGGCGGGGAATTTAAAAGTTTTAAATGCAGCAGGGGGCCTGATCTATACAGATCGGGGCCCCCCCTGCAATGGGTTAATGTGGGGGTGCTGCAGGGGTCCCGATAGAGACGCCTGCAGCATGGGGATGTGTATAGGGTGCAGGGGGGAGCCTCACACTGCTGTCTCGGGCTGTTCCGAGGCAGCACGTAGAGGCTTTAGGATCCCTTGCGGGCACGATATGCGAGAATCATGCATAGATTTAAGGCTACGTAGCTCTCTCGGAGCCTATTCTCGGCCATTTTTTCGCAGTCATATCGCAAAGCAGGCTGCGAGAGATTCGGTACTTGCAAACAGCAGAAAAACTGCCTTTTGCGAGCACCGAGAGAACTACGAGGGATAATTTAATAGGGCCCATAGTTTCTAAAAGAACCTCTGTGGCTCAACTGTTTAAGCCTTGTCATGAAGGTCCTTTAAGGACCACTGTAACATCTAATCATTAACCCCATACCACGTGAGATCCTATAAGGACCCCCATTAAATCCTAAGTACCATGGTGGTCTCCCCTTTTAGATCTCTACCTTGTCATGGTGAAGGAGCTTGAGTACTTTGATGAAGCTGTGAGCTATACCATGTAGGGTCAGCCAAGATGGGCAGGTCATGGAAGAGGTAAGAGAAATTGTGATCCACTGGAGAAGGAACTGGCAACCCACTCCAGTATATTTGAAAGAAAACTTTATGGACAGGCGCAAACAGAAATAACTATTTGACAACAATTTTATGCATAAAATTCAAACCATCCGCAATGAACTCTACTCTCATTGTGGATCACACACTACACCCTCTCAACTAACCAACAATACCCAGTCTTCTCCCTTCCCCATTCCCACAGCCACTATGAACTACTTTACTCCTGCAACAGAGGACAAAGTCTCCAGCTTAATATCATCCTCTCACCTCACTACCTGTCCTCTGAATGCTATTCCATCTCAGAACACCCCTCCTCTCTCTACCACACTAATCCCAGCTCTCACACACATCTTTAACCTTTACCTAAATATTGGTATGTTTCCATCTTCTCTAAAACATGCCATAATTACACCCACTCATAAGAAACCCTCATCCGACTTGGATGTTGCATCTAACTATTACTCTATCTCTCAAATTCCCCTGGAGTCCAAACTGATGGAGCGGTTCCTCTTTAACTGCCTTACCATTTTTATTTCCTTTAACTTCTGGACACCTTCCAATCTGGCTTTAGGCCCCAACACTCCACTGAGACAGCCCTCACAAAAATTACCATAGACCTGCTCAACTCCAAGTCAAAAGGCCACTCTTCCATTCTGCTTCTTCTGGATCTCTCTGCCGCCTTTGACACAATTGACCATCTGCTTCTACTCCATATTCTCTCCTCCCTCAGAATTCGAGACGCTGCTCTCTCGTGGTTCTCCTCATACCTACAAGATCAATCATTTAGTGACTCCTCCTCTGGCACCCCTTCTTCTCCTCACCCCTTGTCTGTTGGCATACCCCAAGGATCAGTCCTAGGCCCCCTCCTCTTCTCCATCTATACATCCTCACTTGGTACCCTAATAAACTCTTTTGGGTTTCAGCATCCTCTCTACTGACTCTCTAGTATATCCTCTTGGATGTCCGCCGACCATCTAAAACTCAACATGTCTAAGACTGAACTCTTAATCTTCCCACCCTCTACTATAGCTTCAATTCCTCACATCGCTCTCACTGTCAACAACGCCATCATTACTCCCAAGCCCCTTGACTTGGGGTTCTACTGGACCCCGCCATCTCTTTCATCCCTCACATACAGTCAACAAAATCTTGCCTTCTCCATCTAAAAAGCATTTCCAAAATATGCCACTACCTTACACAAGACACAAAGATTCTAATACACTCTCTTCGTCATTACTCGTCTTGACTATTGTAACTTGTTTCTTGTTGACCGGTCCGCCACCCGCCTTTCCCCACTTCAATCCATATTGAATGTCTCCACCAGACTTATCTTTCATACACAATGTTCAGTGTCGGCAGAACGTCTTTGTCAATCATTCTACTGGCTTCCCTTAGCCTCCAGAAATGTTTTTAAAATGATGACCCTAACTTACAAAGCCCTTGTACATCTCTGCTCTAATCTCCAAATACTCCCCCACCCACCCTCTTCATTCTGCTAATGACCGTCTTCTTTCTACCACTCTTATCATCTCCTCTCACTCCCGCCTCCAGGACTTTTCTTGTGCTGCCCCTATTCTCTGGGACTCCTTGCCTCGCTCCACCAGACTATCCTCCTGCCTTAAATCCTTCAAAACCTCACTAAAATCATATCTCTTTAAAGAAGCCTATCACCTCCCATCCTATCATGCATAACACTTCTCTCTCCCTACTGTACCACACACAAACATTAACCTTTAGGTTGTAAGTCTGCAAGTTTCAATCCTGCAAGGTGCTTTGGGGAAAGTACTATGGACACCAGATACCACTCTCAAAGACAGGAGACTTCATTCTTTGCAAACTGTTAATTTTGAATTTGTTGTTACCCGGAACTTAACTTGTGTAAAACACTATGAAATATGCTGGCACATTACAAATAAACAATAATAATAATAATAATAATAATAATAATGTTAATATGGCACAGGAAGATGAGCCCCTTAGGTCAGAAGGTGCCTATCACATTACTGAGGAAGAGCAGAGGGCAAGTACAAGTAACACCAGATCTAATGAAGTCAAAGACAAAAGGACACCCAACTGCAGATGTGTCTGAAGGGGAAAGGAAAGTCAGCTGCTGCAAAGAATAATTCAGAATAGGAACTTGGAATGTTAGGAAAACTAGATGTGGTCAAGAATGAAATGACAAGGTTAAACATTGATATCCTGGAAATTGGTGAACTTAAATGTACTGGAAAGGGACATTACACAACAGAAAACCACCAGATCTTCTACTGTAGTCCAGAAACCTGCAGAAGAAATGGAGTAGCCATCCTTGTCAATCAAAGATATAACAGCAAGAAAAGATGTTACTATCATAGGAGATTGGAATGCTAAAGTAGGGAACCAACAGACACTTGCAATAACTGGCAAATTTGGCCTTGGAAGTCAGAGAAGCAAGTCAGAGATTAGTAGAATTAGTAGAATCTTGTCAAGATAATTCTCTGGTGGTAGTAAACACCCTCTTCCAACAGTGTTTGCTACAGTCAGCACAAACAAGACCTGGAGCTGACAGCAGCTCAGACCATGAGCTTCTTATTGCAAAGTTGAAAATGAAACTAAAGAAAAGAGGGAAAACCATCAGACCAAGTAGATATGAAATAAATAATCCCTTGTGAATATGCAGTGGAAGTAATGAATAGATTTAAGGGACTAGACATAGAAGAACTTTGGACAACATTATCCAGGAAATCACAACAAAGAATATCCCTAAAAGAAAGAAAAGTAAGAACTCAAACTGGCTATCTGATGAGGCTTTGAAAGTAGCCCAGGAAAGAAGAAAAGCGAAAGGTAGTGGATATAGGAAAGGATTTGTCCAACTGAATGCAGAATTCCAGAGGATAGCAAGAAGAGACAAGGAAACATTCTACAATGAGCGATGTAAAGAGATTGAAGAAGATAACTGAATGGCTAAATCAAAAGATCTATTCAAGAAAATTGGGAAAACTGAATTGATGTCTTGGCGGATTCACATATATTGAATATAACTCAATCATCCGAAATAATAACATCATTATGGTCAGATCATTCCATGTTGAGTATTTCCTTATTTGAAAACTTTGTGGCTTGCAAATAAAACTCTAAAAATATATTAAAAGAAGCCACTTCTACATATATATAGACCTTTGTCTGTCTAACCTTCACATCCAGTGACAACCCAGAATGTGTAATCCTAAAGAGTGCTGGTGGATGACTCTGTGTACTATAGAGACATGAAAAAATAATGACTGCTAGTGATAAACTATTGAAAAATGGAAAAATAAAAAAGTGAAAATAAATAAGAATAAATATTTATATGTTGGTAAATAGTGGCTTATATAAGCCTCTAAAGCTTCCAAGTGTGGGTTGTCTAAATGAATTAGCATACGACAAGCTATTTATGCTAAGGCTGAGGGGTGTTTGTCAGAAAACAATTTTTTGGCAATAAATTCTCTAAAGGTGATCACGTGTTGATAACCATATATTAGTGTTTTCCTGAATGGGAGATAATTGTGTTCTCCTGAAAAGGAGATTAAGAGTCACTGGGGGGGGGGGGGGGGGGGGCTAGAAATACTCAGACAAGACTATCCTCATATGAACAACAACATTGTAAATCATAGGATAGTCAAAAAAGGGGGGTATATCATATCTCGTATCATACTCGTAGGGGGCTACCAAAAAAGCATAGGGAGACCAGAGAAGTAACAGATTAATATAACAGAGTCTATATATATGTAGAAGTGGTTTCTTTTAATATATTGTTATAGTTTTATTTGCAAGACACAAAATGGCAGCATTCAATAAAATGTATTTGTTTCTTTTTTTAATATATTTAATATAACATTTATCAGGTGTCAAGCCCCAAACTCATTGAGTATTTTTCTGGTATTATTTCCTTATTTGACAAGAGAGGAGGTCAAGAAGAAATGGAAATGGATAATAATTTACTTAAAAATCAAGACCAAATTAAGGATAAGAGAAGAGATACAGAGCTTTTTTGATTTAAATAAGCAATCAGTTTCATGCTCCTCCCTAGTGTGGTGCGCCCATAAATCATATATACAAGGAATTTTGATATCTAAATCTGTACAACTGAGGAAAGAGGAAGGTAAACCTTTGAGATAAATGTATCTATTGTTGGATCAACTCTTAAGTAAAAATAAGATATCGCCTAATCATAAGACTATAAAAGAAATAAATCAGCTGAACGCCCAGATAAAGAAAATTCTCCAACTTGAGATTGATAAGCAAAACTGGAGGTTCCAGCAAACACATTATTTCTGAGGAAATAAAACTGGGAAATATATGGCTAATAAAATAAAATAAAAAAACAGAATATAAAGAATAGGATAGATAGATTGAAAGGTCCCGACAATATTTACTATTCTCATCCAAAGGAAATATGTAAAATATTATTATAATCTATACAATTTAGAATCGGAAGATGGATGTAATAAACCTCTAAAATCAGATATAGAAAAATTCCTGGAAGGGATAAAGCCCCTGAGAATAACTAAAGAGGAGCTGTTAGTATTGAATAGCCCGATCATCAGGAAAGAGATTGAAATAGTCATCGATAAACTTAAATTAGAAAAAGCTCCTGGTTTAGATGGCTATAACAATTTATATTACAGATGCTTCTCAACTATTTTAAGCGAACACTTGTGTTTAATGTATAATTCTATAATGAACAATGGAACAATACTGGCTGAAATGTCCGAAACCAAAAATTTTAATATACCACAACAGGGAAAATACTTGGAGGACTATAAAAATGATAGGCTAATTTCACTCATAAACACCGACATAAAATATATTCAAAGATTTTGGCAGATAGACTGAACCTGGTACTGTCTAATTTAATACATCTAGATCAATCCGGTTTCATCAAGGGACGCCAAGGTCTCGTATCATACTCGCACAGAAGGAATAGTCACTAGATGCTGAAAAAGCATTTGACAGAGTCAGCTGAGAATTTCTAAGAATGGTGCTTCTGAAATTTGGCCTGGAGGACTTTGCCTCTAAATCAATAGGGGCATTATACGATTTATGATTAAAAAGGGTACCCGCCAAGGCTGCCCCTTATCTTCAGTGTTATTTGTTTTGTATTTGGAGCCTTCATCGGAATTAATTATATAAAGAGCGTTGCAAGAAGTGGGAGGAGTGACAATTCGCAATATGGAGTATAAGATTTTTATGTTTGCGGATGATGTTGTGTTAACATTATCCGAACCTGTACAATCTCTATTGAAGTTGCACCACATTTTTGAAGAATTTAATAGGCTATAATATTTGCGAATAAACTATGCTAAGTCAGACATTATTCATAGAGGATTGAAAAGAGAATTGATTCTAAAGTTAAAACATATACAGTATACCTATACAATTGGGATTCAGGATTTATTATACATTTAGGAATAAAGCTATCTTTTCAGTTAAAGAAAATTATGAAAGGAAATTTGAAAATTGTTTCCATTCAGATTTGATCAAAATTCTTGGAGTGGAAGGACTTAAGGCTGTCATGGATGGCAAGGATTGCCATTATAAAAATGAATATTATCCCAACATTTTCTTATATCTTTAGGTCTATACTGGAAGTCATTCCGAAATAAATTACATTTTTTAGATTTAAAGATTTTAGATGATTTTCTATTAAATGGGAAGGGAGCCAGAATCAATGTTAATATAACATCAAGAAAATTTGATAAATGGAGGACTGACTCACCCTAGAGTAATAGACATCCAAGACAACATTATTCTTTCACACATAATAAGTTGCAATATAGATAATATCAAAAAGATCTGGACAGACATTAAAGAAGCCTTGTTGAAAAAAAAACTGGTTACTTGGCATTTAAAATATGAACACTTGAAATGTTTGAATTTACCAAAAGGGATAGTTTCCCTAATTAAATTGTGGTATGCTAATTGAATTAAGTTGAATTTGTCAAATTATCCCTCATTAGGGGCACCAATAGAACTGATGAAATATGAAATAAAATCTTTAGACGTATCTCTATTGATAAAGAATGAGATTAATAGAATTGGCGACTTATACCATAATGGTGTACTTTTGGGGTTAGAGTTAATCAACAAATATGATATTAGGAAAATATCCTGGCTATAATATATATCAATAACAAGAGCTTTGGAACATTTAAGCTATCACATATAATAGTTGTCAAACTGCGAGTCGTCGTCACGCTTTGCGAGCTTGCAAGAACTGCGTCCCTCGCAAAGTGAGGGACGCAGTTCGGGCTGCAAATGCGGACCCTCGCGAAGCGAGGGGCCGCATATGCGGAAGGTGGAGGCTCCAACGAACTTAAAAAAAAAATAAGTAAACACACACACAGCATGGGGGACAGCCAAGACATCTGCCAGTGAGGTTGCCCTCCAATTAAACTCTAATTTAAGGAGTTTTGGAACCTAAAAATCGTCTAATCGAGAAAAAAAATGGAGGGCGAAAAAAATTAAAACGAGGCTACACAACCCTAAACCTGCAAATAACAGCCAGGCACGTACGACTTTTGCCAAGGACGTACGAGGGACAAAAATGTCCAAAAATACGACCTTAATGGCCGAACTGCACACAGCGAAAAACATTAAAAACATTACACACAGCGAGGGGGGACAGCCAGGACGTCTGGGAGTCAGGTTGCTCGCAAATTTAAGTCTAATTTACAGAGTTTAGACACATGAGAATCCACTAAACGACAGAAGAAATGGCAGCTGAAATAAACGAAAACGAGGCTACACGACCCCTAAACCCAGTGGCGGCTGGTGACTTTTCAAGTTGGAGGGGCGACAGGGCGAAACATAGCCACTCCCCCTTTTTCAAACCACACCCATTTTTATAACTCCTCCCCCTGACGTCATAATGACCTTTATAAGCCCCGCCCAATGACCTTATGCTTGTAAAGCCCATTGAAATACATGATCTGCAATGCAGAAATGTCAAGAAGTAAAGTAACAATGTGTTAAATTCATTGGTATACAATATAGATTGAAAAAACTCATGTGACAAGACTACAGCAATATCATAATTGCACCTATACGTATTAACAGAAAAATTAAAGGAGTGACACCTACCATTAGTCGGCTCTTCTTCTCAGGGTATTCATGTTCATTAAGTTGACCAATGAGTAGAAACAAATCTGCAGCCACATAGGGTTTGCACCTGGGGTTGAAAGAAAACAAGCAAATCAATCATACCATTCAAGAACAAAACCATACTTAAAAAACATTAAACAACCAAGTGGAACCATATAGGCCCCAAACATACCTTAGAAGACCAAGTGTGACTATATAGGCCCCAAACATACCTTAGAAGACCAAGTGTGACTATATAGGCCCCAAATATACCTTAGAAGACCAAGTGTGACCATATAGGCCCCAAACATACCTTAGAAGACCAAGTGTGACTATATAAGCCCCAAACATACCTTAGAAGACCAAGTGTGACCATAGGCCCCAAACATACCTTAGAAGACCAAGTGGAACTATATAGGCCCCAAACATACCTTAGAAGACCAAGTGTGACCATATAGGCCCCAACCGCCGCTTAAAAACCTTAAATAACCAATTTTGACCATATAGGCCCCAACCGCCGCTTAAAAACCTTAAATAACCAATTTTGACCATATAGGCCCCAACCGCCGCTTAAAAACCTTAAATAACAAATTGGGACCATATAGGCCCCAACCGCACCTTAAAAACCTTAAATAACAAATTGGGACCATATAGGCCCCAACCGCACCTTAAAAACCTTAAATAACAAATTGGGACCACATAGGCCCCAACCGCACCTTAAAAACCTTAAATAACAAATTGGGACCATATAGGCCCCAACCGTACCTTAAAAACCTTAAATAACATATAGGCCCCAAAAAAAAAAAAAAATAATATATAAATATATATATATATATATATATATATATATATATATATATATATATATATATATAAATATATATATATATATATATATATATATATATATATATATATATATATATATATATATAAATTGATATCAATATATCACAATAAATAAATATATATATATATATATATATATATATCAAATTGATATATATATATATATATATATTTATTGTGATATATTGATATTAATTTATATATATATATATATATATATATATATATATATATATATATCCAAATATAATATATAAAAAATTACACATAAATATACATAAACATATACATACAACAATATATATTAATTGATATTTATTATTTGATTAATTGATGTTCTTTATTACATGGTATATTATATTGTTCATGCATTTCTATTACACTTTATTTGTTATACATATTACAGTGCTATTTTTTGGCTATACATGTTACAGGATATTATCCTGTAACATGTATATCACATAAAATAGCCCTGTAATATGTATAATACATACAGGGTCAAACAAGTTCACACTAACCTTTTTTACCCTTACAGGCTTCCATACCTGCTTGCTGATTTGCTAATTTTTTAAAGACTCTCATTGGTTGAAATCAATGTCAATCAAAAATTTCAGCCAATCAGAGTCCTTCAAAAATTAGTATATATAGCAGACCGTGGGAAAAAAACAATTAATCGCGGGAGGGGCTCCTTGTAGGAGGAGCTCTTTTAGTGTGTTGTTGTTTTTTTTTTAGAGCGTCGGTTTTTTTTGTGGAGGCCTCTTTCAATGGGCCAGAATGGATGGATGGACAATGGCTTCAATCAAGATTGGATTATTTTTGATCATTGGCTTCAATCAACATGGATTATTTTATTTTTGATCATAGGCTTCAATCAACATGGATTATTTTATTTTTGATCATTGGCTTCAATCAACATGGATTATTTTATTTTTGATCATTGGCTTCAATCAACATGGATTATTTATTTTTCATGACTATATCCAGAGAGGACAGAAGGCCAACGCTGGAGGGGTCAATTTTACAGGTAAGTATGTGCTGTTGTTTATTTTATTTTATTTTTAATGTTTGTTTAAAGCTGTTTATTTTTGTATAAAAATGTGCTACTAACTGTACTAACAATGTGTTAGCTTACTGTTTAATTGTAATAATGTTTCATTGTTTTTACTTTTTACTGTATTTTTTTTTCCCTTCCCTTATTTTTATTTTATCTTTAGAAGTGACAGGCACATATACATGCCTGTTACTTCTAAAAATGGAATAAAAATAGGGGGGGGGGGGGGTAGGTAGTTTGTTCATCCCGGGTGGGGTCGGTCACGGTCAGGCGCCCATCGGTCGCCCATAGGCCACGACCAGGGGTGGCACAGGCCTCATGGGGGTGAACATCCACCCCCATGTGGCCTGGTCAACCCCGCTCACTGCCCGATAATACCCGGGGTAGCATAGGCCGCATCGGGGTGGTGCCGGGGGCCCGGTGGTGATCGGGCCTCGGGGGTGGCATAGGGCGGCAACATGGAGGTCATCAGGGGTGGCACAGGCCTCATCAAGGGGGTGATCCGATCACCCCCATGTGGGCCTGTGCCACCCCGCTCACCACCCGACTACCCCGATCCCGTGATCGGTGTAATCCGGTGGTGGCATGATGGCATAGCTAGGCTAGCATAGGGCAGGCCTGATCGGGGGTGGCACAGGCCACATGGGGGTGATGGCTGGGGTCGTCGGTGGTAGTTGGTGGGTGGCTGGGTAGGTGGCACTGGCAGGCTAGGCAGGCATAGTGGGGGACTGGGGGTAACTGGTCACCCCTAACTTTTATTAGGGGCTACTAGGGGTTTTGGTTTGGCCAGGGGCAGGGCAGGTGTAGACTTACTGTGTTAGGCAGGCAGAGCAGATGAGTAGATTCAGCCAGGGAGGTCTCTCAGTCTCAGCGTGACCAGGGTCAGGAAACAGAAAGGGGGAAGGGACAGGGAACTGGTGGTTTTATTGACTGTATCAGTCAATCAAAATGATAACTCGAGGCCCTATTTGCTGGCGGGCGCTCAGGGCTAACGGTCTGGGTGGGTTTAGATTGATCACTTAGTAACTGGACAGCCTTCCATCATTGATTGGTCAATGATGGAAGACTGTCATTTATTAATTGATACATTTATGACCGCCCATGCATATCGTCACTGTGATGGTGGGCGGCATGCATTAACGGTCAGGGACAGGGGGCCAGGCCAGGACTCATTGAAGAGAGAGAAGAGTCTAAAGGTTAGTGTACACAGTGTATAACTATTGTAATTTGATCACACAGGGTGCAGGCAGGGGGCAATAGATACACACTTACAGCATTAGTTAATGTAGCGCAAGGGTTATTTTAAAGTGACAGTGTCTTTTTCTAACTTTACTTCATTTTTAATACTATTTAGACTTGAAATGATGATGTACACCTTATATTTATTTGTTTTTGGGTTATACTAATACATTGTTGTGTTTTTTTTATTGCAGGGTGAAGAAAATATTTGGGGGGGGCGTTTGCCCTGACGCCCCAATGGACGGGCCGCCCCTGCCTAAACCCGCAAAACACTGCCAGGCACATACGGCTTTTACACAAACCCGTACGAGGTACAAAATACACTATTAGCAAGGACGCAAAATCATCCACACCCGCGTACCAAATACACAATCGCCACCATTTTACAACACTAACTTACAGAATGCGGAACTACACAGCTACACAAACAGTTTCCCCTCGCGCACGCAGCCTATTTACATTACACACTGCACACATTGCTGACACTTACACCTCAGCTCAACAACAGTGCAAATCTACATTGTATGCTGCAGGAACATCAAAACAGATTGTTAGCTCTTCAGCACATTGTTTGCTGCATATATTAATTACAAATAAAGGTAAAGTATATTAATTTATGATTTAATTAATTAATTAATTATCATGAAAAAATACATATACATAAAAAAAAAACACCACAGTATCCCAGTAAACGACAAAGGCCTTCACAGCGCGCCTCACAAGAAGCTCCAACGCTGCTCATAGGACACAAAGTACACCAGGGGCGAGGCTTGCAATGATCGCCAAAAGGAGATCAGCGCGGACCTTACAATGAACGCAAAAGCGCCTTTAATAACAAAAAATACACCAGCCAAGAAGCTCGCAATGAGCGCAGAAGGATCTCAGACGACCAAAACACTTACTGTCTCTGTCTGTGGCAAACAGCATTACCTGCCTTACAATGTTATTGCCCCGCCATTTTTGACGGGTAAGACGCTAGTAAAAGAAATAAACACCAATAAAAACTAATTCAATCAGGCAATCAATCAGATATGATCTCCAAATGTTCCAGGGTAATGGAGGCAGTAACCCAACCTGAGAAATCTAATAGAATGATAGCCTGGGAAAAAGATTTAGGACAATATTGGAAAGTGGATGTTTGGTATAAGTCATTTCCTCTGGTAAAAAGATCAGTTAGTCATGTTTCATATTGGGAACTGTTTATTAAAACAGTGCAAAGGTGGTACTTGTTTCCAGAGAGGTTGAATACTTTCGATACTGATATATAAATCAAATGTTAGAAAGGATGTGGGAAGAAGGGGACACTACTACATCAGTGGTGGGAATGCGAGAATGTCGGACCTCTCTGGAGGCAATGTACATAATAGATATCAAATATCTTGTCACCTTATTTATTCAACTTATATGCAGAGTACATCATGCGTAAGGCTGGACTGGATGAATCCAAAGCCGGAAACAATATTTCTGGAAGGAATATCAACAACCTCAGATACGCAGATGATACTACTCTGATGGCTGAAAGTGAGGAGGAACTAAAGGACTTATTGATGAGGGTAAAAGAAGAGACTGCAAAAGTTGGCCTTCTGCTCAATGTTAAAAAGACAAAGATCATGGCAAACGGCTTTCTCACTTCCTGGCAAATAGACGGGGAAGAAGTGGAGGCAGTGACAGATTTTATTTTCCTTGGATCCAAGATTTCTGCAGATGGTGACTGTAGTCATGAAATTAAAATACATTTGTTTCTGGGGAGGAAAGTTATGGCAAGCTTGGACAAGCTAGTAAAAAGTAAAGATCATCAAAGGTCCGCATAGTTCGAATTATGGTTTTCCCAGTAGTAACATACAGATGTGAGAGTTGGACCATAAAGAGGTCTGAGTGCTGTAGAATTGACGCCTTTAAATTGTGGTGTTGGAGAAGACTGCTTAGAGTCCCTTGGACTGCAAGAAGATCCAATACAGCAATACTTCAGGAAATCAAGACAAACTGTTCACTAGAAGGTATGATCATGAGGCTAAGGCTCAAATATTTTGGCCATATCGTGAGATTCCCTAGAAAAGACTCTGGGAAAGATTGAATGCACAAGAAGAAGGGGACGACAGAGACGGAGATGGATAGATGAGGTCACTGAAGCCATGAACATGAACTTGATGGAGCTCAAAGAGGCAGTGACTGAGAGATGCACCTGGCGTGCTGTGGTCCATGGAGAGTCATTGAAAATCAGATATGACTGAACGACTAAACAACACCAACCATGGTGGTCTATCTTAATCCCCATGGTAGTCTAAATTAATCTAAATTAACTTTATATAGACCCCAGGGTAAACAAAAGTTGTACCAAGGGAATTGTAGGGGTGATCGTCAGGATTTCAAACCCCCTGCCTATCACTTATAGTTTTAACTATACCAGGGTAAGGTGTTTTATGTAGACAGATGAGGGAAGGGAAAGTATTTGACTTTGCAGCACTGCTTAATTATTGATTGGCTAAGAACTCATTAACATGAACAATATGTTTGAATTCTGGTAATTTAATTGCTAAGATTTTTACATTTCAGGCTGACCAGAAAATAATAATATATTTATATTTTTAATGTATGCCTCTATTTAATTAAATTAATTTTCTTTGAATTCAACCTAGCTGCTTGCCTAAAAAGTTTTGTTTTCTTGCTGATTAATATTCTGTTAGTAAATATAACATTTGCCCTTCATTAAAATGACAGGTTCAGGTAAATATAGGAAGAGGCTCGATGGGAGAGAAATGACAGTTGAAGTACACAAATAGAGGTATTTAAGAGAAACCAGAATCAGAAGAGAGAGATTGAAGACAAAGTGGAGTAGTAATGTAAAGTGGGTATATGAGTGAAAGATAAGGAGGTGAGATCAAAATAGCTTTATTCTGCAAGGAGACATGTGGATACAGGAGTGGAAGATGTGGCATATAACAGAGGAAGAGGTTTGGCATGAGATGAAGACATGGAAATATAGGTATGACTATGATGGAGAATACAGCAGTGGAACAAATATGGGATACTGAACTGGAAGAGATTGGGGATACAGTAATTGAAAATATAGGTAATACAATTACAATTGTAAGAGCCAGAAATGTGACCAGCTATGCTAGATGAAAGGCTAAGAGATATCTAGTTGACACCTCTCCTCTCTGCCCCCTATGTGGGTGAGCTATGTGGTAGAGAGAATAGAAAAGACCAGGGAGAGAGGGTACCAAGTGCCAACTGTGTGAGAGGAAGAAGACATTATAGAGGGGAGATAGAGAAGAAGACATCAATGAGAATTAGGGAAGAGCATATGAAAGGAAGCAGAGGAAAACATAGGAACACAGATTTAAAAGAGCAAACCTAAGCACTATGGGTAAGCACTATGATATTTCCATATCAGCGTTATCAAGGCACTATTAAATATGGCTAACATATACATTGATTTTGTAATAATACTGTGGCTAGTGTGCTTGTGTTTTCTTGATGATTGTAGTATTTGAAACTTCTTAACAGCTCATTTCCTGTTATAATGTGTGTGGACATTTTTTATTTGATTCCTGCAGCAATAGCTTAAGATTACACTCTGAAATAGGTAAATGCAAATAAAATACAGCCTTTAACAATAACACACTTTTAGTGGAGAAATAAAGTTGCATTTAGCTCTCTTAATGCATCCACTATGATAATTAGCAATCTTTCTGACATCAAACAAAACAGAGAGAGAGAGAGCACACAGGGAGAGAGAGAGAGCTCACAGGGAGAGAGAGAGCGCACAGGGAGAGAGTGTAAAGGGAGAGAGTGTACAGGAAAAGAGAGCATACAGGGAAAGAGAGCACACAGGGAGATAAAGAGAGTGCACAGAGGAGAGAGAGAGTGCACAGGGAGAGAGAGAGAGTGCACAGAGAGAGAGAGTGTACATGGAGATTGAGCACACAGGGAGAGAGAGCACACAGAGAGAGTGCACAGAGAGAGCACATAGGAAGAGAGTGAGAGCAGAAAGAGAGCGAGCACACAGAGAGAAAGCGCACAAGGTGAAAGCAAGAGTGCACAGAAAGAGAGCACAAAGGGAGATACCACAGAGAGAGAGACAGCACAGACAATTCAAGATAACATTCTATGATATATATATTGTGAGACGCTGCCCCAGTGAAAGAGTTAAACTCCTGCATAGTCTTAATTAGCCCAGGTGGAACAGCATTTAAGTCTGGCACTTGAGGAGAGTCTGTGTGACTAGAAGTGTTACAGACAGCTGCTTGTGTGGAACTGCAGAACCAAAAAGAGAGATTTTGGGAACAGAGGATTTTGTGAGTACTTGTGACCACAGGAATTGTAAACAGTGTTTCCTGAGCAGAGCTGCAAACAGTACAGATACAGAGAGAAACATGGACTGCTATATTGGAGCTGTGTTGATTGCCAAGATGTTACAGCTAGCAGAGAGTGCTACCAGTTGTTTTGGAGAAGCTGCATATTGAATTGCTGAATTGCTGTTTCCTGGAGCTGCAAGTGACAGGTCCTGTTGGATACAGGAAAACCAAAGACCGAGAAAGAAACAGCAAAAGAGACAGAGTGATCTGCAGCACTGCATGTAAGAAGAAATACAGGTCAGTGATGTTATGTTATTTGGACTTTTGGTTGTATGTTTCTAGCTCCATTCTGATTTAGCAGAATGGCAGCTCTTTGTTGGTTAGGGAACTAACATCAGTAAACCTACTGCTCAGACAGAGCTAGGTTTTATTTTCATTATTTTTGTTTTTAATTATGTTTGTAAACTGGCAACAACTATCAGTAAAATTTGAAAAACGCATTGAAAGCCTCCTGTTATTGTGGAAAAAGGGTCAGAAACACTACAGAAGAAGAGTCCTGTATGGCCATACAAATGTCATTATAGAATACAATTGCCATAATTCCCAATACAATACACACACTGAATAGTTATAAATTATATTTAAAAACAGGGCAAGACTCAGGAGACAGTTTACCTCGACTCACAGACCTCCTTCCACAAAGTGTTGCAGGATTGCCTCTCTCATGATTCCATTTCTCCAATCCAAAATTTTGGTGATTTGTTTTGTATACAAGCAGCCACCGAAGGTGGGTCTTTCAGAAGATATGGTTTGGAGAACTGGAATTTCATCTATGGTGGTTGTCGGTCATCGGACATTCGTATATCTACTGGGTTCAGCATTTCATCTCAGTTGCTGATCATGGTCTACAGCCGGGTGTGCCATGGCCTTGGTTGGAATTACGATGGTTTGGTTTCCAAGGTATGAGATGGCCCCAAGTGAGTGGGCATGTAATGAGTTATGCTACCCAAACCAGGCCTCTTGCTTTTGTATTGATCTATGCCAGTCGCAACGATCTTGGCAAGACACCCTTGAACCGTCTGTTTTGTGAGATGCAGAGAGACATCAGGGCTTTGTTGCACCTTTCTCAACAACTGTTTGTTATGTGGTTAGAGATGATTAGCCATACATTTTGGAGGGAGGCCAAACACCCGGAAAATTTGGATAAGTGGTTGTCTAAACATAAAAAAAGCTTATGTCTAGTTTTATTAAGAAGTTAGGTTTTAGTTCTCTGAGGCTTCATGAGCTCGAAGGCATAGATGCTGATTGTTTGTTTCTCCTGGATGGTGTCCATCTTAATGAAATAGGCATAGAGCTCATGATGAGGGTGTGCAGCGGGGGTGGAACATATGTGTCATCCTGCAGTTGCATAGTGGTGAATGATGAGGGGAGTTGCTGGGCCAGTGGTGAAGTGGGTGCTCTGAGCTCCACAGTGGAAATCATTCATTAGAGTTTAGGAGGTTAAATAGAATTACCATATTTTTCCGTGTATAAGACTATAAAGACTATACTTTTTTTCCTAAATTGTAAACGTCAAAATTATTTTGAATAAAACTTTTTATTTTTTTAACTTTCAACTTGTATTTCACCAACAGGTATATATATATATTTTTTGTAAATATGAACTTTTTTAATTGTCATACATGTAATAACAATATAACAATGTTTTAATTTTTCATGAATAAATATTGTAAACCATAACAAAATTTTTAACATGCAACTTGTATTTTAAACAATAATAACTTTTTGAAATTAATATTTATCTATAAATAACAGACGACTATGTAAAGTTTCCAAAACTAAGTATTTTGTACACTAACATGTTTTGTAACCTTCTTTTTTTTTAAACTCATGTTAAATTAAATTGGCATTGAATCCAGAGGAAGGCAAACAATAAAAACCCCCATTGAAACTTGGCCAATTGCATCAAAGAGGGAAAAAAAAAAATTCCTTCCTGACCCCATTAACTGGCGATCGGATTGCTCCCTGAATCAATACTCCATCTTAAAATTATACAGTTGAATGTATTAACAAATGCTTAAACTTGTCGTAACATAAATGTTTGACTATATTCAATATAGCTTGAAGTAACTTTTCCCAACTTTGAAAAGACAACGTTATACAATATAGCTTTAAATAACTTTTCATAACTTTTAAAAGACAATAATAACATGTTAAATACTCTCTTAAAACATTTAAATGTAAGCTTCCATTTAAAGTAAATGGCACCTAATTGTTTTGTGGGGCCAATCATCTGAAAAGGTAACTTGTAAGACCTTCCAATCTGTGTAAGCACTGTTTTGTATTGTTTTTCTTTTTAATACTTTTTTGTTTCTTCTTGTTGTACTTTGTTAAAATGGCACATCGAGTTTCCTATTGGAAATAGCAGTACTCTATTTAAAGAGTCCCAAAAACCTCTAATTTTGTCCTGGAAGTAAAACCACTGTTCACTATGTTTTTATGCCATTGTATTAAATTTCTTCTTGAAATATTGGTACTTTAAAATCAGTTGGAGTAACATCAAAAATTTTCGTCAAAATGAAAGCACTGTACTGTATATTTACAGCACCTCATAGTACACAATGTTTTTTGTAAAAACACATCCATCTTCCAATAAATCACCCTGGCTTGTGTTTTCTTCAACATGTACTTTAATTTCCTCTGGATTATTGCATCTTGAAAATGCAACATATAGTTGTCCATGTGCAAACACAGGTTCCTTCAAAAAAATACCAACAGACTTAAAAGTTTGTCCATGGGATTTATTGATGGTCATGGCAAATGCCATGATAATGGGAAATTGTCTCCTTTGAAGGACAAAAGGCAAGCCACTCTCACTTGGAGCCAAATCAATTCTCTGTATAAGAACTGGCTCACTTTAATGGGTACCACTCATAATTTCTGCATGTATAAAATGATCCTTTAATTCCTTCCCAATTAATCTGGTCCCATTACAAAGTCCTTTTTTTGGATACATATTTCTCAATAGCATGATAATTGCCCCTTTTTTAAGTTGCAAAACATGTGGTGGCATTCCAGAGGGAGTTAAAGAATTAATAAATTCCATACTAAAGTTTGCTTCACTCTCTTTGTCGTCAGCCAGAACACAATCTGCACTGTAATAGTTTTTTCTGGGAGCATTGATTAATTTTAATATTTCGTTGTTTAAAATTAAGGAATCGTAATTTTTTGATGTCAATATGACTTTGCTTGCAATGTCTGAGTAATCCTCATTATTGATGGTATTGAGGAAGATTGTTGAAATTAGTGGTTCTGCTGAAATCATTTCTGGTGGAATTTGCACTGCATCACCAGGTAAATTATTTATTTTTGGCTGTTTTCCTTCTCCAATGTTAATGAGCCAATAATTGAATTGATTCGCCCTTCAGATCTCATATTTACTTGTAATCTCAGGTGTGTAAATGTTTTCCACAGCTTACTTCTTTTTATACACATTTGCCATGTGGCACCACAGGTAATGTTTGCCTGAAATCTCCTCCTAACAACATCACCTTTCCACCAAATGGCAAATCATTAGCCATAACTTCTTTTAATAATCGATCAATACATTGGAGGGCATGACATGACATCATAGTTGCCTCATCTATTATAATTCATTTACTCTTGTGCAATTTTTTAGCTTGTAATGAATTCATTCGAATATCCGACACTGATGTTTCCAGAATGGGCACTGGCAGTTTACATCCACTATGCACAGTTCTACCACCTTCTAACAAAAGTGTGGCAATTCCAGTGGTTGCAAATGGCAATGCTATTTGACCCTGTGCTCGAATGCAACTCATCAACAAATTATATAGGTAAGTTTTTCCTGATCCACCCAGAACATCCAGATAGAAATAATGCTCTTTGAGCATTTCATCTTCTATTGCATTTGTGATGGCGTTAAATGCTTCCAATTGCAATACATTTATAATACAACGTTCCAATTTTTTCTTGTGTTTTTTGGTATTCAATGTCAGTGTCATACTCATCAAAGTTAATTTCATCTATAAATCCTGGATCAGGCAAATTAAAGTTGGCACAATTTAATCCATGACAAAGAAAGATTTCCTGTATTTCGATTAATGCTTTAAATTGCGCAATAGTCTCATTATAACGTTGCAACAAATCTTCACACATATGTAATTAAAAATGTTTCCACAAGGTTAAGGCATCTGGTACATTGCAAAATATACAAATAAAAGCAAATTGTTCTCTCATTTGCTTTGGCATTTGACATAGTGCTGCTTCCTAAAGACATCTCTCCCATTCTGTATCATCTGCTAGAAAGTTTTAATGTCTTGCAGCTAACTGGAAAGTGTCATAAACTATGTCATTGACTGTGCGTAAATGGTCATAACTTTGTGCACCGGGAACATGTAAAAGAAGTAATCTTAAACTGAAACATTCAATGTCTCGTGGACTGCCGGTATATATTCTTGGTATAATTTTATAATTATGTTTCTTTCGTTGTCTCCATTCACCATTTACGAACACATAGTGATTTGAAATGTCAATGTATAAAAATTGTCTGGCCTCAGTGTCCTGACAATTTAATTGAAACCAAGCAGTAAGCTTTGTTGCTCTATGTTCACTTTGTGCTAAAGCATTTGTTTCATTGCCAGCCGTGAAGCAAACAAATTGACTTTGTGGCAGATGGACAGCTAATCGATACACAGCATGTGACCGATCATGCATCTCAAATTTGAGAAGACGCCACATTGCTTCAGGAACACTTACATAGGGAGCATCTAAATAAGAAGAAAGTTCGTCATGTAAAATGGGGATGTCTTTTTCATTGTCTGCACCTTGCACAACAACAGTTGCGGCATCATATACTTTATATATATATATATATATATATATATATATATATTTATACACATATTTTATGGATTTGATGGAAGTGCAAGCTTCCACATTGATATGTGCATTGTACTTCATCAGCAAATGTGGATTATATAGAACCACATATCCATTATCGACCTTTTGGCCACGGATAATAGCTGTTTGTCCGTCTCTTCTTTTATACAAAGGGTATCCATCACAATTAACATAAGTCTGCATTTAAAATTATTTTGGAAACTCTTTTATGCAGTTCCTATTTTCCATACATGGTGAGTTTGGATTGCTCTCTCCACATGGGCCATGTATCATTCTATGAGTTCCAATCTCATAAAGTCTTGAATGCTTTTCTGGATGTGGCAGTTCAGCACTAATCACTGAATCCACTCTATCTGCTGTATTTAATTTATCTTTTTCTTGCAAGATTAAAAGTATATGTGCATGTGGCAGGCCTCTTTTTTGAAATTCAATGGTATAAACAAAAGCCACACATTTTCCAAATAAGTCTGCTTTAGTGATATCATAAATTAAGGAATTAAGTTTGATTTTGAATACCGTTGCAACCAAATCTGGTCGGTCAGAAGTAGTTTGTCCAAGCATAACATTTTCTTTGATCTCTGGCCATTGTGGATTACATGTAAATGTAATAAATAAATCGGGGTTGCCAAATTTAGTGACAATAGCCATGGCATCATTGTATCTTTCTCGCATATTGCGAGGAGATCCTTGGAAAGAGGATGGCAAAATCATTGCTCGTCCAGCAGGAATGTCTCTGTTTGCAGCCAATTCAGCCACATAATCCATCAATCCACAATATTGTTCAACTCAAAGCTTGTTTTGTTGGAATTTGGATCTAAAATTTAGATTATTTGCTTCGACTTGTAGATAAGAATCAATAATACATTGTTGTGTGAGTTTACCCCCACATAAAATAGGATTATAATGATCCCGGACAGCTGTTTTTTTACCTTTTTATATTCCAGCATTAAGATATTGTTTCTAATACGAACTTTACTATTGGGATAACTTTGCAACTGCAATTTTGGTTGCCATCCTGGCTACCCATTTGGAAAGAAAATGGGATATGCCATAGGATCCAAATTACTGCTTAAAATATTGATGTTTATAAAAGGTTGTTCTTGATTGCGTGTAAATATTCTAATATCCCGCTCAATAGGTGGTTCCCCATCATCATTTTTAAATACCATGGCAACCTCATTTGTTGTTGGTAAATTATAGCGTTTTTGATCAGTATGGTGATCCCTTTTGAGAACCATATTAACTCTTGGCATTGGCAATAGATGTCTTTGCGCATGTGCCAGTTGTTCTTTTTCAACCTCCGCTAATTTTTTGTATGCTTTACTGTAAGGGTGGTTCGCCATAATGTTATCAAGCTGTTCAAAGACTATGGGTAAGCATTGTCTATTTTCAGGAAGCAGCATTCGTTGTTTCACAGCTTCCATTGTATCAAGTACATATAACTGTGCAAATTTCCTTTGTTCTCCTGTTTCTGGGTGTAAATGTGAAGTCCGGTGGTATATTTGTCCTTGGACTTTAAAACAATAAGGACCATGTCCTGGTACAGTTTAAAATATGAACACTTGAAATGTTTGAATTTACCAAAAGGGATAGTTTCCCTAATTAAATTGTGGTATGCTAATTGAATTAAGTTGAATTTGTCAAATTATCCCTCATTAGGGGCACCAATAGAACTGATGAAATATGAAATAAAATCTTTAGACGTATCTCTATTGATAAAGAATGAGATTAATAGAATTGGCGACTTATACCATAATGGTGTACTTTTGGGGTTAGAGTTAATCAACAAATATGATATTAGGAAAATATCCTGGCTATAATATATATCAATAACAAGAGCTTTGGAACATTTAAGCTATCACATATAATAGTTGTCAAACTGCGAGTCGTCGTCACGCTTTGCGAGCTTGCAAGAACTGCGTCCCTCGCAAAGTGAGGGACGCAGTTCGGGCTGCAAATGCGGACCCTCGCGAAGCGAGGGGCCGCATATGCGGAAGGTGGAGGCTCCAACGAACTTAAAAAAAAAATAAGTAAACACACACACAGCATGGGGGACAGCCAAGACATCTGCCAGTGAGGTTGCCCTCCAATTAAACTCTAATTTAAGGAGTTTTGGAACCTAAAAATCGTCTAATCGAGAAAAAAAATGGAGGGCGAAAAAAATTAAAACGAGGCTACACAACCCTAAACCTGCAAATAACAGCCAGGCACGTACGACTTTTGCCAAGGACGTACGAGGGACAAAAATGTCCAAAAATACGACCTTAATGGCCGAACTGCACACAGCGAAAAACATTAAAAACATTACACACAGCGAGGGGGGACAGCCAGGACGTCTGGGAGTCAGGTTGCTCGCAAATTTAAGTCTAATTTACAGAGTTTAGACACATGAGAATCCACTAAACGACAGAAGAAATGGCAGCTGAAATAAACGAAAACGAGGCTACACGACCCCTAAACCCAGTGGCGGCTGGTGACTTTTCAAGTTGGAGGGGCGACAGGGCGAAACATAGCCACTCCCCCTTTTTCAAACCACACCCATTTTTATAACTCCTCCCCCTGACGTCATAATGACCTTTATAAGCCCCGCCCAATGACCTTATGCTTGTAAAGCCCATTGAAATACATGATCTGCAATGCAGAAATGTCAAGAAGTAAAGTAACAATGTGTTAAATTCATTGGTATACAATATAGATTGAAAAAACTCATGTGACAAGACTACAGCAATATCATAATTGCACCTATACGTATTAACAGAAAAATTAAAGGAGTGACACCTACCATTAGTCGGCTCTTCTTCTCAGGGTATTCATGTTCATTAAGTTGACCAATGAGTAGAAACAAATCTGCAGCCACATAGGGTTTGCACCTGGGGTTGAAAGAAAACAAGCAAATCAATCATACCATTCAAGAACAAAACCATACTTAAAAAACATTAAACAACCAAGTGGAACCATATAGGCCCCAAACATACCTTAGAAGACCAAGTGTGACTATATAGGCCCCAAACATACCTTAGAAGACCAAGTGTGACTATATAGGCCCCAAATATACCTTAGAAGACCAAGTGTGACCATATAGGCCCCAAACATACCTTAGAAGACCAAGTGTGACTATATAAGCCCCAAACATACCTTAGAAGACCAAGTGTGACCATAGGCCCCAAACATACCTTAGAAGACCAAGTGGAACTATATAGGCCCCAAACATACCTTAGAAGACCAAGTGTGACCATATAGGCCCCAACCGCCGCTTAAAAACCTTAAATAACCAATTTTGACCATATAGGCCCCAACCGCCGCTTAAAAACCTTAAATAACCAATTTTGACCATATAGGCCCCAACCGCCGCTTAAAAACCTTAAATAACAAATTGTGACCATATAGGCCCCAACCGCACCTTAAAAACCTTAAATAACAAATTGGGACCATATAGGCCCCAACCGCACCTTAAAAACCTTAAATAACAAATTGGGACCATATAGGCCCCAACCGCACCTTAAAAACCTTAAATAACAAATTGGGACCATATAGGCCCCAACCGCACCTTAAAAACCTTAAATAACAAATTGGGACCATATAGGCCCCAACCGCACCTTAAAAACCTTAAATAACAAATTGGGACCATATAGGCCCCAACCGCACCTTAAAAACCTTAAATAACAAATTGGGACCATATAGGCCCCAACCGCACCTTAAAAACCTTAAATAACAAATTGGGACCATATAGGCCCCAACCGCACCTTAAAAACCTTAAATAACAAATTGGGACCATATAGGCCCCAACCGCACCTTAAAAACCTTAAATAACAAATTGGGACCATATAGGCACCAACCGCACCTTAAAAACCTTAAATAACAAATTGGGACCATATAGGCCCCAACCGTACCTTAAAAACCTTAAATAACAAATTGGGACCATATAGGCCCCAACCGCACCTTAAAAACCTTAAATAACAAATTGGGACCACATAGGCCCCAACCGCACCTTAAAAACCTTAAATAACAAATTGGGACCATATAGGCCCCAACCGTACCTTAAAAACCTTAAATAACATATAGGCCCCAAAAAAAAAAAATAATAATATATAAATATATATATATATATATATATATATATATATATATATATATATATATATAAATATATATATATATATATATATATATATATATATATATATATATATATATATATATATATATATAAATTGATATCAATATATCACAATAAATAAATATATATATATATATATATATATCAAATTGATATATATATATATATATATTTATTGTGATATATTGATATTAATTTATATATATATATATATATATATATATATATATATATATATCCAAATATAATATATAAAAAATTACACATAAATATACATAAACATATACATACAACAATATATATTAATTGATATTTATTATTTGATTAATTGATGTTCTTTATTACATGGTATATTATATTGTTCATGCATTTCTATTACACTTTATTTGTTATACATATTACAGTGCTATTTTTTGGCTATACATGTTACAGGATATTATCCTGTAACATGTATATCACATAAAATAGCCCTGTAATATGTATAATACATACAGGGTCAAACAAGTTCACACTAACCTTTTTTACCCTTACAGGCTTCCATACCTGCTTGCTGATTTGCTAATTTTTTAAAGACTCTCATTGGTTGAAATCAATGTCAATCAAAAATTTCAGCCAATCAGAGTCCTTCAAAAATTAGTATATATAGCAGACCGTGGGAAAAAAACAATTAATCGCGGGAGGGGCTCCTTGTAGGAGGAGCTCTTTTAGTGTGTTGTTGTTTTTTTTTTAGAGCGTCGGTTTTTTTTTGTGGAGGCCTCTTTCAATGGGCCAGAATGGATGGATGGACAATGGCTTCAATCAAGATTGGATTATTTTTGATCATTGGCTTCAATCAACATGGATTATTTTATTTTTGATCATAGGCTTCAATCAACATGGATTATTTTATTTTTGATCATTGGCTTCAATCAACATGGATTATTTTATTTTTGATCATTGGCTTCAATCAACATGGATTATTTATTTTTCATGACTATATCCAGAGAGGACAGAAGGCCAACGCTGGAGGGGTCAATTTTACAGGTAAGTATGTGCTGTTGTTTATTTTATTTTATTTTTAATGTTTGTTTAAAGCTGTTTATTTTTGTATAAAAATGTGTTACTAACTGTACTAACAATGTGTTAGCTTACTGTTTAATTGTAATAATGTTTCATTGTTTTTACTTTTTACTGTATTTTTTTTTCCCTTCCCTTATTTTTATTTTATCTTTAGAAGTGACAGGCACATATACATGCCTGTTACTTCTAAAAATGGAATAAAAATAGGGGGGGGGGGGGGGGTAGGTAGTTTGTTCATCCAGGGTGGGGTCGGTCACGGTCAGGCGCCCATCGGTCGCCCATAGGCCACGACCAGGGGTGGCACAGGCCTCATGGGGGTGAACATCCACCCCCATGTGGCCTGGTCAACCCCGCTCACTGCCCGATAATACCCGGGGTAGCATAGGCCGCATCGGGGTGGTGCCGGGGGCCCGGTGGTGATCGGGCCTCGGGGGTGGCATAGGGCGGCAACATGGAGGTCATCAGGGGTGGCACAGGCCTCATCAAGGGGGTGATCCGATCACCCCCATGTGGGCCTGTGCCACCCCGCTCACCACCCGACTACCCCGATCCCGTGATCGGTGTAATCCGGTGGTGGCATGATGGCATAGCTAGGCTAGCATAGGGCAGGCCTGATCGGGGGTGGCACAGGCCACATGGGGGTGATGGCTGGGGTCGTCGGTGGTAGTTGGTGGGTGGCTGGGTAGGTGGCACTGGCAGGCTAGGCAGGCATAGTGGGGGACTGGGGGTAACTGGTCACCCCTAACTTTTATTAGGGGCTACTAGGGGTTTTGGTTTGGCCAGGGGCAGGGCAGGTGTAGACTTACTGTGTTAGGCAGGCAGAGCAGATGAGTAGATTCAGCCAGGGAGGTCTCTCAGTCTCAGCGTGACCAGGGTCAGGAAACAGAAAGGGGGAAGGGACAGGGAACTGGTGGTTTTATTGACTGTATCAGTCAATCAAAATGATAACTCGAGGCCCTATTTGCTGGCGGGCGCTCAGGGCTAACGGTCTGGGTGGGTTTAGATTGATCACTTAGTAACTGGACAGCCTTCCATCATTGATTGGTCAATGATGGAAGACTGTCATTTATTAATTGATACATTTATGACCGCCCATGCATATCGTCACTGTGATGGTGGGCGGCATGCATTAACGGTCAGGGACAGGGGGCCAGGCCAGGACTCATTGAAGAGAGAGAAGAGTCTAAAGGTTAGTGTACACAGTGTATAACTATTGTAATTTGATCACACAGGGTGCAGGCAGGGGGCAATAGATACACACTTACAGCATTAGTTAATGTAGCGCAAGGGTTATTTTAAAGTGACAGTGTCTTTTTCTAACTTTACTTCATTTTTAATACTATTTAGACTTGAAATGATGATGTACACCTTATATTTATTTGTTTTTGGGTTATACTAATACATTGTTGTGTTTTTTTTATTGCAGGGTGAAGAAAATATTTGGGGGGGCGTTTGCCCTGACGCCCCAATGGACGGGCCGCCCCTGCCTAAACCCGCAAAACACTGCCAGGCACATACGGCTTTTACACAAACCCGTACGAGGTACAAAATACACTATTAGCAAGGACGCAAAATCATCCACACCCGCGTACCAAATACACAATCGCCACCATTTTACAACACTAACTTACAGAATGCGGAACTACACAGCTACACAAACAGTTTCCCCTCGCGCACGCAGCCTATTTACATTACACACTGCACACATTGCTGACACTTACACCTCAGCTCAACAACAGTGCAAATCTACATTGTATGCTGCAGGAACATCAAAACAGATTGTTAGCTCTTCAGCACATTGTTTGCTGCATATATTAATTACAAATAAAGGTAAAGTATATTAATTTATGATTTAATTAATTAATTAATTATCATGAAAAAATACATATACATAAAAAAAAAACACCACAGTATCCCAGTAAACGACAAAGGCCTTCACAGCGCGCCTCACAAGAAGCTCCAACGCTGCTCATAGGACACAAAGTACACCAGGGGCGAGGCTTGCAATGATCGCCAAAAGGAGATCAGCGCGGACCTTACAATGAACGCAAAAGCGCCTTTAATAACAAAAAATACACCAGCCAAGAAGCTCGCAATGAGCGCAGAAGGATCTCAGACGACCAAAACACTTACTGTCTCTGTCTGTGGCAAACAGCATTACCTGCCTTACAATGTTATTGCCCCGCCATTTTTGACGGGTAAGACGCTAGTAAAAGAAATAAACACCAATAAAAACTAATTCAATCAGGCAATCAATCAGATATGATCTCCAAATGTTCCAGGGTAATGGAGGCAGTAACCCAACCTGAGAAATCTAATAGAATGATAGCCTGGGAAAAAGATTTAGGACAATATTGGAAAGTGGATGTTTGGTATAAGTCATTTCCTCTGGTAAAAAGATCAGTTAGTCATGTTTCATATTGGGAACTGTTTATTAAAACAGTGCAAAGGTGGTACTTGTTTCCAGAGAGGTTGAATACTTTCGATACTGATATATAAATCAAATGTTAGAAAGGATGTGGGAAGAAGGGGACACTACTACATCAGTGGTGGGAATGCGAGAATGTCGGACCTCTCTGGAGGCAATGTACATAATAGATATCAAATATCTTGTCACCTTATTTATTCAACTTATATGCAGAGTACATCATGCGTAAGGCTGGACTGGATGAATCCAAAGCCGGAAACAATATTTCTGGAAGGAATATCAACAACCTCAGATACGCAGATGATACTACTCTGATGGCTGAAAGTGAGGAGGAACTAAAGGACTTATTGATGAGGGTAAAAGAAGAGACTGCAAAAGTTGGCCTTCTGCTCAATGTTAAAAAGACAAAGATCATGGCAAACGGCTTTCTCACTTCCTGGCAAATAGACGGGGAAGAAGTGGAGGCAGTGACAGATTTTATTTTCCTTGGATCCAAGATTTCTGCAGATGGTGACTGTAGTCATGAAATTAAAATACATTTGTTTCTGGGGAGGAAAGTTATGGCAAGCTTGGACAAGCTAGTAAAAAGTAAAGATCATCAAAGGTCCGCATAGTTCGAATTATGGTTTTCCCAGTAGTAACATACAGATGTGAGAGTTGGACCATAAAGAGGTCTGAGTGCTGTAGAATTGACGCCTTTAAATTGTGGTGTTGGAGAAGACTGCTTAGAGTCCCTTGGACTGCAAGAAGATCCAATACAGCAATACTTCAGGAAATCAAGACAAACTGTTCACTAGAAGGTATGATCATGAGGCTAAGGCTCAAATATTTTGGCCATATCGTGAGATTCCCTAGAAAAGACTCTGGGAAAGATTGAATGCACAAGAAGAAGGGGACGACAGAGACGGAGATGGATAGATGAGGTCACTGAAGCCATGAACATGAACTTGATGGAGCTCAAAGAGGCAGTGACTGAGAGATGCACCTGGCGTGCTGTGGTCCATGGAGAGTCATTGAAAATCAGATATGACTGAACGACTAAACAACACCAACCATGGTGGTCTATCTTAATCCCCATGGTAGTCTAAATTAATCTAAATTAACTTTATATAGACCCCAGGGTAAACAAAAGTTGTACCAAGGGAATTGTAGGGGTGATCGTCAGGATTTCAAACCCCCTGCCTATCACTTATAGTTTTAACTATACCAGGGTAAGGTGTTTTATGTAGACAGATGAGGGAAGGGAAAGTATTTGACTTTGCAGCACTGCTTAATTATTGATTGGCTAAGAACTCATTAACATGAACAATATGTTTGAATTCTGGTAATTTAATTGCTAAGATTTTTACATTTCAGGCTGACCAGAAAATAATAATATATTTATATTTTTAATGTATGCCTCTATTTAATTAAATTAATTTTCTTTGAATTCAACCTAGCTGCTTGCCTAAAAAGTTTTGTTTTCTTGCTGATTAATATTCTGTTAGTAAATATAACATTTGCCCTTCATTAAAATGACAGGTTCAGGTAAATATAGGAAGAGGCTCGATGGGAGAGAAATGACAGTTGAAGTACACAAATAGAGGTATTTAAGAGAAACCAGAATCAGAAGAGAGAGATTGAAGACAAAGTGGAGTAGTAATGTAAAGTGGGTATATGAGTGAAAGATAAGGAGGTGAGATCAAAATAGCTTTATTCTGCAAGGAGACATGTGGATACAGGAGTGGAAGATGTGGCATATAACAGAGGAAGAGGTTTGGCATGAGATGAAGACATGGAAATATAGGTATGACTATGATGGAGAATACAGCAGTGGAACAAATATGGGATACTGAACTGGAAGAGATTGGGGATACAGTAATTGAAAATATAGGTAATACAATTACAATTGTAAGAGCCAGAAATGTGACCAGCTATGCTAGATGAAAGGCTAAGAGATATCTAGTTGACACCTCTCCTCTCTGCCCCCTATGTGGGTGAGCTATGTGGTAGAGAGAATAGAAAAGACCAGGGAGAGAGGGTACCAAGTGCCAACTGTGTGAGAGGAAGAAGACATTATAGAGGGGAGATAGAGAAGAAGACATCAATGAGAATTAGGGAAGAGCATATGAAAGGAAGCAGAGGAAAACATAGGAACACAGATTTAAAAGAGCAAACCTAAGCACTATGGGTAAGCACTATGATATTTCCATATCAGCGTTATCAAGGCACTATTAAATATGGCTAACATATACATTGATTTTGTAATAATACTGTGGCTAGTGTGCTTGTGTTTTCTTGATGATTGTAGTATTTGAAACTTCTTAACAGCTCATTTCCTGTTATAATGTGTGTGGACATTTTTTATTTGATTCCTGCAGCAATAGCTTAAGATTACACTCTGAAATAGGTAAATGCAAATAAAATACAGCCTTTAACAATAACACACTTTTAGTGGAGAAATAAAGTTGCATTTAGCTCTCTTAATGCATCCACTATGATAATTAGCAATCTTTCTGACATCAAACAAAACAGAGAGAGAGAGAGCACACAGGGAGAGAGAGAGAGCTCACAGGGAGAGAGAGAGCGCACAGGGAGAGAGTGTAAAGGGAGAGAGTGTACAGGAAAAGAGAGCATACAGGGAAAGAGAGCACACAGGGAGATAAAGAGAGTGCACAGAGGAGAGAGAGAGTGCACAGGGAGAGAGAGAGAGTGCACAGAGAGAGAGAGTGTACATGGAGATTGAGCACACAGGGAGAGAGAGCACACAGAGAGAGTGCACAGAGAGAGCACATAGGAAGAGAGTGAGAGCAGAAAGAGAGCGAGCACACAGAGAGAAAGCGCACAAGGTGAAAGCAAGAGTGCACAGAAAGAGAGCACAAAGGGAGATACCACAGAGAGAGAGACAGCACAGACAATTCAAGATAACATTCTATGATATATATATTGTGAGACGCTGCCCCAGTGAAAGAGTTAAACTCCTGCATAGTCTTAATTAGCCCAGGTGGAACAGCATTTAAGTCTGGCACTTGAGGAGAGTCTGTGTGACTAGAAGTGTTACAGACAGCTGCTTGTGTGGAACTGCAGAACCAAAAAGAGAGATTTTGGGAACAGAGGATTTTGTGAGTACTTGTGACCACAGGAATTGTAAACAGTGTTTCCTGAGCAGAGCTGCAAACAGTACAGATACAGAGAGAAACATGGACTGCTATATTGGAGCTGTGTTGATTGCCAAGATGTTACAGCTAGCAGAGAGTGCTACCAGTTGTTTTGGAGAAGCTGCATATTGAATTGCTGAATTGCTGTTTCCTGGAGCTGCAAGTGACAGGTCCTGTTGGATACAGGAAAACCAAAGACCGAGAAAGAAACAGCAAAAGAGACAGAGTGATCTGCAGCACTGCATGTAAGAAGAAATACAGGTCAGTGATGTTATGTTATTTGGACTTTTGGTTGTATGTTTCTAGCTCCATTCTGATTTAGCAGAATGGCAGCTCTTTGTTGGTTAGGGAACTAACATCAGTAAACCTACTGCTCAGACAGAGCTAGGTTTTATTTTCATTATTTTTGTTTTTAATTATGTTTGTAAACTGGCAACAACTATCAGTAAAATTTGAAAAACGCATTGAAAGCCTCCTGTTATTGTGGAAAAAGGGTCAGAAACACTACAGAAGAAGAGTCCTGTATGGCCATACAAATGTCATTATAGAATACAATTGCCATAATTCCCAATACAATACACACACTGAATAGTTATAAATTATATTTAAAAACAGGGCAAGACTCAGGAGACAGTTTACCTCGACTCACAGACCTCCTTCCACAAAGTGTTGCAGGATTGCCTCTCTCATGATTCCATTTCTCCAATCCAAAATTTTGGTGATTTGTTTTGTATACAAGCAGCCACCGAAGGTGGGTCTTTCAGAAGATATGGTTTGGAGAACTGGAATTTCATCTATGGTGGTTGTCGGTCATCGGACATTCGTATATCTACTGGGTTCAGCATTTCATCTCAGTTGCTGATCATGGTCTACAGCCGGGTGTGCCATGGCCTTGGTTGGAATTACGATGGTTTGGTTTCCAAGGTATGAGATGGCCCCAAGTGAGTGGGCATGTAATGAGTTATGCTACCCAAACCAGGCCTCTTGCTTTTGTATTGATCTATGCCAGTCGCAACGATCTTGGCAAGACACCCTTGAACCGTCTGTTTTGTGAGATGCAGAGAGACATCAGGGCTTTGTTGCACCTTTCTCAACAACTGTTTGTTATGTGGTTAGAGATGATTAGCCATACATTTTGGAGGGAGGCCAAACACCCGGAAAATTTGGATAAGTGGTTGTCTAAACATAAAAAAAGCTTATGTCTAGTTTTATTAAGAAGTTAGGTTTTAGTTCTCTGAGGCTTCATGAGCTCGAAGGCATAGATGCTGATTGTTTGTTTCTCCTGGATGGTGTCCATCTTAATGAAATAGGCATAGAGCTCATGATGAGGGTGTGCAGCGGGGGTGGAACATATGTGTCATCCTGCAGTTGCATAGTGGTGAATGATGAGGGGAGTTGCTGGGCCAGTGGTGAAGTGGGTGCTCTGAGCTCCACAGTGGAAATCATTCATTAGAGTTTAGGAGGTTAAATAGAATTACCATATTTTTCCGTGTATAAGCCTATAAAGACTATACTTTTTTTCCTAAATTGTAAACGTCAAAATTATTTTGAATAAAACTTTTTATTTTTTTAACTTTCAACTTGTATTTCACCAACAGGTATATATATATATTTTTTGTAAATATGAACTTTTTTAATTGTCATACATGTAATAACAATATAACAATGTTTTAATTTTTCATGAATAAATATTGTAAACCATAACAAAATTTTTAACATGCAACTTGTATTTTAAACAATAATAACTTTTTGAAATTAATATTTATCTATAAATAACAGACGACTATGTAAAGTTTCCAAAACTAAGTATTTTGTACACTAACATGTTTTGTAACCTTCTTTTTTTTTAAACTCATGTTAAATTAAATTGGCATTGAATCCAGAGGAAGGCAAACAATAAAAACCCCCATTGAAACTTGGCCAATTGCATCAAAGAGGGAAAAAAAAAATTCCTTCCTGACCCCATTAACTGGCGATCGGATTGCTCCCTGAATCAATACTCCATCTTAAAATTATACAGTTGAATGTATTAACAAATGCTTAAACTTGTCGTAACATAAATGTTTGACTATATTCAATATAGCTTGAAGTAACTTTTCCCAACTTTGAAAAGACAACGTTATACAATATAGCTTTAAATAACTTTTCATAACTTTTAAAAGACAATAATAACATGTTAAATACTCTCTTAAAACATTTAAATGTAAGCTTCCATTTAAAGTAAATGGCACCTAATTGTTTTGTGGGGCCAATCATCTGAAAAGGTAACTTGTAAGACCTTCCAATCTGTGTAAGCACTGTTTTGTATTGTTTTTCTTTTTGATACTTTTTTGTTTCTTCTTGTTGTACTTTGTTAAAATGGCACATCGAGTTTCCTATTGGAAATAGCAGTACTCTATTTAAAGAGTCCCAAAAACCTCTAATTTTGTCCTGGAAGTAAAACCACTGTTCACTATGTTTTTATGCCATTGTATTAAATTTCTTCTTGAAATATTGGTACTTTAAAATCAGTTGGAGTAACATCAAAAATTTTCGTCAAAATGAAAGCACTGTACTGTATATTTACAGCACCTCATAGTACACAATGTTTTTTGTAAAAACACATCCATCTTCCAATAAATCACCCTGGCTTGTGTTTTCTTCAACATGTACTTTAATTTCCTCTGGATTATTGCATCTTGAAAATGCAACATATAGTTGTCCATGTGCAAACACAGGTTCCTTCAAAAAAATACCAACAGACTTAAAAGTTTGTCCATGGGATTTATTGATGGTCATGGCAAATGCCATGATAATGGGAAATTGTCTCCTTTGAAGGACAAAAGGCAAGCCACTCTCACTTGGAGCCAAATCAATTCTCTGTATAAGAACTGGCTCACTTTAATGGGTACCACTCATAATTTCTGCATGTATAAAATGATCCTTTAATTCCTTCCCAATTAATCTGGTCCCATTACAAAGTCCTTTTTTTGGATACATATTTCTCAATAGCATGATAATTGCCCCTTTTTTAAGTTGCAAAACATGTGGTGGCATTCCAGAGGGAGTTAAAGAATTAATAAATTCCATACTAAAGTTTGCTTCACTCTCTTTGTCGTCAGCCAGAACACAATCTGCACTGTAATAGTTTTTTCTGGGAGCATTGATTAATTTTAATATTTCGTTGTTTAAAATTAAGGAATCGTAATTTTTTGATGTCAATATGACTTTGCTTGCAATGTCTGAGTAATCCTCATTATTGATGGTATTGAGGAAGATTGTTGAAATTAGTGGTTCTGCTGAAATCATTTCTGGTGGAATTTGCACTGCATCACCAGGTAAATTATTTATTTTTGGCTGTTTTCCTTCTCCAATGTTAATGAGCCAATAATTGAATTGATTCGCCCTTCAGATCTCATATTTACTTGTAATCTCAGGTGTGTAAATGTTTTCCACAGCTTACTTCTTTTTATACACATTTGCCATGTGGCACCACAGGTAATGTTTGCCTGAAATCTCCTCCTAACAACATCACCTTTCCACCAAATGGCAAATCATTAGCCATAACTTCTTTTAATAATCGATCAATACATTGGAGGGCATGACATGACATCATAGTTGCCTCATCTATTATAATTCATTTACTCTTGTGCAATTTTTTAGCTTGTAATGAATTCATTCGAATATCCGACACTGATGTTTCCAGAATGGGCACTGGCAGTTTACATCCACTATGCACAGTTCTACCACCTTCTAACAAAAGTGTGGCAATTCCAGTGGTTGCAAATGGCAATGCTATTTGACCCTGTGCTCGAATGCAACTCATCAACAAATTATATAGGTAAGTTTTTCCTGATCCACCCAGAACATCCAGATAGAAATAATGCTCTTTGAGCATTTCATCTTCTATTGCATTTGTGATGGCGTTAAATGCTTCCAATTGCAATACATTTATAATACAACGTTCCAATTTTTTCTTGTGTTTTTTGGTATTCAATGTCAGTGTCATACTCATCAAAGTTAATTTCATCTATAAATCCTGGATCAGGCAAATTAAAGTTGGCACAATTTAATCCATGACAAAGAAAGATTTCCTGTATTTCGATTAATGCTTTAAATTGCGCAATAGTCTCATTATAACGTTGCAACAAATCTTCACACATATGTAATTAAAAATGTTTCCACAAGGTTAAGGCATCTGGTACATTGCAAAATATACAAATAAAAGCAAATTGTTCTCTCATTTGCTTTGGCATTTGACATAGTGCTGCTTCCTAAAGACATCTCTCCCATTCTGTATCATCTGCTAGAAAGTTTTAATGTCTTGCAGCTAACTGGAAAGTGTCATAAACTATGTCATTGACTGTGCGTAAATGGTCATAACTTTGTGCACCGGGAACATGTAAAAGAAGTAATCTTAAACTGAAACATTCAATGTCTCGTGGACTGCCGGTATATATTCTTGGTATAATTTTATAATTATGTTTCTTTCGTTGTCTCCATTCACCATTTACGAACACATAGTGATTTGAAATGTCAATGTATAAAAATTGTCTGGCCTCAGTGTCCTGACAATTTAATTGAAACCAAGCAGTAAGCTTTGTTGCTCTATGTTCACTTTGTGCTAAAGCATTTGTTTCATTGCCAGCCGTGAAGCAAACAAATTGACTTTGTGGCAGATGGACAGCTAATCGATACACAGCATGTGACCGATCATGCATCTCAAATTTGAGAAGACGCCACATTGCTTCAGGAACACTTACATAGGGAGCATCTAAATAAGAAGAAAGTTCGTCATGTAAAATGGGGATGTCTTTTTCATTGTCTGCACCTTGCACAACAACAGTTGCTGCATCATATACTTTATATATATATATATATATATATATATATATATATTTATACACATATTTTATGGATTTGATGGAAGTGCAAGCTTCCACATTGATATGTGCATTGTACTTCATCAGCAAATGTGGATTATATAGAACCACATATCCATTATCGACCTTTTGGCCACGGATAATAGCTGTTTGTCCGTCTCTTCTTTTATACAAAGGGTATCCATCACAATTAACATAAGTCTGCATTTAAAATTATTTTGGAAACTCTTTTATGCAGTTCCTATTTTCCATACATGGTGAGTTTGGATTGCTCTCTCCACATGGGCCATGTATCATTCTATGAGTTCCAATCTCATAAAGTCTTGAATGCTTTTCTGGATGTGGCAGTTCAGCACTAATCACTGAATCCACTCTATCTGCTGTATTTAATTTATCTTTTTCTTGCAAGATTAAAAGTATATGTGCATGTGGCAGGCCTCTTTTTTGAAATTCAATGGTATAAACAAAAGCCACACATTTTCCAAATAAGTCTGCTTTAGTGATATCATAAATTAAGGAATTAAGTTTGATTTTGAATACCGTTGCAACCAAATCTGGTCGGTCAGAAGTAGTTTGTCCAAGCATAACATTTTCTTTGATCTCTGGCCATTGTGGATTACATGTAAATGTAATAAATAAATCGGGGTTGCCAAATTTAGTGACAATAGCCATGGCATCATTGTATCTTTCTCGCATATTGCGAGGAGATCCTTGGAAAGAGGATGGCAAAATCATTGCTCGTCCAGCAGGAATGTCTCTGTTTGCAGCCAATTCAGCCACATAATCCATCAATCCACAATATTGTTCAACTCAAAGCTTGTTTTGTTGGAATTTGGATCTAAAATTTAGATTATTTGCTTCGACTTGTAGATAAGAATCAATAATACATTGTTGTGTGAGTTTACCCCCACATAAAATAGGATTATAATGATCCCGGACAGCTGTTTTTTTACCTTTTTATATTCCAGCATTAAGATATTGTTTCTAATACGAACTTTACTATTGGGATAACTTTGCAACTGCAATTTTGGTTGCCATCCTGGCTACCCATTTGGAAAGAAAATGGGATATGCCATAGGATCCAAATTACTGCTTAAAATATTGATGTTTATAAAAGGTTGTTCTTGATTGCGTGTAAATATTCTAATATCCCGCTCAATAGGTGGTTCCCCATCATCATTTTTAAATACCATGGCAACCTCATTTGTTGTTGGTAAATTATAGCGTTTTTGATCAGTATGGTGATCCCTTTTGAGAACCATATTAACTCTTGGCATTGGCAATAGATGTCTTTGCGCATGTGCCAGTTGTTCTTTTTCAACCTCCGCTAATTTTTTGTATGCTTTACTGTAAGGGTGGTTCGCCATAATGTTATCAAGCTGTTCAAAGACTATGGGTAAGCATTGTCTATTTTCAGGAAGCAGCATTCGTTGTTTCACAGCTTCCATTGTATCAAGTACATATAACTGTGCAAATTTCCTTTGTTCTCCTGTTTCTGGGTGTAAATGTGAAGTCCGGTGGTATATTTGTCCTTGGACTTTAAAACAATAAGGACCATGTCCTGGTACATTTTCGGCTAATGTTGCACCCATTGAAGCAAATGAAATTGCACTGTTATAAGAGCGAATATGTTTCTTAAAATTGGTGTAATTGGGAAATGTAGGATCACTCATGATACTTTTTAAATATTCTGGGAATGTGTGTCTTTCTGGAAGTCTTACCTTTCCTTTCTGACAGCAACTAATAAACTCTCCATCAGTTAGTCGTTCTTTCTGAAAATGATAAGCCCCACAAAACTGACAAACCACATTCATTAATCCACAATAATGAGTGTCTACTGTTAGTGCTCTAAAGAAATCACTATCATGACCTTCAGCAATATAAATTTCATTTGAACTTTGTACACCTACATTGGTGTCATCTCTATCAACATTGGTATCAGGAGGCAAAATAGGTTCATTTGAGACAGTTTTACAGACATTTATTTGTTTACTTTTTCTTTTCTTTGAAACTCCAGCAGACTAATTTTGTTGTTTTTTAGCCATTTTTCTTTTATTTAGAAGTATCTGGCGATCTTCTCTTAAACGTTGTGAAGTCTCAGGGGTCTGAGCATCTCTCCATCTCTGCTTCTTTTCCCTTGCCATTCTTCTTTTATATTCTTTCTTATCTTCTGCATTGTCCGCCATTGTAATCTGTAATTGGAAATAGAGTGTTAAGAATGACATTAATTTTATTACACATATTTTTTACCCTGTCATATATTTCTAAAAATGCAATAGTAACCTTTCTCTATCTGTCTCTCTGGCTGTCTGCATCTCTATCTGGCTGTCTGCGTCTCTCTCTGGCTCTCTGCGTCTCTCTCTGGCTCTCTGCGTCTCTCTCTGGCTCTCTGCGTCTCTCTCTGGCTCTCTGCGTCTCTCTCTGGCTGCCTGCGTCTCTCTCTGGCTGTCTGCGTCTCTGGATATCTGCGGGTGTGTGTCTCTCTGGGTGTGTGTCTGTATGTCTGTGGGTCTGTGTCTCTCTGGGTGTGTGTCTGTATGTCTGTGAGTCTGTGTCTCTCTGCGTGTGTGTTTGTATGTCTGTGGGTCTGTGTCTCTGGCTGTCTGTGTCTCTGGCTGTCTGTGTCTCTCTGGATGTCTGTGTGTCTCTCTGGGTGTCTGGGTGTCTCTCTGGGTGTCTCTCTGGGTGTCTGTCTATCTGGGTGTCTGTGTTTGTGTGTCTATCTGGGTGTCTGTGTCTGTCTGGGCTTCTGTATTTCTGTGTCTGTGTGTCTTGGTGTGTATAGGATTCTATCTCTCTGGTTGTCTGCAGGTGTCTGTCTCTCTGCGTGTCTGTGGGTGTGTGTCTCTCTGGGTGTGTGTTTGGATATCTGTGTGTGTGTCTCTCTCTGGGTTACTCCCTGGATGTCTGTGGGTGTGTGTCTCTCTGGGTGTCTGTGTCTCTAGGTGTCTGACTGTGTGGGTGTCTGGCTGCGTGGGTGTCTGGCTGCGTGGGTGTCTCTGGGTGTCTGGCTGCGTGGGTGTCTGTCTGCGTGGGTGTCTCTGGGTGTCTGGCTGCGTGGGTGTCTGTCTGCGTGGGTGTCTGGCTGCGTGGGTGTCTGGCTGCGTGGGTGTGTCTGGGTGTCTGGCTGAGTGGATGTCTGTCTGCGTGGGTGTCTCTGGGTGTCTGGCTGCGTGGGTGTCTGTCTGCGTGGGTGTCTGGCTGCGTGGGTGTCTCTGGGTGTCTGGCTGAGTGGATGTCTGGCTGCGTGGGTGTCTCTGGGTGTCTGGCTGCGTGGGTGTCTCTGGGTGTCTGGCTGCATCTCTCTCTGACTGTCTGTATGTATGTCTGTGTCTCTGTAGGTGTGTCTATATCATGAATGAAAAACAGAAACAGTTATCGTGTTCCTAAAGAAGAGCTACACAAAAGAGCAATTGACCTAATATAATACATGAAATAAAATATTTAACTGCTTCTAAGGTGCTATCCCTGTCAATGAGCAGTAACATAATGAATGAATACAAGAATACACATAAAATCTTTATTATAATTATTTTTTTCCTTCTGATATAACTGTAAATTACCTGTTCTATAATTGAAAATGCTCCTGTTTTTAGGCAGGTGTAGACGTGAGAAATCTGTACAAAGATGTAAAAATGATAATTAATTTTTTTATTGAATGAATGTATGAAATACCATTACTCAACGCAAATCAATACATATTCATATTATATTGTGTGAACAAAAGTCATCACAAAATCATTTACCTGTCAATTTAATATTCTGTAATGTTAATTGTTGCAGAGGAGACTCCTGTATTGAGGCATGTGGCGATGTCACAAAGCTGTGAAAAAAAGTAAAAATCATATGTTATTTTTTTTTTAATAAATGCATGAATTATTGATATTACTTAAAGTACTTGTTGTCCTTTTCATACATGCATGCAGTAAAGTAAATATAAATATTTTAAAATAATATACCTATGAAGGTGATGTGATTGCAGATAAAATGCTGCAAACAGCCCTCTATTTAGTCAGGTGGGCAGATGATCAAACTGTGAGAAAAGAAATTGAAAAAAGGGCTTCTTAATGTTTGCTATGTTTTAATTAGCATAGCTGTAAAATAGAAGTAAATGCACTGTAAAATGTAAGTAAGTGATATAAATATGTAAACGGTTTGAGGATCCTATACCTTTAATACAATGAGCTTAAAGAATCAACTACAGTAATATCTAAATTCAGTGCAAAAGGGAGATATGTTTTTATGTATTTTTGACTAAAAATGTCTTCTATGAATGATCAATGAACAATAATAGTTCAGCATCAAGCACAAAATTTAAAACCACTATACATTTTTTTTTTGAATAAAGTATTACATCAACATTAATAGTTGAGCATCAAGGATAAAATCTAAGTCCAGTGACATTCTTTTTTTTGTTATAAACGTTATTACTATTAATTAATTATTATTTAATTAATGTACATTACTAATTAATTAATTAGTAAATGTTCTATAAAGAGTTAATCAAGAATGTAATCATAAAGTGAAGTTAATGACAATTGTCTATTTTTTTTTAAATAATTAGTAATTAATAAATTAATGTCCATTAAAAATTAATTAATCAATTAATAAACATATTTGAAATGGTTAATGATTAATACCGTGCTAAAGTACAGGTATTGCAAAATGCAGTAATGTAATTTTTGTTCTTTGCTTTTTTTTTTTTTATTAATAAATAATAAATTAATTAATATACTTTACCTGTCAGTAAGAAATATCCAGCAATCAATATCCAGAAGAGCTAACAATCTCTTTGGATTTTCCGGCAGCAGAAAATGTCCAGTCAGACTGTGAGCACCTGAGGAGAAAGTGTGAGCTCTGTGGCAATTGTGCCCTATATATAGGCTTCGTGCGCGAGCCAGAACCGTTAGTTTAGGCGGGAAAACCGCCATTTCAGATACGTTATTGTGTAGATTGTGTTAAAATGTCAGCTATATTGTATGTATGTGTTACGAGCATCAGATTTTGCGTCTTTAGTAATCGATTTTCCGTCTTTATTAAGAGTCTGTTGTACTACCTTGTGAAAGTGCTACGTGTTGGGCTCTGTTTTGCGTGTTTAGGGTCCTGTAGCCTCTTTTTCGGTTTTTTGGGCAGCCATTTTTTCTCTCGCTTAGGGGATTTTGGTGTGTCTAAACACCAGAATTTGGACTTAAATGGAGGTCTAACTTCACTTGCAGAGGTCCTGGATGCCCCCCCTTGCTGTGGGTAAGTTTTTTGATGTATTTTTTGTGTGTATTTATAGTGTTTTGACTATTTTCTGTTGCACGCGGTTCGGCTGTTAAGGTTGTATTTTTCCAAGGTCGTAACGTTTGTTTTCTAAGTTGTGCATGTGGGTGTTTGTAACCGCATGTGAGGCGCCTTTTGACCCTCTGCAAATGCGGACCCTCGCTTCGTTGGAGCCCTCACCTTCCGCAAATGTGGCCCCTCGCTTCGCGAGGGTCCGCATTTGCGGACAAAACTGCGTCCCTCGCTTTGCGAGGGACGCAGTTCTTGCAAGCTCGCTTCGCGAACTCGCAAAGCGTGACGACGATTTGTAGTTTGACAACTATTATATGTGATATATCACAGCACATTGTAACTGATATTCAATAGGCAGAGAAATAATCATTTAGTCCACAAAGACTCTCGGAAGTTTTCATGTAGTCAACAAAGACACTCTGCAAAATTCCAGTGGCCCTAGTGAAAAAATGGTTGGAATTACTGTTCTACAAAACATCTTCATCCTATCTATGGGGGAGATCTACTAAGACTAGGTGTGATGAGCAATGATAAACCTCTAGAATCCATTTGTGACATTACTTAATAATCAGAAGTTCTTTCTAGAAGGACATTCACCACCTTAGATACATTGTTCCCCATCACTCAAGTCACACTACACTCTTCCTACCTATATTTACGGACAACAGGATAAATGAATAAAGCTGACATCCAGAGTTCACCCAGTTAGAGTAAACAGCATGTCTAACTTAAACATATATTACCTGAATCATAGTGGATGATGTATTCTTTTGGAAAGAATAATGTTTAAAGTTCATATTTTTTACATATTTCTTCATTCTCACATTTAATCTAGATTTTAATCCAACAGCCCCTCATTTCCTCAATGTAAGGTTTTATCACCAGCCCAGACTTCCTTTTCTCGCTGTGTCTCTTGCACAGTAATATGTCCCAGAGTCTGCAGTTTTCATGTTTGGCATTTGCAGGTAAAGCTCATTCTTGGATGTATCCCTGGTCAGAGTCACCAGATTCTTAAAGGAAGGAGCATATCTTGTATCGCCATCACTGCCATATATTTGTCCGATCCATTGCAATTCTTTCCCTGGTGTTTGTCTGACCCATTGCCACCAAGCACCACTAAGAGAGGATGAAACTTTACATGGAATATTCAGGGTATCTGAGGGCTTCACAACCACAGATCCAGGTTGGTCCAAAGTAACTGCTTGTGAAAGTATACCTAGAAAATAAAACATAGGTTCTGATATAGTACAACAAATGAATGAATATAAAATATATTCCTGTGTAAAAACATACAAGACTTACATGCTCCAAAGTTTAGGACTAGAAGTGCAATTAACAAATTCTTCATTGTGTTATTGCAGTGCCAACAATCACAGCTGGTTATCTGTCTTTAAAAGTCCCTTTTTATCATTAAACAATTTCACTATTTGCATAGAGCTGTTAATAAATATATGATGAAGTTGAGGTGGGCAAACTGCTCCCTCTGCAGGAAAGCTCATTTCAGACATAAAACTGATTTAATTTCCCCTTACACCATAAGGAAGATCCAAGTCTAGTGCATCACTTTTGGTAATTATTATCCATTTGCATTTCTTTTTAAATGTATCCCTTTGCTCAGGTTCTTCATTAATAACACTTTTTGCATGTGCGGTCATATATTGCAAAGAGTCAGAAGCACAAGTCTTTGCCAGCTTAAATGAGCAAACTGCACAATATCCATTTTCTGCTGACATAATTATAAACTAGGCACATTTAATTACATAATAATGTTATTATTACTATAATTATTATTTATATTCCACTTTATTCCTAAAATGCTTCATATTCAACAGTGTTACACATATTTTATTTCAAGGTAGAAAACAAAACAAGCATTTTACATTTATAAAGCAGAACATTTAAATTCTTGACAAATTGTCAGTCACATGTATATTCAAGCATACATTTTCCTGACTAGGTAGCAGACAATTATTGTTTTCTATTGATTTTGTAACATTAAATTAATTTAACAAGTTTAACAGCCAAACACCACCTTTTGTTAGTTAGTCAATCCATAATGTACTCCATTTGATCCCTAGATGCTGCAACTCACTTAGGGGGAAATTTACTAAGGTATCAGAGCTACTTTACTTGCCTGCTAGGCTACTACAGGCTATCACCTGATTTACTAAACACTGTTTCAAGATAATCTCCCAACCCATTGCTAACCATCACATCTCAGCAAAACCTATAACTCCACCGTCAACTTTCTGATTGCCTGTCACTTTAGATGGTAGAACACATTTTTTCATTTTTTAACATAATTGACTGTATCAGGAAGGTGGCTTACAATGCTTCAAATTGGGTAAGGCTCCTCATAGGAAAATCTCTGTTATCTTATTCATTTTTTACAGAGCAAGTTGTTCTAAGTTGTAACAATGCTGTCCTCAATTCTTTAGAAGGATTTGGAGGGTTATAAGTAAGGTTACCTACCATTGAGGTTTGGGTATAGGGGTCATTGGCCATCAATGAAATTATTTTATTACTCCACCTGGTTTTAAAAAGTTTAAAGGGGTCACACGCTTATTGTAGGTAGCTAAAGTGGAGAAGTTCTTAAACCCTCTGAACTCAAAAAAAAAAAATAACCCTTCTTTGCCTTGATTGTTAGGGAAGGGGTTTACATCACAATGTAAACCACCACTTTATCACAGTAGATGGGGGGCATCCTGTGGGGTTCAAGAGATCACCAATATTGAGGCAAGAAAGGGTTATGCTGGTTTCATAACACACTTGCACTTATTTGTATCCTTTTGTTGGATTCCAAAATGGTCAAGGGATTTCCTGGAGGAATTCCCTATATATTTGTATTTTCGCTCTGTAAGCTAGTGATCATATTCACAACTGATGCTCAGTGCGGTCAGTAATATAGGAAAGTGGTAGTGTTTGTAGGTGGAGACCTATTAAACCTATTATGTCTCAGTACATTATAAGGCTCATTGTAATATGGGTCTCTATATTACATTGTGTCATGGCTGTAGGTTTGATAAGTTTTGATAAATTGGGACACTTTGCAGCTACTTTTAGTAAATACATCCCCAAGTTTAGAATGGAGGTTATCAAACTTTATCCAGAACAATTATGAGTAGACATAAATCCAGAAATAATATTAATATAATGCTAAAAAGCAAAAAAAAAAACTAGTAGATATTAGATTTTAGTGTGTATACCAAAATATCACAACTGATTACAATTTAAAGACAACACACTGAAAGTCAATGAAGAGCTTTGGTCAGCAAAGATGCTCAGCAATCTTCAGAAGTTTAGAATTTACTATTCAAGAAAACATCTAGGGGTCAGAATAAGGGATTTTCAGTATGGTCACAATTTAGAACGGTAGGAAAAATGTGTTCTATAGTGTCTGCCTTGTGACACATGTCATGCTTCCATGAGCACCATGTACAATTCACATACATTTCATTACATTTTATATCATTAACAATCTTTATTTGTCTTATCCATCCAACACTTTTGCTGGAAATGGTCTGTTCCCTTCCCACCAATGAGAAGTAATTCACTGCCAGGTTCCTCCAGTTCTTCACAATGGAATGTTGATCCCAATTTATTTATCTTGTGAAGACACTTAGAAAATAAAATTCAGCTTTAGAACATTGCACAAGCACCAAAGGGAACCAAAACACCAAAAGGAACCATATGCAAGCCTTATGTGATTGTTCACGACTAGTATAATGAATCTAGGGGTTATTTCAATACCTTCTCCAGCTCACTTTCTTTCTTCAATAGTAACAGGAACCCACAAAAGATCACCACTCCCAGAACAAAAGGACAACCACCCTGCACTAGTTTCTTTAATCTATGAACAACTATTTATTGCACACAAACAGATCATCTTATAAAAGTTTAAACAATAGAAGGTGTTAAGCATAAACAGTACACAAAAACGTCATAAACAGAGAATGCACAAACTTCACAAACTTTATTTTTTTTATCTGTTGCATCAGAAAGAGATATTTGAGAATGTGTCACAGTGTTTTTTCTTTTTTTTAAATAAAGGTCACAAAAATGTATTTAGGAGTTTAACCGCTCTTAGGGGCCCACTCTCTGCCAGCCAATGAGAGTTACAGACTAAAGTAGGCTCGCTGTCCTTCCTGCTAGTTTCAATGAAGTTTAAATAGGTTTTACTTAATAATTTCCATGCAAAAAAGCTACTTTTGTAATGTTGAAAACATGTTTTTTTAAAAGATTGAGAATACATGGGAGGAAGGAGTGACAAAGATGGAACAGATGGGGAAAGTAATTACGTACATAAATAACACCGACACTGCTCCTTCTTTGGGACTGAACAGCAAGAGCATATGTGCTCCTCACACCAGCACTAGGAGAAAGGTAAAAGCCAGGAATGTGACCTGTTGTGTTAGGAGAATGATCGAGAGATCTCTAGTCCCCACATGTCATCTCAGCCACATATGTAGGTATCTAATATGGTGTAGAGAACAGAACAGTCCAAGGAGAGAGAGAAGAAAGAGAGACAAGAGAAGTGATCAAAGAAAGGGAAGTCCAGACTCAAAATCAGAAACTATTTATTTACAATGTATATGAATATTTTCCAGAATTATTCAAACTAGCCATGGAACCACTAACAGCAACAATACTGTATGTGAACATAGTGATATCAGTGGGATAAAACTGGTCAACAAGAATCTAAAATGTATCTTGTTTGCTGATTATGTCATCATGACAATCACCAAATCTCTTACAATGCTTCCAAATCTTTTTGTAACACTGGAAAAACATCTCAGGACTCAAAATCAATATTGAAAAGGCTGAAGCTCTAAATATTAACTAACATACACCTAAAGTAAAATTAATATAAATTACCGTATATACTCGAGTATAAGCCGAGTTTTTCAGCCCTTTTTTTAAGGCTAAAAAGGGCCCCCTCAGCTTATACTCGAGCCACTCCCCCCGCGTCTCTCTAACCCCCCCCGGTTTCTCTAACCCCCCCGTGTCTTTCTACCCCCGTGTCTCTCTAACCCCCCCGTGTCTCTTTCCCTCCCCCTCCTCATCCTCAAACCCCCTCCTCACTTTTCCCCCTCTAAATACCTCCCCCTCACTTACCTGCTTCTTCTCCGGCCTCTGCTCCTTCAGTCTTGGCCCGGCGCGCATTATTAGCATATACCGGGTGCCGGTATATGCTAATTATGCTAATTATGACCTCAATTTAAGTCAAATTAAAAGAGTTTAGACACTAAAAAGAAATCTAAGCGAGACTAAAAATGGCCGGCGAAAAAAACGAAAACGAGGCTACAGCAGTCTAAAGACGCAAAACACCACCAAACACCTACGTATTTGCCGAAAAACACCTACGAGATTAGAAAACAAAGAAGCAACCCGCGCAACCTTAAAAACATTACAAACACAACAAATACAAACAACAAACACATAAAAAGGTTACTCACAGCAAGGGGGGGGCACGAGAAACTCTGCAAGTGAAGTTACACCTCCATTTAACCACAAATTTTGTAGTTTAGAGACCCGAAAATCACCTAAGCGAGAGAAAAAAACGAAAACGAGGCTAAAGGTCCCTAAACACGCAAAACACTACCATAAACACGCAAAACATCACCGGATATTCCTAAAAAGCCCACCAAACCGCTACGGATATTCCAAAAAACTCGCACGACATAGAAAACAAATATAACGAATGACGCTACATCAGCCACATTATATACACCAAACACTCTTAGCTCACTTACAATTTCATTGCCGTCATTTTTTGACAGGCAATTCGCTAGTCGCATATAATAGTTGTCAAACTGTGAGATGTTGTCACGCTTTGTGAGCTGCATCCCTCACAAAGGTGGAGGCTTTAAGGCGCATGAGTTGCAAACAACACAACCCCACACACCTCTAAACTCGCAACTCGCAGCACTTAGTCCTCTCCTTCCCCTCCTCCTCTCCCTCCCCCACGTCTCACAAAACACCGCACTAACCCCCCCCCCCCGAACCGCGCAAACACAAAAACACTAAAAACACACCAAAACACCCAACAATGGAAAAAAAAAACACTCACCCACAGCACGGGGGGACAGCCAGGACATCTGGAAGTGAGGTTAAACTCGAAATTTATTCCCAAATTTCGACCGTTTCCGCACTCGAAAAACGGCTAAGCGAGGAAAAAAATGAAAACGAGGCTCCACGACCCCGGACCGCCCAGCCACGTAAACCTCCCCAAAACCCACATTAACCCCACGGGATCCGAGATCAGCTCAGAAACCCGCATTAACCCCACATTAACCCTCGCAGTGGGGGTCCCCGATTAATCCCACATTAACCCTCGCAGTGGGGGTCCCCGATCGCACGCGATCAGGGACCCCAGATGCAATCAAAATTCTAATTTCCCGCCTTACGGGTCCTTAAAGTACCGTAAAGGACTCAAATTGAAAACAAAGTAACCCTATCACTCATGGGGCTCTATACAGAACCCCATCAACCCCTAAAAAACCCTGTCACTCAGGGGGTCAATCCAGACCCCCATAAACCCTTCATTAACCTTGTCACTCATGGGGGTCAATACAGACCCCCATAAGCCCTTCATTAACCCTGTCACTCATGGGGGTCAATACAGACCCCTATAAGCCAATAAATAACCCTGGCACTTATGGGGTCAATACAGACCCCCATAAGCCCTTAATTATCCCTGTCACTCATGGGGGTCAATATCGACCCCCATAAGCACTTAAATAACCCCCTTACTCATGAGGGTCAATACAGACCCCCATAAGCCCTTCATTAACCCTGTCACTCATGGGGGTCAATAAAGACCCCCATAAGCCAATAAATAACCCTGGCACTCATGGGGTCCATACAGACCCCCATAAGCCCTTCATTAACCCTGTCACTCATGGGGATCAATACAGATCCCCATAAGCCCTTCATTAACCCTTTCACTCATGGGGGTCAATACAGACGCCCATAAGCACTTAATTAACCCCCTCACTCATGAGGGTCAATACAGACCCCCATAAGCCCTTAATTAACCCTGTCACTCATGGGGGGGCAATACAGACCCTCATAAGCCCTTCATTAACCCTGTCACTCATGGGGGGCAATAAGGACCCTCATAAGCACTTAATTAACCCTGTCACTCATGTGGGTCAATACAGCCCCCCCATAAGCACTTAATTAACCCCCTTACTCATGAGGGTCAATACAGACACCCATAAGCCCTTAATTAACCCTGTCACTCATGGGGTGCAATACAGACCCTCATAAGCACTTAATTAACCCCATCACTCATGTGGGTCAGAACAGCCCCCCATAAGCACTTAATTAACCCTGTCACTCGTGAGGGTCAATACAGACCCCCATAAGCCCTTAATTAACCCTGTCACTCACGGGGATCAATACAGATCCCCATAAGCACTTCATTAACCCTTTCACTCATGGGGGTCAATACAGACGCCCATAAGCACTTAATTAACCCCCTCACTCATGAGGGTCAATACAGACCCCCATAAGCCCTTAAGTAACCCTGTCACTCATGGGGATCAATACAGACCCCCATAAGCCCTTCATTAACCCTGTCACTCATGGGGTCAATACAGACCCCCATAAGCACTTAATTAACCCCCTCACACATGGGGGTCAGTGCAGACCCCCATAAACCCATAATTAACCCTGTCACTCATGAGGGTCAATACAGATCCCCATAAGCCAAGAAATAACACTGCCACTCATGGGGCTTAATACAGACCCCCATAAAACCCTTAATTAACCCTGTCACTCATGGTGGTCAATACAGACCCTCATAAGCACTTCATTAACCCTGTCAATCGTGAGGGTCAATACAGCCCCCTATAAGCACTTAATTAACCCTGTTACTCATGGGGGTCAATATAGACCCCCATAAGCCAATAAATAACCCTGTAACTCATGAGGATCAATAGAGACCCTCATAAGAATCTATTTGACCCCATCAGTCCCATAAGGGTATGTTATTACCCTTATGGGCTGTTACAACCCAACATTAACCGCATAAGTGCCATGACGGTCCTCAAAGACCATCATGCCACTAAGTATAAACACTACACTGCACTATAGCCCCCCAATAAAACATTACATCTAAACTAACCACCCTCTACACTAACCTATTACCACCTACACTACCTACCTACCCTACCTACCCCCTAATAGCCCCCCACACCACTCTAATTACAGAAAATAAAAAAAGATCAAGTCACTAAAAAAATAAAAAAATCTACATTACAGAAAATAAAAAAATACATTACAACCCCCCCCCCAATACAGAAAAAAAAAACATTACACACCTGAAAAGGAAATACATATAATACATACAATACATACAATACAAATGAAATACAATACAATACCACCCAATCTATCTAATATACAATACATCCTATCTATCTAATATACATCCCCCAATCTATCTAATATACAATACATTCTATCTAATATACATCCCCCAATCTATCTAATACACAATACATCCTATCTATATAAAATACATACCCGTATCTAACATACAATAAATGTTATCTCTATATAAAATACTCGAATTCTAAGCTAAAATAAAATAATTACAACCACTTGCCTTTGCAGATGTCCCTTTAGATCAGCAACCTAGGGAAAAAAATATAAATAAATTAGTGCAACACAGAAAATAAATAAACATTATAAATATTCAAAATATTCTACTCACCTTTCCAGCATGTCCCCGTCCTTCTTTTCTTCTTCTCCGGTGCAGCCCCTGTTAAAAAAAAAAACATAACATTAGGGCACATACATAAACATAAAACAAAAGAAAATAAACAGAATCTACATTGTACCTACCTCCCACCGATGTCCCCGGCTTCCTCCTCTTCTGCCCCGCACTGGAACCGCGCTCTAACAAAAAAAATTAAAAATAACGGAGATCCGCACTCGCGGACCTTCCCGACGCTAATGAGGCTCCCGGAGCCTTTTCCGGAAGAAAATAGGCGATGGCGCCTTCTGATTGGTTGAAAATGCTGTCTATCAAATTTAGCCAATCAGAAAGGGATACACCCCAAAATCCCACTCTGATTGGATAATGCACCTGTCAATCTCTATTTCAACCAATCAAACGGTGCAGATTCCTTCAGCCAATCACAACAGAATACACCCCACAGGGTGATTGGCTGGAGGCATCTGCGCATTCTGATTGGTTGCACTGACAATAGCCAATCACAATGGGATACACCCCACGTACTGATTGGCCAAAGGCATTTGCGCCTTCTCATTGGCTGTTGTCAATGTCAATCAGTATTACAGCCAATGAGAAGGCGCAGATGTCTTCAGCCGATCACCCCTTGGGGGTGTATCCCATTATGATTGGCTGATAGCAATAAAGCCTTCTGATTGGTTTAAATAAAGATTGACAGGTGCATTATACAATCAGAGTTGGATTTTGGGGTGTATCCCTTTCTCATTGGCTCACACATTGGCGTCTTCTGATTGGCTGAATTTGATAGACAGCGTTTTCAGCCAATCAGAAGCCGCCATTGCCAATTTTATTCTGGAACTCTCCGTAGGAGGCTCATTAGCGTCAGGGAGGCTCGCAAGTGCGGACCTCCGTTAGTTTTTTCACATTTTTTTTTTTAGAGAAGCTGATTGTTCCAGGGCCGAGCAGGGGCAGAAGATGAGGAGGCCTGGGACATTGTGGGGAGGTAAGTACACTATATATTATGTTTTATTTTATTTTGTTTTTATGTTTATGTATGTTGCAGTCATGTAATTTTTTTTCAACAGGGACCGCGCCGGAGAAGAAGAAAAGGGGACATGCTTATTTACTGTAAATGTTGTACTATTTTTTTTTTTTCCTGAGGTGGCTGATCTGAAGGAACATCTGCAAAGGTAAGTGGTCTTAATTATTTTATTTTAGCTTAGAATTAGGGTTTTTTGTATAGAGATAGCATATGTTAGATTGGGGGATGTATATTACATAGATAGGATGTATTGTATATTATATAAATTGGGTAATGTATTTTAGATAGATAGTATTGATTGTATGTTACATAGATTGAGGGGTATTGTATTGTATTTGATTTTATTTGTATTGTATTCTATATCTATGTCCTTTTCAGGTGTGTAATTTTTTTTTCTGTACTGGGGGGAGGGGGCGGTAATGTATTTTGTTATTTTCTGTAATGTTACTTTTTTTATTTTTTGTGACTTAGGTTTTTTTTTTTATGTAATATAGATTTTTTATTTTTGTTGACTTTAGTTTTTTTTTTTTTTTCTGTAATTAGAGTGGTGGGGGTGTTATGAGGGGATAGGCAGGTAGTGTAGAGAGGTAGTGTAGGTGTTAATAGGTTAGTGTAGAGGGTGGTTAGTTTAGATGTAATGGTTTATTGGGGGGCTATAGTGCAGTGTAGTGTTTATACTTAGTGTCATGAGGGTACTGTAGAACCCTCACAGCACATACGGGGTAATGTTAGGCTTCTAACTGTCCCATGAGGGTCTTTAAATACCCTTATGGGACTAATGGGGTTTAATAGAGGCTTATAAGGGTCTGTATAGACCCCCATAAGAGACCTGGTTAAAATGGTGTTGTGCTTACACTTTGGGTCATGACGGTCCTGGATGACCCTCATGGCACTTATAGTGTTATTACATGCATTCATTAGTGTGTTATAGGGGTCTATATAGTTGAGGCACACAGTACACTCACATTGTGTGACAAACAGCATTTCAACACTTTTTTTTGAGCTCATTGCGAGGCATGCGATGAGCGCCAAAGGCGCTCAGCGCAAGCCTCACAATGAGCGCCGAAGGTCTTCACAGTATAAAACGGTTTCAATTATGTCTCAAACAGCATTCCCATGGCTTCAAATTTTATCGACGGTGATTTTTTGACGGGCAAGTCGCTAGTAATGTAATAATGTGATAATGTCACCATGATGTGCACAGTGGCATTATCAATCCCATGAGCAGGTGTTGTTAAGCCGCAAACAGCAGCTAATACTGAAGAAAACTCAACATAATATCATAAACTTAAGTGGAGTTTGTGCATCCTGTAGAGGATGTAAATAAATATTACAATGTTAATAGATATTACTCAAAAAACTTAAATATAAGTTAGTAAAACATAACATATCATTATCTTCAAGATAGTTAAAATAATAATCTATGAATCATCAGTGAATAAAGAATGCATAATTACCCAATGAAAACAGAATCCAAAAAGGGGTTACTACTGCTATTAAATAAAATATTGTACAAAAATATGTCAATGAAAATTGCACAGAACACTGAAGACATATAGCAAACAATCAATTATCTAAAGGGAACACTAAAAATACCCCTACATTGTGGACAAAGTGTAATCCTATGATCAACTAATTATATTACACACGGATAAGGAATAGATGACTACCCTAAAAACGGAATGTAGAAAGGGACTATGAGTATTAATGAGTACTGTGGCCTGTATTGCATGGCTCCCTTTAGCAAAAATCAGACTGAAGTTCACTTGCAAAACACTACTGAGCGATCACATAAACCCCAGAGAAATTCCAACCAATTGCTCAAAATCTCCATAATATCTTTAGCCTTGAGTAGTGCCCCTTCCGTATTGCTATCTTATCATGGTGAAGGGGCTTGTGTACTGTAAAAAAGCCATGTAGAGTCACCCAAGATGGGCAGGTTATAGTAGAGAGGACAGACTAATTGTGGTCCACTGGAGAAGGAACTGACAACCCACTCTAAGATCTTTGTCATGAAAACCATATGGAGCACAACCAGAAACACTGACAAATGCTCCTGGCATGCTGCGTCCATATAGTCACCAAGAGTCGGACACGTCTGAACGACTGAACAACAACAAAAGTGCTACATAGCCATTATCTAAACCACATGCCTCTCCCAAATGATATCTGAGCTCACTGAAATATTGTTAAGAAGCCTAAAAAAATTGATGGGTATCTTCAATTTCCAGTAAAGGCAGAAAAATAACCCAGGGAAGCCTGTATACCTAAAACATGACACTAATAATGAGTTAACATCATAATTGTGGCAGATTTAAGGTTTTATTGGTAAAATAACACAAACTAAAGAGCTAATACCACCTACCATGAGCCCGGGTATCCCCACTGATTACTCCTCAATATTGGGGGGCCATCATGTCCCCTTACCTCCAACCCTTTGTACCTCTAACCATAACCAGATGGGTCCTTATGAAAGTTTAACTGGTTACCATTCACAGGCCCATAGCTTTGATGGTAATACTTTCCAAAAATGCATTGCATTTGCATCATTGCATGGATTCCATGTCCCTCATCTATACAACTATGTATCTGTATAGAGCAACAGGTTCACCACCAAACATGTAAACATGTAGATACTATATGTAAAATAAAAAATCACATTTTAACACTAATGTGATTTACATATGAACTAGCGACTTGCCCGTCAAAAAATTATGGTAATAAAATTTGAATCCATGTGCTATTTGCCACCGAATGTGAGGTTATGGCCCCTCTGAGCAGCCTCGGCGCTCATCGCGAGCCCCACGCTGAGCACCTTTGGCACTCATTGCGAGCCACAACTCGCTAACCTTTGGCACTCATTGCGAGCGACAACTCGCTAACCCTTGGCGCTCATTGAAAGGCTCTCCTCCTGTTTAGTTTATAGGCCTCGCAGCTTAGCACCCTTGGCGCTCATTGCAAGCCTCTCTCCGTGTGTTACTACCTTGGGTTAAGTGTCACTGGTTTTTATTAAGTTTTACTGCCTTTGATTAAGTGTTATTGGCTTGAGTTAAATGTTACTGCCTTGTATTAAGCGTTAATTGACAGCAATTTCAGCCAATCAGAACGCGCAATTTATTTTTTTAGATCGGAGCATGCGCAGGAACCTTCAATTGCGGAGGGTAGCTCCTCAAGGGAGGAGATCTGTTTAGTAGCAGTATATCTTTTTAATAGAATGTCAGGATTTTGATGGAGGTGCCTTCCTGGACCAGAAGAGTGAAGACCAGGGCATCGGGGATCACTGCTGGAGGGGCATTTTGGCCAGGTCAGTAGACTCATTACAACCTGTAAAAAAGAAAGGGTTAATTTGTTTTTTATTTTAATGTGTTTTTTTTATAGGATGTCGGGATGGAGGGGCCTTTCCTGGCCCAGAAGAGTGAAGACCAATGCATCAGGGATCCCAGCTGGAGGGGCATGTGGCCAGGTCAGTAGACTTATAAACCCTTTCTTTTTTACAGGTTGTAAGTCTTTTTTTTATTTTGGTGGTTTTTATTATCTGTAATCTTTTTTATTTTTTGTGTAAGTCTTTTTTTTATTTTTCTGTAATGCTTTTTTTATTTTCATGAAATTAGTATTTTTTGTACTGAGTGGATTTTTTAAATTCTGTAATGTGGGTGTTTTTATTTTTGTACTTAGTGGGGAGTTAGGGATTTTACTACAGGCGGTAGGTAGTGTAGGCAATAGGATAGGATCATGGTTAATAGGGTAGGGGTTAATAGGGTAGGGTAGGCGTTAATAGGGTAGGGTAGGGGTTAATAATGTAGGGTAGGGGTTAGTAGGGTAGGGGTTTATAGGCTAGGATAGAGGTTAGGGCTTTTTGGGTACAGTTAGGGTTCAATAGGTACAGTTAGGGGCAATTAGGTACAGTTAGGGTTAATTAGCACTAAATAGGGATAACTAGGTGTAGATAGGGTTAAGTGGTTAGTGATAGTGTTAATTAGGTATGGTGAGGGTAAAATAGGGTTAATTACTTAGAGGGTGGTAATTATTTAGAGGGGGTTAGATACTTAGAGGGGGGATAATTACTTAGAGGGTGGTTAATAACTTAATTTAGATTTATCAGTTTATTGGGGTGGATAATAGTGTAGTGTAGGGTAGTGCTTAGACCTAGTGTCTTGAGGGTCCTGGATGCCCCTCATGGCATTTGTAGTGTTAATGTCAGGGTTAATTATTGTCCCATAAGGGTCTATATAGACTGCTGGGGTTAATTTTAGGCTGGGGTTAATTTTAGGCAGGGGTTAATTTCAATTGTAGCACGGGTCCTTTAAGGTGCTTTAAGGACCCGCAACGGGAAATTTACATTTTTAAATGCTTCAGGCGTCCCGATTGGGACCCCGCAGGTTTGATTGCCGTCATGTCTCATTTACTATTGGCTCTGTCTAAGCAGTAGCTACAGGCTTGCATGCACAAGCCCCTCTCTGCTTACCTATGGAACCAGGGTTTCCGATTTCATATCTCGGGCAGCGAGTTGCGGCCTTGGGGAATTGAATAGCATCACAATCGGAGACTAACGGGACCCCTCAACTCAATCGTAGACAATCGCAGAGACCTTCATCAGAATGTCAGTAAAACATGGAGGTTAAACGTCAATCAATTAGCATTTAGAAGTCCAATATGCAATCGGACTCGCAATCTGGCAATGTACAAAATAATAAAAATGAATGACGATACTGTTCTAGTCCATGTGGGTGGCCTGATATGTATTAACTCCTTGATTACTGAGATTCATATAAAACGGAATTGAAACTTAAAAAAAATAATTTTTGATTGCAGATTTATGAGCTTGAGACTGTTGTGCAATGAATTCTAATGTCTTTCATTGCTTTTCCCGTCTTTTAAAGTGCAGTATTGATTTTTTATTTGCACTTACAGAGCTATTGACAGGGGTTTAACCCCCTTGCGAGTCCTATCGGGTAGGGGTAGGATTTTCATCTACATTTGCTAAAAGACGCCAATTGAATAGAAATTATTTTATAGGCTCCATTATGGGCTCTTGTATCTACAATTTGCTGAATGGAGGCCATGGTCTACCTTTTTTTAACTAGGAACTACCAGCCTTATTAAATTGCGATTCCGCCAATTGAATAGGGCTCTATTTAAGCACATAGCATATTTTTTTTACAGAAGTTTTTAGTTAGTGAACTTCTATCCAAAGGCAAGGTATTCACAAACTAAAAACTTCTGTAAAAAAATATGCTCTGTGATTATATAGAGCCCTATTCAATTGGCCGAATCGCAATTTAATAAGGCTGCATGCATCTAAGCACACCCAAAATCATTATGGAGGAAAGTCAATTTGTGTTGCAGGCATAGGTGTAAAGCAATAAATAAAAACACACAAAATCACACACACAAAATGCTTTTTTCAAAACTACATTTATTCATTGGAAACTATACTTGTATATCGATTAGTTGAAATGACAAGTGGAATGATATTTATTGTTCGATCCAAGATCTTAGTGTAAAGATGATGAATTAGCTTGATTTTTCCTTCACTAACTCATGGTCATGTTGTGCTGAACAGACATCAAGCCATTTATAATTATTTTTTCTTGTCTTCCTCTGTGTTTATTTGTTCGCTGATTTTTCTTTTTCTATACAGTATTTCTTTTCTTCAGGTCTTCATGAAGAAATCTGCTATTTGGACAAAACACTTTCAGCCATATTAAATTAGAACCCCTTAAGTGCAACGTGAGACAGGCAACAGCAGTGGACTTGAAATCTGTTCAAGTTACAGAGTGATTAAATTAGACAACACTGCAAGTTGCGGGCTTGAGACGCAAACCTGTAAACCATTTGTTGAACGTGGGATGCGCGGCCATGAACATGATCAATTAGTCAAACCCGTAGTTACGGGTTTAGATGGAACCAATGGTAAAAGAGATCATCAGCATTACTTCATTGTAAAATGGGCGTTTAGATTTCAAGTCTTATGGGTTTCAATTACTGGGTATGAACGGACCCACATTCCAGAAATAATGCAATGTTGGTAAAGCCATAAATATGATATTCTATTACATGCAAGTTATATTATATGTATTAACACATTGATTACTGGGGTCGATATAACGTAAATTAAACAGAAATAAAAGTATATATATTGCAGATTTGTGAGTGAGAATGTTGTGCTGTTAATTGTAATACCTAACATCACTTTCCCTTTCATGATATTTACAGTAGTGTGTTTATATTTGTATTTACAGTGCTATGGATAGGGCTTTCAATCCCTGCGGGTCCTCTCTAGTCCCCGTTGGCTTCTTGGCTCCATTTGCGGATTACGAGCTTGAATTGGAACGTAGCAGTTACGGGCTTGAGAGAACAAAACGCGCATGTCGTCTGCGGGTAGCTTTAAGAAGCCAATTTAATAGCCATAAATCTTGCGGGCTACGTTACGGGCTATGTTTTTACACGTAGAGGGAATTTAATAGGGCTAATTGGATTATATATTTTGTATATAATTGCTTGTTTGGACAATAAACTTATTTTTAATAAATTACATAATAAATTACACCATTTCATTTTTTGGGTCTCTCCTTTTTTGTTTTTGAGAGTTCTGTGTCCCATTACTGTTTACTGATTGAAATGTGGCCTGTTTTCTGGAGCTTGGCTACTGCCTAACAAATTAAGTTATCTTGTTCAGTTGAGTTAGAGATATTATTTGCTATTTGGTTTCCCATGGGTGCAAACTTTTATGTTATCTCTACTGTGCTACAACAAGTTTTTTTATTATAATTGGCTTATGTAGCAAGTCTCTGACGTAAGAGAGGACAGAATAAGACATTCCTGTAACTGTTTGCGTTGTCCTCATACTCTCATTTGAAGTCTCATCTTTTCTTCCATGGGTATGAAGATCTCCATAGCTATATCTTATGCTAGAAACCTGTTTTTTTCCTGTTGTAGCTATCTCTATGAACACAGGAGCATACTTTACAGGACCACAGAAGTTCAACAAAAAGACACTTGTTTGCTAAGTATGTATTAACAGCCTTATTAAATTCCAGCCTTGTAGATACAAGGCTTTTACTTAAACCCTAATTTCTGCAAAGTTTGAAAAGTTACAATGCTATTAAATTAGCCCTGCTGCGAGCAACGTATGAGCTACGCAGCAGGGCCGTCCATGTCAACACAGAGAAAATCTACATGAGGAGTGACAGCCTTCGAGATGATCTCGCAGGCTCCCCCACCTCATCAATTGCTGCGGGGGTCCTGAACGGGACCTCCACGGCAGTCCTACATATAAGCCCTGCCGTGAGGGGTACTCCAACTACAACCCCGGCACCTAAAATTAACCCCCGAAGTGACCCGCATCGGCATAGATCAGGCCCCTACTGCATTTAAAATTTTTAAATAACCCGCCGCTCATGGGGCTCTATACAGAGACCCATGAGCCCTTAATTAACACCATAACTCATGGGGATCAATAAAGAGCCCCATAATCCCTTAATTTACCCCATAACTCATGGGGCTCAATACAGACCCCCATAAGCCTTAATTAACCCTGTCACTCATGGGGGTCAATGCAGAGCCCCGTAATCCCTTAGTTAACCCTATAACTCTATACAGAGCCCCACAATGCAGGATATATGCATCAATAAATGTAAGAATTGCTCTCAAGAAATGTAAACACATGTTTGACACCAAGGTATAATGGATGCTTTCAGAATTCAGTAGAGGCATCAACATTTCTTTTTATTTTGAATTACAAACTAGTTTATATATATATATATATATATATATATATATATATATATATATATATAAGTTTAGTTTTCACTGGGGTATGTATCAAGCATTGCTTGTGCACTAAGAGCCCATGCACAGTGCTGATGTCTTGCAGTAGTCAATGAATTCTGGTAACATATAATGGCTAGTTTATCCTCAGTAAAGTTCAGCCTAACTGTGGCACAGGAGCTCTTACTCATCAAAAATTGAAGTTACAGTAGAGATGTAAGTGTCTGAATCTGATTCACTTACAACATTCTAAAAGAACTGAAAAATGTCCAGGATGATTCTATAATTTGAATTGCTGCTAACAAATTGTAACATCTAAATAATTTCGAATTCATTCTTCAACAATAGCAATACCCAGTTGCAAAAAAAATCCTCTGTTCATTAGAGTTTACAATGCTGAAGGTTGCTTAATCATTGTTCTGGTTGATATAATGAGGCAGCTTTCTTAGACATTCTGTTGACGCTGTCCTCACATTCCATCTGAGTCACATAGTCCATGTTTCTCCTAAGCCTCCGGTTCAAGAAGACCTCGAGAGAAAAGTTGAGCTATATTAAATCCCAATCGCATTTATGGTATGTTTTTGTCATTGAGTATGTTGCTATCATAGTCCCCACTATAAGCACAGCGAGAAATACTCATACAAAAACATTTTCTAAACTAACCAGGAAATCTGTTGGTTCTACTCCAGAGCTTCTGGTTTCCGCACTGTAAAAAAATAATATCCTCTTCATAAAACCTCTACTGACCTCTACTGTTCTATTTCTTAAAGGATAACTGTTGTTCAAGAAAAAGAAAGACAGTTGTTTGTCAAGTATGTAGCCAACTATCAATAAAAGGAGCTGCTTATGCCATAGACATAAAACATTTTCTGGGGAATTTTTAAGATTCTGTTTATGGGTATAGGAATCCATTTTGTTACATTACTTCCTCATACCTGGATAATAAGGGCACATGTTTCAGTGGAGAGATTGATGGGGAGGAAGTAAGAGAGAGCCTTTGTTAAGAAAATTAGATAAGATTGAAATAGATTTTTCACTTTTTTGTTTTGTTTTGCAATTGTAATTTTGATAACGCATGAAGCATTTATTTGAAAACCACTACACCAAAATTCAGCAAGCAAATAATACACATTAGTGTAGAATTTAATGTTTAAAACAGAGGAAAACAGGAACTGTAAATTCACTTTTCCATAATTTTGTATCACTGAGTAAGATATTTTTATTTTATAATGTAACTAGTCTTTTGCCCATCATAAATGACGGGATAATATATACTTTGTTTCCCCATCTTCCTTCCCCTATATGTATCTCCCTCTCCTGTCTCTTTCCCTTCCCTCTGTCTCTTTCCTCCCCCTCTTCTTCCCCTGTGTCTCTCTCCCCCTCTCTTCCCCCCGTGTCCCTTGTGTCCCTTCCACATTCTCTCCCACCCTGTGTCTCTTTCCCCCTCTCCCTCCCTTGTGACACTTCTCTCCTCTCCCTCCCCTCTACTTCCTCTTTATCTCTTCCCCCATCTCCCTCCCTTGTGTCTCTTCCCACCTCTACCTTCCCTGTGTCTTTCTCCATCTCCCACCCCTGTTTCTCTTTCCCCCTCTGTCTCTTTCCCCTGTGTCTCTTTCCCTCTTTCCCCCTCGGTCCCTTCCCCCCTCCCCTCTGTTCCATGCGCGCAGGCGATGCCCAAAGTGCATGGAGGGCTGGCACTGCGCGGTGCGCACTTCGAGTTTTGTGAAAAACGTACAAATAGTAGTTTGTAAAGTGGGCATGTATTCCCCTGGAGCGTTATGCACACTTTACAAAGTATTATAGTGATGATTGCTTAACAAAAAAGTGGTCAAAATAGCAAAAACATTGAATGTATATGCTCAATGATGATAATTGTAATACTTTATTTTTTAGCTGTCTTTTTGTTTACAATCACTCTATAATAGTTGTCGTAATTGCGAGTTTGTCGGTAATGCTATGTTAAAAGTTACGGGTTGCGCATGCGCAATGAGCATCAAAAGTTATGGGTTTGACGTGGGCTGCAATGGGCACCGAAGTTACAGGCTTCAAAAAAAATGTACGGGTTTAACAGCAGCCATTTTTTTCAAGCCTGTAACTCGGAAGCCATTGGGAGACCACCAAAATACGCCAATTAATTCGAAAATGAACTTACAACATCACACACAGCACAGGGGGAGAGGCAGGGAGCCTCTAAGTCAGGTTGCAAGCAAATATTTAATTGGTGTTTTTGGGAGGTCTCAGAACAGCTAAGTGAGGAAACAAATTTCGCCGTAAAGCCATATTTTTTTCCAAGTCAGTAAATCGTAAACACATTTCGAGCTTGGGGAAAATTATCAATTTCCCAAGCCTGCAAATAGTTTCACACCCGTAAATGCAAACAGGAGCACAGGGGAGGGAGAGGGTGGAAAGAGACACAAGGAAGGGAGATAAGAAGGAAAAAAATCCAGGGGAGGGAGCGGGAGCAAAGAGACACGGGAGGAGGAGCTCATTGCAGTGGACAAAAGTTGCAGGTTGGCCGAGGCCTGCAATGAGCGAGACCCTCAAGTTAAAGGGGGGAGGGCCTCACATTGTGTGTCAAACTGTATTGCCAGGCTTCAAATTTTATTGCCGTCATTTTTGACGAGCAAGTCGCTAGATTGATATATTTGAATGTCAGTGATCCCCAGCATTTCAATTCTTAATTTTTGATATATATGATCGAATTTTAGCTACACATATTTAAAATAAACAAAACAGCCAACTCGTGCATTACTTTAGCTAAATGGCCTATATTTGTAAGAAAATAGTACACATATATGTACATTTGCAAGTCAGAAACCTGTTTCCAGCTTAAAATCCCAATAACTACAGTGTCTGCATTGCCTTCTGGGAAACTGAGGATGGGGCATGCAAATGAGCTAACAATATGTTTCATTCTTTAATAGAATAACAAATTTATCAATGCCCCTTTATTACAATAAAGAAGGCAAAAAAAATGTTCTCATTAACAATCAACAGTGCATAGATCTATACGAGTCCCTTACCTAACCTGTTATTTGGTTCTTAAAGTGCCAATGTGAGTAGCAAACTGTGTATGACATAGCCTATATAATAACATAACTGTCATTACACTTACTGTATTTGTACTGTAAGATGTATTGAATTTTCAATTACTGTACCATTCAGTTATTATTAGCTCAGATTTTGCACATCCTTTTCTGTCTGATTTATAGCAGTATGGGTCCAGTGTGTTGTTGGTGCTGGAATAAATCTGCGTAAATATGAAACCATGTATGTCTTACTGTGTGCTATGAACTGTTAATCTACTTAAATATATAACTATGATCTGTTGTCAGCTGAAACGGAGTGAACTAGGAAAATACATTTTAGAAATGTAGTGTCTATTCACAGTTCTCTATCTCTCTCACACTCCACATATCCCCTTCTGTTCTTTTTAGAAATAAATAGATTATTATTGTTTGCTTATGACACTTTAGACTAATTCATATTTTTACATAACAAAATTGCACATTCTTTTCATCACATCTTGAAAAACAAAATAATTATACAAAGAGATCTACCATAGGTGTAAATAAAACGTATGTATTGGTGTGGATGTTAGGCATTTTCCAAGAACGGTATAGTCTGCTCCAGAAATGATCATCTTACTATAAATACCAAACAGATGATGTTGCATCTCTTCCCCTGACATCCTCCTTAGAATAAGGTTTTTATCAGCAATACTCACATCCTTCTATCACTGTGTAAGCATATCTCAAGCAGTAATATATCCCAGAGTCTTCACTTTTCATGTTATTCATTTGAAAGTAAACTTCATTTCTGGAAGAATCCCTGGTGATAGTGACATTTTTCATGGAAGGAGGGAGCAATGTAACTTTTATCAATGGTATTTACACATCCCATCCACTCTATCACTTTCCCTCTGGATTGCCTGTTCCAGCCCCAGTCACCATTACTGAGAGGGACTGAGATCTTACAAGTGAGTCGCAAAGATTCCAAGGGCTTCACAGTTGCAAAAACTGGTTGCTCTAGAGACATTTCTTGTGAGAGGACACCTAGGAAAATAGACACATATATCAGGATTGAATAAGAAAATTATGAAGTAAAATTTTGTAGCAAAAACTATGAGATGGGTCCTACATGATGCAAGAATCAGCAGTACATAAAAGGAATCCTTCATGTTTTGGACAGGATGACAAGTTGTCTTCTGGGTGTACTCAAGTTTGAGAGATAGAGATAGACAGAATTCACCACCTTTACATGCAAGAAAGTGATTTGCATGGAGAAAAGTAGATATGCATACATATAATGTTATGAAAATAATTAGTATAAATAAATATAGAGGTCATGGTTTCCTGCACAAAAGCTAACCAGATACATCTAGCAGAAATCCAGTAACTACATTTGAACATTCATATACAAATTATGTATTTCATGATATTGTGTAAAGGAAAGAAGAATCTAACCTTTTTATTGGATATATAAAAGTTGAAATAACATTTTTAGCATGAATACATAAGTGCAAGGACAATAGCAATCCCCCATTATTTTCCCCCAAAAAATAGCTGCTATATCCTGAGTCACGGACTGGAACTATCCAAACTCAAACCAGCATTTTTCCAGGGGAACAGCTAAAAATATTCCATTCTGGTACATGTATTAATTGCACAACTTCCCATACTACAGATAGCATCCTATATACTCATTTATATTGAAGACCATTCATATTAATCTTTATACATTCATGAAACACTGAACAGACACATGCATGCCCTTATTCTACACACATACCGTATTGGTCTGAATATAAGCCGCACCTGCATATAAGCTGCACCCGTAAAGTTCAAGGGGAAAAAATAGAAAAAAGATAGTACTCACATATAAGCCGCACCCGTAAAATTGGAGAGAAAAAGACTCTCAAAGTGAACAGCCATTGCAAGAAATAGGCTTTCTAATTAGCACTGTAGCTTTTTTTGCAGGTTACAGGCTTTACAGGATGTTAGAATCACTAAAACCGTAAATCGCTATTCAATACCGCAGTCTAAAGCACGTAAATCGTCCCCCTTAACTCGCGCAAATCAGCAGTAATTTTGCTTTCGCTAATAGAAGCCGCACATGTAGCAAGCAAAGTTCGCAAATCACCAATGATTTTTTTACTTTTGCGAATATAAGCTGCACCCGTAACTCGCAAGCTCAAAAATCTGAAAAAAGGTGCGGCTTATACTCGGACCAATACGGTATATACTAAAGAACAGATTACACTATTCAGTGCTTTTGTTAATTAATTCCCTTAGTAAATTTCTGGGCACGTTTTTATAAAATCACATATTTATTTCAATGTTCTGCAAGTATAAATACCATGTTTAATACTCCAATCAGAAGAATGAACACCAACATGCACTACAGTGCATGTGCTCACAATTGTAATAATCAATAACCAATCCTTTTGGTAAAACTTTGTTTTTTTACAAATTGTAGGTGCAAATGGAAGTTTTCAAGGATTAAAGTGGCGACAAAATAATCCCCTTCCATAAACTGTTAACACACCACTTGGATTATTTTCTCAGATAATCTCAATGCCACCATCAAGTGGTCAAAGCTCTCAAAAACTGGCATTTATCAAGAACTATAATAATTGTGAAAATTGGTGGTATTTGATAAATGAGCAGTACAGGCACCAATTGTAAGTAGATATTGTATAATATTTTAAGCAGTAAAATGAGAATTCACAGAAAAACAAAAAAAACATAAATTCACAAATTGAAAACATAAACATTGATATTCAATGTAAGAATATACTTTAGAATATAGTCACACATTAATGTGAAAAAGGTTTTATAGAGTGTAAAGTTTATTTTCGAAGTACATCTGCTTAAAAAGAATGCTCCCATTTTTTAGACAATTCTCACAAAAGAAAGAAAACTAAGCAAACTGGTTATCTGATAAGATTTTGAAAGTAGCCCAGGAAAGAAGGAAAATGTAAGGTAGTGGAGATAGGAAAAGATTTGGCTAGCTGAATGCAGAATTCCAGAGGAATAATTTCAAGTGCTAGAAAGGTAATACTTAAGATCTTGCAAGCTTGACTTCAACAATATATGGACCAGGACCTGTCAGATGTGTAAGCCGGGTTCCACAGAGGAAGAGGCACAAGAGATCAAATTGTCAATGTCCGCTGGATAATAGAAAAATGTACTTCTGCTTCACAGACTATTCTAAAGCCTTTGACTGTGTGTCACAGCAAAATGTGTCATGTACTCAAAGAGATGGGAGTACCAGATCATCTCATCCACCTCCTGAGGAATCTGTATGTGGACCAAGAAGCCACGTTCAGAACCACCGAACATGGGACAACTGAATGGTACGGGATTAGAAAAGGGTTTGACAAGGCTTTATATTGTTACCCTATTTATTCAACTTATATAAAGTGTACATCATGCGAAAGGCTGGGCGAATCCAAAGCCAGAATTAATTTTGCTAAACTAAAGGACCTATAGATGAGGGTGAAAGATAAGAGTGCAAAAGTAAAGATATTACAGTATCAACAAAGAGCTACCTAGTTAAAACTATAGTATTCCCAGCAGTAATATTTGGATGTGAGAGCTGGACCACAAAGAAGAGTGAGCGTAGGAGAAATTATGCTTTTGAAAAGTGCTTAGAGGCCCCTGGACTGCAAGATGATTCAAGCAATCAATACTTCAGAAAAGTACAAACCGGAAGTTATGATCATAAGAAGATAGGATTCTCTAGAGAATGACTCTGATGCTGGAAAGTTTGAAGGCACACAAGGGGGCGACAGATCCGGAGATGGATAGATAAGGCCATTGAAACAATGAATATGAGTCTGATGGAGTTCACTGGGCTGACATATGTGCCTGTCATGCATAGGGTCAAGGAGAGTCGTACACGACTGAATGACTAAACAACAACGAGACCAGCAGTTCAGCTAAAGGGAGCAAGATTTGGAATTTACTTAGAGATCATTATTTCACCCAGCCGATAAAGGGACCCTACTAGAAATGAGGGTATCTTGGATAATTTCTTCAAAAATAATATTGATTGTAACATGAAATGCTAAAGTAGGGGAACCTTTGGGGAATAATTATCATAACACATTACTGTTTGAAATTTACTTTCAAAAGCAATGTTGTAGGGGTCATTAAAGATTCTTATGTTAAAATGGTATATTTTGATGGTCTAATGGCATAATTACAGCACACAGACTGGGACAAAGCAGTTAAATAATCATGCATATTGGTACATACAATCTGCAAATAAAATTAAAAGTAGTAAACCAGGGCCTTTATTTTCTAATTATGATGTAATATATAATATAAGGAAGAAAAACAGAAGGAAAGAGAAGCAGCATTATGCGAATACAAGAAATGTAACAAAGCTTGCAAAAATCAAAGATTGGCCAATGGTAGATGCAGTGCATCATGACCCTTACAAAATAAGTGGCTAACTCAGGAAGAAATCCAAAAGAAGCTTGAAAAAATAAATTTACTTAGAGCACCTGGCCTAGATGGAATACATCCAAAGGTACAGAGTGAACTGAGTTCTGTAGTAGTCAAATTATTACTTCCTATTAGTTAAGGCTCAGTGTCCACAGGCTCAGTACCAAAGGATTGGCGAATACCTTTAATCAAGAAGGGAACTAGAGCAAATTCAGGGAATTATAGACTAGTAAATCTCACTTTAATAGTGGGGAAGCTCTTTGAAGGGTTGCTAAGGGACTGTATTCAGAAATATATACATGTGAATAAGATATTATGTAGGCGTAAACATGGATTTATGAGGGATAATTCATATAAAACAAATCTAATTCATTTCTATGAGGAGGTAAGTAGAAACCTGGATCAGGGAAAGTGAGTTCATGTAGTCTATTTAGACTTTTCAAAGGCTTTTGATAAAGTGCACCTGAGAGACTAAGGATACACAAATTGCCTTAAATATCTTAACATGTATAGAAAAATGGTTAAAAGACAGGATTGTTCTAAATGGAACATACTCAGATTGGACTAATGTGGTAAGTGGGGTACCTCAGGGTTCAGTATTAGGTCCTCTTCTTTCTAGAAGTAGGGCTGGACAGTAATGTTTCCATATTTGCTGATAACAATAAGTTGCATTAGAAGAATGGGGAGCTAAATGTGAAATGAGATTTAATACAAAGAAATGTAAAAGTATGCATTTGGGAGGGTAAAATAATTATGCCATATGTACAGTACACCACAAAAGTGAGTAAACCCCTCACATTTTTGTAAATATGTTATTATATCTGTAGACACTGTAGAAATGACACTCTGCTACAATGTAAAGTAGTAAGTGTACAGCCTGTATAACAGCTCTGGTGAACTCCATGCCCATGAGGGTTAAGGCAGTGCTGGGTAATAATGGTGGCCACACAAAATATATTTACACTTTGGGCCCAATTTGGACATTTCCACTTAGGGGTGTACTCACTTTTGTTGCCAACGGTTTAGACATTAATGGCTGTGTGTGGAGTTATTTTGAGGGGACCAATTTACACTGTTATACAGGCTGTACACTTACTACTTTACATTGTAGCAGAGTGTCATTTCTTCAGTGTTGTCATATGAAAATATATAATAAAATATGTACAAATATGTAAGGGGTGTACTCAATTTTGTGAGATACTGTATTATAAATGGAGCACATTTAGGGATATCAAAGATAGAAAAGGATTTATGAGTTATTGTGGACAACAACCTACGTAGCAGTGTTCAATGGCAGGCAGTAACAGCAAAGGCAAATAAAATATTAGCGTTCATTAAAAAGGGTATAATAGCATGGGATAAACATGTAATTCTGCCACTATATAAATATCTGGAATATGAAGTACAATTTTGTGCACCACATCAAACAAAAAGACATTGTAGAGCTAGAAAAGGTTCAGAGAAAGGCAACAAAATTAATTAGGGAAAGGAGGGATTGAGTTATGAAAAATACTTATATTCTCTAGAAAATGTTTACAGTTGACAAGAGGTCACTCCTTCAGGTTAGAAAAAAAGAAAGAAAGTAAGGATGATTACATTTTTTAACTCACTACCAAAGGAAGTTTTGTCAGAAGATTCTCTGAACACTTGATATTCCCCAGATTTCTTTGAGTTAGAATATAACCATTGCTAATTACCTGAAGTAGATTAGCATACACTTGCTGCAAACACCCTGAGCTTGAAACAAAAAGCAGTGATTAGGCTTTAACACAAATATAACATGTCAAACTAGAGGAGAAAGGCTGACTGACAGAAAAAAATATAAACTTCAGTGTCAGTTTACTTTAAGAAAAAGAATTTAGCAAAATTATGCAGTGTTGAATCCTTTCTTGCTCTGAATTCCCAAGTGAGGATATACATGTACAGTATATCTGTTTGTAAAAAGTGGCGGCAATTAAACTTAGTAAGACCTGTTTGAGGTTACCTAATATGATATACTAGCGACTTGCCCATCAAAAATGACGGCAATACAATTTGAAGGCTGGCAATGCTGTTTGCCACATAATGTGAGGTTCTCCCCCCTCTAAGTTGCGGGCCTCGTAATGAGCGCCACGCTGAGCGCCAAAGGCCTTTCTTCACCCTCTCCCTCCCCTGTGTCTTTCTCTCCCCTCTCCCTCATCTGTGCTCCTGTTTGAATTTACGGGTGTGAAACCATTTGCGGGTTTGGGAAATAGTTAATTTTCCCCAAGCCCGAAATGTGTTTCCAATTTACAGGCTTGAAAAAAAGGTACAGCTTTACGGCTGCCATTTGTTTTCTTTCTTCCTCCCAAAAACGCCAATCAAATATCAAATTAGCTTGCAACCTCACTTACAGGCTCCCTGACTCTCCCCATGTGCTGTGTGTGAGGTTGTAAGTAATTTTTTTAATTAACTGGCGTCTTTTGGCGGTCTTCCAATGGTTTCCAAGTTACGGTCTTGAAAAAAGTGGTGGTCATTAACCCCCTCGCCTCATGCAGTCACGTACAGGCCCTGCAATGATCAGCTTCTGCACTCATTGCAGCATCCATCAAACCCATAACTTTCGGACCTTGCAATGAGCATCTTCGGAGCTCATTGCGCAAGCCCGTAACTTTTAACATACCAACAAACTCCCAATTACGACAACTATATATGTGATTATTTATTATAGCTGTCATTTATTTGTTATTTGCAGCTGAAGAGTTGTGTTTGTTACCTAAATAAATTATGTGTTTGTGTTCTAAACAAGTGGAAAGAAACATTATTTTTTTTTAACATATTAACTTCTATACGCTTTTACTATGACTTGGGAATCTACCATATTGATTTATAATGATCACCTTCCTGTGGTGGGAGGAGATTTTGAATGCAGAGGTTGCTTCTTTTTGGCATGTGACAAATTAAACTACCTTTGTCTTCAGCAGTATTAATGGAAATGTAATTAAAACAATGGTAGTTTGATTTGTCACATGCTAAAAAGAACAGGAGGACCCTCGGGTGCACATACCATTTGTAATCAGTTTATTGAAAGAGTACCATCATACTGTGCCATTTAACCATAGGATTAAATGGAAGTGCTACTCATAATAGGATAGCCCACTTTCTCAGACTCCAGGCCAACCAGCAGTGCAAAATGAAAGCACCCAGACACAGCTGCTAATGTTGCTTGTTTTCTACAAACTTTTCAAATATGTGACGTTTTTCCCAAGCTTTTGTGACCTTTTATATGATTGCTTTAAGAGAGTTTCATTAAAAAGAAAATACAGCATTATTAACCTTTCATTTTCCACTTTTATTCTGATTTTGCTGTTGTTTAATCATTCAGTTGTGTCCAACTCTCTCTCTGTGACCCTATGGACAGCAACACGCCAGGCACAATTATTATGTCTCTGGTTGTGCTTACCCTTAAGGTTATCTTGGCAAAAATACTGGAGTGGGTTGCCAGTTCCTTCTCTGCTATAACCTGCGCATTTTAGGTGACGCTTCTTGGTACAGCTCACAGCTTCATTGACGTACACAAGCCCCTTCACCACGACAAGGTAGCGATCCAGATGGATTTAAAGAGTCTCTTTCAAATATTTCAAAATGTATATTTGTAGGAAAAATACGTGGCCTGTTGTGTAAAAAACATACACTGAAGTGAGATACACTTGGATTATGTCATCACATTAGAGGAAACAGAGAAGCAGTGAGCCATATGGATGTCTGGGCTGTAACAATTGAGTGTGAAGCAGATAAGAAAACACAATTACCAGGCTTTCCATGAATCTTTGTTAACAATTTCTCAGTTTACTGGTAAAACTAAAGTGAATCAAAGATCATTTTGTCTGTTTCTATACCTAACATAATCCATAAAGCGTGCAAAGAAAAAAAAACTTTTGTAGGGTACAAAATATGTTCTTTTAAATGCATGAGGGTTGGAATATGTATACATAGTATTTGTCTCTTTTAAAGATGTCATGACAACCCTCAATGCATTGTTTATGGTAAAACAGTGGGTTTTAACAATGTTGCTACTACCATAGTAGTGCTTGAATGTAATTAACATGTCAATGTTCAGGTATAATCCATTGTAGTGGTGTAGGACACTTATCTAAACAACAAACACGTATTTTGTCATACATGTGCATGTTTCCCAATTATCTCATTTAGATCATACATTATATGGGATAAAGACCTATGTTTCAATATGTTTACTAATGTATATGTAATGGATTTACTGTATCCTTTGTACAAAGATCCACTGAAAATATTAGCTCTCCAGCATATGTAACAGAATCAAGGCACTGCCTTCCAGGTCTCTACTGCAAAGAGAAGAAAGCTGGCCACCATTCTCAGCTCTACAGGTCATGAAAGGACTATAAATCACTAATGCAATGTAAATGCTCATAAGATTTTAACTATAGCAACACATTTTAGCTGACGTCTTTTCTCTGCACATTTTAATTTTGTTTGCTATTGATATTGTTTATGTATATATAAAAAGTGGAAACACACAGGAACTTCATTTTTATATATATATATATCATGGTATATATAGTTGTCGTAAGTCCGAGTTCGCTGGTAACGCTTGTAAAACCGCTCCTCGCAAGGCTCGCAAGGTAGTGGGGGGGGGGGGGGGAGACTCCTAACGTTTTCCGAGTTACGGGCTTGAAAAAAAATGCAGACGGTTAAACTTGGTTTAACCGCCGCCATTTTTTTTTCAAGCTTGTATCTCAGAAGCCATTGGGAGGCCGCCAAAAGATGCAAATTAAATAGCAAATTCGTTTGTAACCTCATTTACGGGCTCCCTGCCTCCCCCTGAGGCAGGGAGTCCGTAAGTGAGGTTGAAATTGAATTTCCTATTACTTTGGTGTCTTTTGGCGACCTCCCAATGGCATCAGAGTTACAGGCTTGAAAAAAATGGAGGTGGTTAAACCCATAACTTTTTTTTCAAGCCTACAAGGCTTTGAGCAATAGCGATTTAAGATTCAAGCCTTGCGGGATTGAAAAAATAGTTAAGTGTTTCACCGCCGACAAACCCGCAAATGTTTTCAAACACGTAAACGCCAAATGAGAGACAGAGGGAGAGGGGGCCAAAGAGAGACAGGGGTGGGGGGGGAGAGACACAGGGGAGGGAGAGGGGTAAAGAGACACAGGGGAGGGAGAAGGTTAAAGAGACACAGGGGAGGGACAGGGGGGTAAAGAGACACAGTTATGGGCTTGAGCATGCGCACAGCGCATGCAGCAAGCCTGCAATGAGCATCAAAGGCGTTCATCGCGAGGCCTGTAAAGAAGAAGGGGAGAGGCTCACAATGAGCGCCAAAAGCGCTCATCGCAAGGCCCGCAAGTTAGAGGGGGGAGAGCATTGCATTGTGTGGCAAACAGCATTGCTAGGATTCAAATGGCATGCAGTGGCCAGTAGGTGGTGCGACAACTGCGTGCCGAGACTTTGTCAACTTGATTTTGTTTTTGCCAAATACTTAACCCCTGTACAGCGCTACCGAATTTGTTGGCGCGTTAAAAATAAAGATAATAATAACTTGTTTTATGGTTTAAGGTAGTGGCAGATGATAAGCTTTGCATAGCAAAATAGTGATGAGCTGTGCGTGCCACTATTTTACTGTATAAAGTTTATCATCTGCCACCACCCTAGCCCTAAACACGAACTCTAACACTCACCCAATGAACAAATTCAAGAGAGAGAGAGAGAAACAAAGGAGGAAGGTAGGTAAAATGTATATATGCCCTGTTTCCTAGGATGCTGTTCTAACCCCCTTTTGCTGCAGTGGAAGAAGTACCAAGGCATTTTCACAAATGTGATTTATGGTTCTTTCAGGACCTGCAGATTTGAGGGCGGGGAAATGGCCAGTGTGCAATACACAGGGGCATCTGCAGTGCAGACTTTCATGACTTGTGCAGGACACAGGCCGTGCCATAAAGTGATTAGCGCTCATTTTCTCCATACAGTACAGGAACATAGAGAGATGATGTGTCTGTAACTTCGCACATCCTTCTCCCACTCCGTATTGTGACTGTACTCACTACTTCCTGGTTTGGTCACTTCCGGCTGGGCCTGCTCTGTGATCTAGAGATGGAATCCGAGGATCAGGTAAATGTGATGAGTCTGGAAGCACACCGGACGCTGTCACCCTGCTCAGTGGGATGGGACGTGTGCAGTAGTCTGTAGGATATGGTCATGCTTACCACTATAGTAATGCTGAGTAGTGCTTTAGACGTGACCAAACACTCCATATGTTATGGTGGGTAAGGGTTTTATTGATAACACTCCACTTAGATAAAGGAGCATTCTGAGTGCACTCACACAGGGCATACCATAGTAAGTCACTGATATAAAGGAGCATTCTGAGTACACTCACACAGGTCATACCATAGTAAGTCACTGATATAAAGGAGCATTCTGAGTGCACTCACACATGTCATATCATAGTAAGTCACTGATATAAAGGAGCATTCTGAGTGCACTCACACAGGTCATATCATAGTAAGTCACTGATATAAAGGAGCATTCTGAGTGCACTCACATAGGTCATACCATAGAATGTTCCTTTATATCAGTGACTTATGCCCTGTGTGAGTGTACTCAGAATGCTCCTTTATATCAGTGACTTACTGAGTACACTCACACAGGGCATATCCTAGTAAGTCACTGATATAAAGGAGCATTCTGAGTACACTCACACAGGGCATATCATAGTAAGTCACTGATATACAGGAGCATTCTGAGTGCACTCACATAGGTCATACCATAGTAAGTCACTGATATAAAGGAGCATTCTGAGTACACGCACACAGGGCATTTCATAGTATGTCACTGATATAAAGGAGCATTCTGAGTGCACTCACACAGGTCATATCATAGTAAGTCACTGATATAAAGGAGCATTCTGAGTGCACTCACACAGGTCATATCATAGTAAGTCAATGATATAAAGGAGCATTCTGAGTGCACTCACACAGGGCATATCATAGTAAGTCACTGATATAAAGGAGCATTCTGAGTGCACTCACACAGGGCATATCATAGTAAGTCACTGATATAAAGGAGCATTCTGAGTACACTCACACAGGGCATATCATAGTAAGTCACTGATATAAAGGAGCATTCTGAGTGCACTCACATAGGTCATACCATAGAATGTTCCTTTATATCAGTGACTTATGCCCTGTGTGAGTGTACTCAGAATGCTCCTTTATATCAGTGACTTACTGAGTACACTCACACAGGGCATATCCTAGTAAGTCACTGATATAAAGGAGCATTCTGAGTACACTCACACAGGGCATATCATAGTAAGTCACTGATATACAGGAGCATTCTGAGTGCACTCACATAGTTCATACCATAGTAAGTCACTGATATAAAGGAGCATTCTGAGTACACGCACACAGGGCATTTCATAGTATGTCACTGATATAAAGGAGCATTCTGAGTGCACTCACACAGGGCATTTCATAGTATGTCACTGATATAAAGGAGCATTCGGAGTACACTCGCAGGTCATATAATAGTAAGTCACTGAGATAAAGGAGCATTCTGAGTGCACTCACACAGGGCATTTCATAGTAAGTCACTGATATAAAGGAGCATTCTGAGTGCACTCACACAGGGCATTTCATAGTAAGTCACTGATATAAAGGAGCATTCTGAGTGCACTCACATAGGTCATATCATAGTAAGTCACTGATATAAAGGAGAATTGTGAGTGCACTTACACAGGTCATATCATAGTAAGTCACTGATATAAAGGAGCATTCTGAGTGCACTCACACAGGTCATATCATAGTAAGTCACTGATATAAAGGAGAATTCTGAGTACACTCACACAGGTCATATCATAGTAAGTCACTGATATAAAGGAGCATTCTGAGTGCACTCACACAGGTCATATCATAGTAAGTCACTGATATAAAGGAGCATTCTGAGAGCACTCACACAGGTCATATTACATTAAGTCACTGAGATAAAAGAGCTATGCATTTTGCGCGGTCCTGGGTCATGTAGCCTCTTTTTCATTTTTTTTCTGCAGCCATTTTTTTCCTCACTTAGGCGATTTTCGAGTGGAGAAAATCATCTAAATCGAGTTAAATTCACGTTCCACCTCACTCAGACGTCCTGGCTGTTGCCCCATGCTGTCTGTGATCCTACACGTTAACAATCATCGCCTAACTCGTACCCACCTTGCAAAGCGTGACGAGGTCTCACAGTTTGAAAACTATTATATAAGATTCATTCGTTTTTACAATTAGTTGTAATATGCATTGTGTTCCAAATACATAGTTGATAATCTAAATTGCAGTTTTGTATATTGTACAGTTCATTTCCTTGCAGGGATTCACCATAGTTGTCACTATTTCAGAAATATTCTGATTGTCAATAACATGTTTAATACAACATGATGGAAATGCAGAATGGGTTTAGTATTATAATATTGGAAGCAATCATAACTATATAACATACAACTGAAAGCAGACTCTACTTGGCAACTTACAAAAGGGCCACAGTAATGGTATTATTTATTATCATCTCTCATCTGCATGTCTATATTCAGAAGTTGTTGGGGTGCTGTGGATACTACTTGAAGAATATCATTTAGTTTAGGTCAGGGATCAACAACTTTTTAATATCTACCACCCACTTTTGATGGTAACATTTCCATAACGCCCACTGGTGCCGCAGGAACGCAAATTTCTGGTTACATAAATCATGACCCGAACTATGTACTGTATCTCCCTGTACTTACTTGTGATCCGGTCCTGACTGCTGTCCTTAGGCTCTCTCTTACCAGAGACACATGGGAGAGAGGTGGGTCAGAGATGCGTGTCGGGGGGGGGGGGGAGGCACATAGATAAAATAATCATTTATGACGGGCAAACGACTAGTATATAATATTCAATTATTTGGGTAGACCTTTATCTAAGGACTACATTCATCAAACCCAGATTTTTTTTAATGCTTTTGCGACCATGTTTCTACTGTGACACAATTCTGAAGCAGTGCAAAAAGATTAATCTAATATCATGTTTATGGTTGCACAAAAGCAGTGGTGTACGTCAGTCTTTCTTACCAATGCATTCATGCCTGGAAGTAGCATCTTTCTGGGAATAATTTAGGTGCAAATTCATTATTTTTCTATTGTTGCCCTTTAATTAATAATTTATATGTATGTTCCAGATGTCCAAATGTCAGGTGACAAAACGTCCAAACGAGGAAGATTCAAACGATGGAACAGAGCCGAAACGTCTGTGCCAAATTAACACAGACATCATTAAGAAGGAAATTAAAGATGATGATGAGCCAAGCAGTTGTGATGAAACATGGCTGAAAGGGTTTGGATTATACAGTGATGACATAACACCTGAAAACAGCCAATCAAATTCAGCAGATATAAATTTGAATGCTTTTGCAGATGCAGTGTTGGACTCCAGTGCAGAGTTTCAGAGCCCTATGGATGAAAATGGATCAAGTGTTTTTGATGTTGATAAGCCATTTCAGCCCTCTGCAGATCACGTCCCCCCGCAGTGCTTTGGGACTAGAAAGTTAAGATTTCAGAGTGCTTGGTACACTGATTTCCCCTGGCTTCACTACAGCCCTGAGATAAAAGCAGTGTTTTGCTTTACTTGTGGGAAGGCTGAGAGCATGGGTCTGTTGGGATCATCAAGGAGGAGAGATTCTGTGTTTACGGTAGTGGGCTTTTCTAACTGGAAAAAGGCCCGGGAAAAATTTGGGTCCCACCAAAAATCTAAGAGCCATGAATTTGCTACCTGGAAACTAATCCATGCCTTACAAAGCAAAAAGAGAGAAGCTGCACTGGAGCAACAGAGGAAGGTTAGGCAGGCCATTCCTAGTGAGTGTCTAAATAAACTAATCTGTGCTGTTAGATTTTTGGTCCATCGAGGCCACACCTTTCAAGGTCACGAGTCAATAGAGGAGAGTTTGTTTGAACTTCTGAAATTCTTAGGTCAGGATAACGAAACGTTCAGATACTGGTTAATAAATAATCAGAACTTTACCGGCCCAGAAATCCAGTATGAAATTATCAGCTTAATGAGCAATGAGATAATAAGTTTGATTACAAAGGATGTCAATCAAGACTCAATGTATTATTCGGTTATTGTTGATAATATTCAAAACTCAGAAACACAGCAGCTGAGCCTCTGCTTACGCTATTTGGATTTAGACATGCAGCCCCAAGAAGAGTTCATTGGGTTTGTTGATCCCATGGAAGAAACTGGAACCTCTGCAGCAAATATTATTCTTGACCTTCTTGATCGACATTCTTTGCCTATTGATCTTCTAAGGGGAATTGCATTTGAAGGGACAACTAGCTCCTCTCTCTGCTACACAGAATCATGTGCTTTGCTCCAGCAGAAACAACCACTGGCAATGTTTGTGCACTGTGGGACACCCTGTGCCAGTTTCTTGGCCAGGGATTCAAGTCATGCCAGTCCAGTGTTACAACAAACCCTATATTCTATAAATGACTTGTGTAACTTATTCAGTAAAACAACTAAATACCAATTCTTGTTGTCTGAAATTTCTCCCAGCTTCATTTCTCAAACGCGATACTTGGGCTCATCCAAGTGGTGCGTTAACTTATCTGTAATTAATGCATTTATCCAGCATTATGGTCTTATTATAGATGGTCTGGAGGAAATGGAAGATGATACTGGTATGGTTGGAGTAAGAGCACATTCTCTATTACAAATTTTTATTGAAGGAAATACCTATGTGAGTCTACTAATTATAAGATCCATCATGGAATCTCTGAACATCTTAAATATGGAGGACCAGAGCAAACTTATGTTGATTACTCTAAAGAAAGTTAAACTAGTAAAGGAGATATTAGGAAAATTACGAGAAGAAGCTGCAGTGGTTGATTTCTTGAGGCAAGCTGAAGAAGTTGTGGCTAAACTTAATTTAGTACCAATAGCAATTCCACCACCTAGAAAATGGCGCCATCAAGCTCATGACAGTGCAGATCAACAGATTGCTGAGACAAAAGAGGAATTCTTCAAAAATGAATACTGCAAAATGCTTGATGCTGCTATTATTCAGTTGGAGAACAAGTACCTTCAGCAAGGATTTATAGATTACTGTCATCTGGAAGATGTTCTTCTGTATGCAGGAAAGGGAGGGGAATCTGATCAAGTTATTGAAGAAAATCTTTCTATCCTCTCCAAATATCCAGAGTTCAACGTAAGAATGCTAAAGGTTCAGCTAGAAATGTTTGCACACAAGAAAACATACAATTCACTGACTGAAGCTGTAAATCTATACAAGTCAGTAAGTCCTGAAGTCAGGGAATTTTTCAGTGAGCTGGGAAAATTCCTTAAGCTTCTCCTTATTATCCCTGTAAACACCAATGAGAGTGAGCAGATGTGCTGCCCTTTTCAGAGACTGGGAACTTTGCTCAAGTTCACGAACACAGAGACCCGGTCTAGTGACGTCGCTGTATGCTATGTAAATGAAGCTCGCTTGGACAACCTGTGCTTGGAAACTGTTGCTCACAACTTCGTTAATGGGTTTTAATGCCTAAAGTGTGTCTTATTTTACTGGCTGTTTTTTTTTTCCAGATGTGATCATTTTTACTTAAATGCTTAACAAATCTAACTGTATAGAACATTAATCCTCCTCTTCATTTACATATCAAGCTAATGTCTTTTCACTAGTAAAATCGCATGATATCAATAACCTAAACAAAAATGTTTCTCCTTATCTGCTAGACTAACATGGCTAATATAGTTTAACATTTTTCAAATAATTCAGAGCATAAGAATTGTGGTTACTTTAACATGTTGATATGTTTTTTTACTAGTTTTGTATTTTATGTATAAAAATATGTGAGGACTGTATGTTGAAATAAGTGAACATTTCGGGACAATGTCAAAACTAAAAATATTAAGTATCTTGAAAGATGTTATGTATATGCTGTTTTTATTAAATATTTCAAGTAACTCATGTAGCTTTCCATCCTCAGAATTGTCTATTACTGCATTTTTTTTTTTCTACATGAGTCTTATGTTATAGTTCAAATAAAGTCAGTGTAGGATAGTATCAGAATAGTCAATTTATTTATATATTGAATTACTGGTACATACTTTTTAAAATTTATTTTGAAGAACTACACTTGAAAATATGCAACATGTTTTTAGAATGTAAAAAAAAAAAATGAATACACCCTTAAATCTTTTAAATGCATTTTTTTTCCTGCTGAATCTACCATTTAGCAGATCAGGTTCCCATGATTGGACAAGAGACCTTGAATCCAGAGGAAATGTCTTTCTGCACAGTGGGGAAGTGACAGTAAAAACTGTCAGTTCTCAGCAGTACTGTATGGAAGCTCACTTGTTTACAGTGATAGACTTGCCTGAGAAAGTAACAGGCAGCAGTAGGCAAGAAAGCAAAGTGGAAGCCTATATATATATATATAAAAGTTGCAAAAATGTAAAGGTTGTGTTTTATTTTATGTTTTTTTATTTTTTATTTTTTTACTTTTTGAAAAACATTTTACCTATTATCATTTAGTTTAGTTATTCAAAAGACTGTATGCTATAAAAAATAAGCACAGTGTTCCTTTTTAAACAAATAAATAAAGATGAGAGTAACTGAATAGAGAAAGTAGATAGTCTAGACCAAGATGTATGCAAGACTGCACTGCTATTTTTACCTGGAGTTATAGGTGGGATCCAATGCAAGAGTACCTAATTCAATGGGAATTGTACTTTGTGTTTTATACAGTAAGATGTGGTTAATGAAGTTGAAATTGCCATAGTGTGTCAGTGTACTCCAGAGCTGTTTTCAAGCTACATACAGTTTTGTTGCAGACATAGCAATTCTGAACACTACAGAGATATCTGCAAAGCAATCTAGGTATGTAAACACTTAAATTGCTTTTTCAGAATGAGCGTGTTCGTTCAAGACGATATATTAAAGTAGCTCATGTTTTGACATTGTCAATATGGTTTTATAAACCTGAGCAGCAGCTACTCCATTCTCTTCTATTCTCAAACAATGAACTTGATTAAACACAATCATTGTCATCAATGCATTACAGAGAAAAGAGTGTAAGAAAAATGTGCCCAAAAATATTTTTTGATGTCGAAATCATGATCTTTTTACACTCGGTGCTATGGTCCTGATACTCTTTAGTACGCCAGACGCTGGAGAATTTACTATTGATCTGTTTAGGCATTAGTAAAGTGAGAATTTTATATATCCATGGCAAGCTTGTGTATTTTTTTTCTTTGTTTTTGCTACTGTACGTTCAGATATCATATTTTTTCATATTTTATGTCACATTTAAAAGCTTCAATGTCATATATGTAGTAAATAATAAATACTTGTTTTTCTTTATGTTTTACCTAGGCATTATCTTTGAAATATAAACTAATGAAAACCTGATATTTTGGAGCATACATGTACAGAAACACAACCCAGGAACTAGCAACAACACAGATAGAATATATCTCCTTGCGAAACGTAAAATGTACATTGATTACATAATATCAAAATATGCCCATAAAGATATGTATTTCTTCATAGTACAGGTTACCAGCAATATTAAAGTGATCGACTGGAGCTCACACCCTGTCACCAAAATAAACATTATATATATAATTACACACACACACACACACACACACTAGGAAATTGCCTATCAAAAATGACAGGAGTAAAATTGTAAGCCTGGCAATGCTGCTTGCCACACAGTGCAAGGCTATGGGCTCTGTGAGCACCTTTTGCGCTCATCGCGAGCCCCAGGCTGAGCTCCTTCGGCGCTAATTGCGAGCCGCAACTTTTCTAATTTTCATTGATGACCTTGGTTGCTCCTTGCGAGCCCCACAATGAGCACCTTAGGCGCTCATCGCATGGCTCGCAAAGCGCACCTTCATTGCAAGCCTCTCACCCTGTGTACTTTTATAGGCGTCACGCTTGAGGGTTACTGTCTTGGGTTGTGTTACTGCCTTGCGTTAAGTGTTGCTGCTTAGGGCTCGTTTTTACGTCCTCGGGCCTCATTTTACGTTTTACGCTCTGCCTCGTTTTCATCGTTTTGCGTTTTTTGGCAGTCATTTATTTTTTCTCGCTTTAGGCGATTTTCGTGAAAAAATGGCTCAAATTAACTTGCAACCTCACTCACCGGCTCCCTGGCTCTCCCACTGTGCTGTGTGTGTGTGTGTGTAAGTTAATTTGACAAATATTTGTTATTATTTTTCGATGTTTTGAGTTCCCTGGTTTGGCCGTTTAAACTCGGATTTATGCGAGGCGCACAGTGCATGTCAGGTTTTGGTCCTAAGTCGTACGGGTCGTAAGTCCCGCGTGTGCCGCTTTGGCGCTCATTGCAGCCTAAGTCCCTCAAGCCTCCTGGTTGCGGCCCGCAACATTCGTAGATCCACAACTAATTATAGTTATATGAAAGGGAAGGAAGGAGGCGCAAAACCTAGTGCAAATAAATGCTAAACTAGATAAATATATAGAATGCAGGTAAACATGCCAACTCACATGTCCTAACCTCAAGGTATGAGGTATTTCAGTCACTCGTCAGGAAGTCCTTCTCCTGATGGATAACATGAAGGTAGCTGGTTCCACTGGTCCGGGAACTGGATCTTCCTGTCTGTTTCACGTGAGGTAGAGTGAGGAGTCACCCTATGGGTGCATGTTTTTATTCATGAGCTACAATGTTCACGGAGAAGGTGAGTACTTGAGTCGTATAGACCCCTATGAATACTCAATGCTAATACAATAGTTTATAAAAATAAAATATTTTTATTCATTAAGAAATCCAGTACACAAATGCCAAAGTTTGCTGTATAGTACGTGAACAGCGCCGTCTGCGGGCTATATTCGCGACTGAAAAAAAAAAAAAAAGGACTGCCTATTTGCGAGTAACGCGTGTGTGGCTTATAATCACGAACGTAAAATAACTGCCAATTTGCACGTTTGAGACTGCAGTATTGTAGCAATTGAATAGAGATTTCCGGTTTTAGTGATTCTAACATCCTGTAACCTGCAAAAGAAGTTACAGTACTAATTAGCCTGTTTCTTGCAATCGCTGATCACTTGGAGAGAGTCTTTCTCTCTCCAATTTTAAGGGTGCGGCTTATATTCGAGTACTATGTTTTTTTCTATTTTATCCCCTTGAATTTTACAGGTGCGGCTTATATGCGGGTGCGCTTATATTCGGACCAATACCTTATATCATTTTTACTGTAATACAAGGAAAGTACACAAAATCTAATTATACATTGTATGTTTATTACAGTATAATGGTAAAGTAAACTTCACCATGTATCTCAAACCTTTTCTTTTGTTTCCTTTTTCTTTCCTTATTGATTTTGATTAACCATAAAGGGTTAATAGTACACAAATCCAAAACATTGTGGGACATTTTGTCCACGGTCACTACAGGGCTGCAAAGGAGAATGCTACTAAGTACTGTATCTGTAAATGGAACGGATTGAATTGTTTTTTTTTTTTAAAGCTGAATTGTGGAAGTGATGAGATTTGTAATGTCTCTGATATTGTGAGGCAGTTTGTTTCAGAGGCGTGGGGCTACTAGTGAGGGGTTTTAGCCGAAAAGGAGCTCTAGAACTGTATGGACCAGGAAGGACACATTCCTGAGCAGAGTGAAGAAGAGCTGAAGTGTAGTGAGAGATGAGAAGAAAGATATCAGGAGCAGCTGAGGAGTGAATAGCATTTAAGTATTGGGGGAGACTTTTACTGGCTATGCTTGACTTTATTGGAAGCCAGTTGAGAGGTTTAGTCTGGAAGAAGGAAGGCATTTGGAAAAAAGAAGGTGATAGAAGCAGGGAGGGATTATGATACATTGGTGGAAGTTCTGTATGTGAGATGGGTGTTTGCATTTCCGGAGGGCTATGGTTGCATCCTTTGATGCAACATCCTGCTTCTGGGCCTGTTAGGTGGAGAAAGTGTAATGTCAACTGCGTTCTTATTTAGTTATCAAATGAATGCTCTTGATTTCTGCCTGCTGTCTCCTCTCCAACCCACCCTCCACTGATAACTACAGACACACACACCCATATCATCCAACTTTCAGGATGTCATGTAGCAAACACAAAATGGATTTCTGTACTCATTAAAAGAGTCTTCAAAAAGTCATATTTTTCCCTAAAATGTTTTATGTCCTTGGTTTTACACAACCACTAATATTGTTAAGTTCTTGAATCGTTGCTATAGGCAAAAAGAAAAATCTATGTTTTTGCAATTATTTGGATGCTAGAGATGAATAAAATATGACACCTAACCAGCATATTTTATCTACTAGATGGATGATGGTACTATTGTCAGTGATAGGTAAAGGGATAATATGGCTAAGTTAGGACAGAATATTAGTCATTATCTTTGCCATGTCAGCTGGAAAACAATGGACAGATATTAAGGTACTCAGTGGATAAAGACAATTTGCCACCTTTTCTTAACCTACATGCGTAAGGTCGGTCATATGTGATGATAAAACAAAAGTGCTGCCAAGACAGAGCACACCAATGGAAAAATAGATAGGAGAGGAAACTTGTTGAAGATGGAGACACTGCAAGCATTGTGCAAATAACTAGTTATCTTTGTCAGAGCTTCTGTGGATTAAGAGGAGTAGAAGTCAGACTGTCATGGTCAAGAAGAGTTAATAATGAGAAAAGACAGTAAACTTGAGCAGACCTGTCATTCTAGATGTTTAGAAGCAAAAGGAAGCAGGGATATAAAGAGATAGTTATTCAGAGAAGGTAAAGGGAAGCATTTTTAACGATGAGTGTGACCATGGCATGGTTGAAAGAAGTGGAAAAGTGTCACTTTAAGAGGAAAATGTTGAAAATGTGGATCCATGTAGACACCAGAATAGATGACAAAAGATTTGAATAAGTGGTTAAGTGGGGGATAGGTTAAAGAACATCAGTGGTACACAGCTATATTAATTTACTTTGATAATTATACATTCAAAGCAGACTATTATTATCCCAGTACAGGGGAGAACAAGGAAATATACAATAATGACAACAAGCAGAATATGGAGGGCCCTGTTTTGAGCTTCAAGTCTTGTAAGAAGTGCTTTTTCCCAAAGCACCCCACAAGATTAGACACCACTTACGATCTAAAGGTAATGAAAGAGGCAGAGACCTGGGAGGAGTAGATAATGAATAGCTAGGTTAGGAACGAAGTGAGAGGCACATATGAAGGACGTTGTAAAAATAAATAGGTTAGGTTATCCATTAGTTAGAGGGAAAAGAAGTGATATAAAGAGATTGGCACTATTATGTGATATGGTATCTGCCCCTAGTGGTCAGATAATGTAACCTGCAGATGGAAATGTCAGGAGCCAGACAGTTTAACCACAGCTTAAGTAAAAGGAGTTCATGGGAGGTGAGATGGTTGTGTTGGAGACAAAAGGTGGAGAAGTTAAGAAAAGTCTGAGGAAAAGACAGGGGGGTATGAGGAAGAAGCAGGCACGAGGAAACATTGTGTAAAGAGTTAATAGGAATAGGTAGCAGAAGCGAGACCAGAATTATCTGAGTTAGAGGTGATATTCTTAGCAGCCAGGAGCCAGGGAGAGAGTGAGAAGGAGACCAGAATTATCTGAGTTAGAGGTATGCACTTTTAACTATTAAACACTGCACTGCTTTCAGATATAATAAGCAAAAGTGTGTTTACATTGGTCCTTTAAACTGATTGCACCTACTTTTTATGTGAGGGTCTGAATTTGCGGACTGCAATGAGCCTTTGGCTCATTGCAGCCGACGGGTGAACCTCCACCTCCGTAAATTTGGCCCCTCGCTTTGCGAGGGTCCGCATTCGCGGTCTGAAAGTCGTACGGGGTCGTAGGGATGAGCGCCTATGGCGCTCATCTACACCAGCGCAAGGAGCGCCTTTGGCGCTCCTTGCCAGCAACTGCGGCCCTCGCTACGCGAGCCCGCAAGCGTTGGCAACAACCCATATTGCTGAGAACTATATATGTGATATATACATACCATATTCCAACAAAAAAAGAGACCACCATTACGGTCGCTGCTTGTGAAGAAATTGAAATATCAAATACATTAAACTTTTTTGTAAATGTTTCCATATGTTTTAGTAGGATAGGGTCATTAGTCTTTTGCATTTTGATTTAATTTTCTATGGATTACAACAAATCTCTGGCAGGTAGAAACCTCATCATTATGTTATTTTATATAATATTATATGACATATATATAGTTGTGGTAGAACGGGAAGCAAGCCAGCTGGGTAAAACTGACGACAGACTCAGGAGTCTGGATCCACATAGTGCCTTTTTTAGGTGCAACGCAGATAGATAAAGTTGAGGAATTCCAGGGCCAGTAGGATGATAGCAGACAGCAGCCAATGGTCAAGAGCAGGAGATCAGTTAGCAACAGGAATGTTTCATTTTTAGCACGTACAGTTTTAACTAGGCAAGGTCCATTAAAGCCTGCAGGCTACATCAGTTACTATGGGGCATGAAGTAATTCAGGTGGATTCTTTGAGTTGGTAGTGAGATGCTAAGGTATGTGAAGATCATTGGCCCTAACCTAGGATCCTCCTTAAAGGACATAGTACCTCACACAGCAAGGGCTAATGCAATCCTGTCAGAGCCCTCTGAGTATTCAAGATTTGCTGAACAGCACACTCATCCACACTCACTGAATGAGGTTGTCTTAAAATTTGTTAAAATTGTTTTTCACATCTGCCGTAAGAGATACATGGAAGGTTGAAGGCATCCATAGTCTTGTTTTCGGCACCCCAACTTTAGCGCGCACGGAAAATGCGCGCCAACATCAGCGCTCTGTTGAAAACTGAGTGTCAAATGCGTGCCGATAAAATAGCGCACGTTTTAAAATGTAACCCCTAACTCCCTTTAACCCTAACCCTTAGACCGCATCTATAACCCTTTAACCCTTACATCCCCAAGCCTAACCTTAACCCTTTAACTCGTAACCCTAACCCTTTAACCTCTAAGCCTAACCCTAATCCTTAGACCCTCAATTCTAACCCTAACCCTTTAACCTCTAAGCCTAACCCTTTAACCCATAAGCCTAACCCTAACCCTTAGACCCCCTAACCCAAAGACCTGTCAGGCGCGCTTTTGTCATTGCACGCATGTGTTGGCGCCCAGACGGCGCACATGTGTTGAGAGAGCTTAGGTCGTGCCACCCTAGTTTTCACTTACTTGATGATGTACAAGAAACTATTTAAACTAAAATCCAACTTGATTAAGCCCCAGATTAACTTGATGTGATAATGTAGTGACTCATCAGTGCATTCCATTAACCAATTGATCTGTTCATTAGTCCAGTGGTTCTTAAACCTCTCCTCAAGACCCACCAGACAGGCCATGAGTTCGGTTTAAAACTGTGTGAACACAGGAGGAGCAATTCATGTTCAACAGACTCTAATTGTCTTATCTGTATTAAAATAGTGTTAAACCGAAATCATGGGCTGTCTGGTGGGTCTTGAGGAGAGGTTTAAGAACCGCTGCTTTAGTCCATAATCATGGTAAAAACACTCCAGAATTGTATACCTCACAATCAAGCACAAAGACATCCAATATCATGTGGAGCCAGAATGTTTTCTTCTGAAACATCTTTGCAAGTCCAGGGACAGCTTCTGTAGTGGAATGCAGTCTACGATGACCAATATAGTGGACATGTGAGAGTCGTAAGGTAGCAATTGAATTTGTGCACAGTTGAGACAAAAGAGGTCAGGACTAAGAAGAAGTTGGAGTCGTTGAAATGGATGTGTCTGAGAGGTTTTGCAGTTGGCTCAGAATGCGCAGCCACGTAGTCACCCATATAATCACTGATTTTAGGCCACGAAGAGTTTACCCAGAAAATATTTTAGTCTTGGGGATGTCTGGAATGCCCACAGAATTAAGAAATGTAGTCCCTTGCATTTGCAGATCCTTAAGGTGAAGACTAAGACGTTCAAGGATTTGATGGCTTTGTGACAACAGCATTGATGGGGAAGAAGCCTGTACTAAAGAACCTGCTTTTTTTTCTTCGCTAAAAGAGCCTAGTCCAGTCTTCTCTATAATGGGCTTTGTTATTTCCAGCTCAAAGCCACCCACAGAATAACCATGTTTCCCCTGCTTGGACTGTCTGGAAACCCCAGTGAATACCCCTTGTGTCTTTGTGTTTTGGATGTTTTGTTTCGAACTTCTTTTTAAACTGATTGCGTCCATGTCAAACAGGCCTGATGTTGGTATATGTTTTATAAATTGTCCACCCTTTTGGCTACATATACTCCTTCTTGGTAAACCCATGTAGAACTCAATGCCTCATCTAGGAAATATGCTTTATTGATCTATTCAATATTATCACATTCTACAACCATCTTTCTTTTCCATAGGATCAATACTTTGTACTTCTATTAGTAATTGGTAAATAGTAAAAAGAACCTGAATATTACGATCTAAATTATTATTTACAGAGATTAATATATATTCACTTTTGATAAATTAAATAACTCAAAATTAAGAACCGTAAATAATTGACATTGATAACTATGTGTCAATATTACAAATAAATCCACAAGTTCAAATATGTAATAATTTCATAGATTCTTTATGTGTATACATTTTGTGGCATAAGACACACCCATAGTTCACCCACACTCATAAGCTTTTAGATTAAGCAAAGCAACTGCTTTAAGACTCCATTTAACTTGATTAAATATTGCTTTAGTGTGATCCAAACAAGAGGGCATTGCAATAGCTAAGTCACGGCGGCGGCGGCGGGGGGTTGGGGGCGGAGGGATTAGACTGGGGAATTGTCACTGAATCCCATAACTGACCACAGAAATGAATATCATAGCTCAGTGTTTCTTCTCAATGTTATTTCTCAATGATATAAAATAAGTGTAATTTCTCACTGACATAACATTAGTTTGTGATAGAGATAAATTATTGTTTATCATCAATCAAATGAAAAGTATATTATGTGCTATACACACACACTCTGACTTCTCAAACTTTACCTATATGTAGATGTAGTAACAATAAAATAACATTATTCTTAGGTTTTACAACCATTTTGGGGTACTGATGTCTGGATCCATGTTACACAGAGTGCCGTATGTAAAAGTAGTCTGTGGAGTACCGTATATACTCGAGTATAAGCCGACCCGAGTATAAGCTGAGGCACCCATTTTACCACAAAATACTGGGTAAAATGAGTGACTCGAGTATAAGCCGAGGGTGGGAAATGTGCTGCCCCCTGTGTCCCTCTTGTGCCCTCTGTCCCCCCTCTCTCTCCCGTGTCTCTTCTCCCCTCTCCCTTTCCTGTGTCTCTTCCCCATCCCTTATCACCCTCCTCAACCCCCCTCCTCATTCTCAACCTCCCTCCTCAACCCCACTCCTCATCCTCAACCTCCCTCCTCATCCTCAACCTCCCTCCTCATCCTCAACCCCCTCCTCAACCTCCCTCCTCATCCTCAACCCCCTCCTCTACCTCCCTCCTCAACCCCCCATCCTCATCCTCTCTCCTCAAGCCCCCTCCTCTACCTTCCTCCTCAACCCCCCCATCCTCAATCCCCCTTCTCAACCCCCCATCCTCATCCTCTCTCCTCAACCCCCCATCCTCAACCCCCCTCCTCAACCTCATCCCCCCCTCCTCAATTTCCCTCCTCATCCTTAACCTCCCTCCTCAACCCCCCCATCCTCAACCTCCTCCTCAACCCCCATCCTCATCCTCAACCCCCTCCTCAACCTCAACCCCCCCATCCTCATCCTCTCTCCTCAACCCCTTATCCTCAACCCCCCTCCTCAACCCCTCCTCCTTATCCTCAACCTCCCTCCTCATCCTCAACCCCCTCCTCAACCCCCCATCCTCATCCTCAACCTCCCTCCTCATCCTCATTCCCCTCCTCAACCCCCCATCCTCAACCCCCCCATCCTCATCCTCTCTCCTCAACCCCTTATCCACAACCCCCCTCCTAAACCCCTCCTCCTCATCCTCAACCTCCCTCCTCATCCTCAACCCCCTCCTCAACCTCCCTCCTCATCCTCAACCCCCCATCCTCAACCTTCCTTCTCAACCCCCCCATCCTCATCCTCAACCCCCATCCTCATCCTCAACCCCCCATCCTCAACCTCAACCCCCCTCAACCCCAACCCACCTCCTCAACCCCCCTCAACCTCCCTCAACCCCAACCACCCTCCTCCACCTCCCTCCTCATCCTCAACCCCCCTCCTCATTCTCAACCTCCCTCTCCAACCCCACTCCTCATCCTCAACCTCCCTCCTCAACCTCCCTCCTCATCCTCAACTCCCTCCTCAACCTCCCTCCTCATCCCCAACCCCCTTCTCTACCTCCCTCCTCAACCCCCATCCTCATCCTCTCTCCTCAAGCTCCCCTCCTCTACCTCCCTCCTCAACCCCCCCATCCTCAATCCCCCTCCTCAACCCCCCTCCTCAATTTGCCTCCTCATCCTCAACCTCCCTCCTCAATCCCTTCCTCAACCCCCCCATCCTCAACCTCCTCCTCAACCCCCCATCCTCATCCTCAACCCCCTCCTCAACCCTCCTCAACCTCAACCCCCCATCCTCATCCTCTCTCCTCAACCCCTTATCCTCAACCCCCCTCCTCAACCCCTCCTCCTCATCCCCTCCTCCTTATCCTCAACCTCCCTCCTCATCCTCAACCCCCTCCTCAACCCCCCCATCCTCAACCCCCCATCCTCATCCTCTCTCCTCAACCCCTTATCCTCAACCCCCCTCCTCAACCCCTCATCCTCAAACTCCCTCCTCATCCTTAACCCCCTCCTCAACCTCCCTCCTCATCCTCAACCCCCCATCCTCAACCTTTCTTCTCAACCCCCCCATCCTTATCCTCAACCCCCCATCCTCAACCTCAACCCCCCTCAACCCCAACCCACCTCCTCAACCCCCCTCAACCTCCCTCAACCCCCCCTCCTCAACCCCTCATCCTCAACCTCCCTCCTCATCCTCAACCCCCTCCTCAACCTCCCTCCTCATCCTCAACCCCCCATCCTCAACCTTCCTTCTCAACCCCCCATCCTCAACCTCAACCCTCCTCAACCCCAACCCACCTCCTCAACCCCCCTCAACCTCCCCCCTCAACCTCCCTCGACCCCAACCACCCTCCTCAACCCCCCTCCTCCACCTAAACCCCTCTCCTCCACCTAAACCCCCCTAAATACCCCCCCCCCCCTCTCTCCTCACTTACCTGCTTGTGCTCCGGCCTCCGCTCCTTGACCTGGCGCCGGCGAGCATGTGACCTCACATGCACGCCACGTCATTAGCATATACCGGGTGCGCACCGGGGGTTTATGCTGAGGAGGGGGAGGGAAAGAGACACGGGGGAGGGAAAGAGACACGCGGGGGGTAGAGAGACACACGGGGTGGGGTTAGAGACACAGAGACACACACGGGGGGGTTAGAGACACACGGGGGGGTTAGAGACACGCGGGGGGGGGGGGAGAGAGTGACTCGAGTATAATACGGTAGTTTATTTTGAAAGTTTCCATATTTATCTTTACTTCTACTAAACCCTGCTGAACACTATCTTTCCTCAGTGTGAAGTTTTATCACCAGTCCTGACTTCATTCAGTTACTGTATCTCACTCAAGAGTATGCTCCAGAGTCTGCACTTTCCATGCTGGAAATTTGAAGGGAAATGTCATTGTTTGATGTGTCTCTCCTTATAGTTGCCGTTTTTTGTAGTGAAGATGTAATTTTACTGCCCCCAACACTGATTGTATAAACAATACATTAAAGCCCTTTCCTTTGAGGCATCTTGGCCCTCATTTTTTAAATGAATATATTTATAAATATGATATTGAAAATAAAAATGTGTTGGAGGATGGAGCATTCCATTATTTCTACTGAAAGTTCTGGCAATTGTAAATATCACATTCCTAATGGGCAGATAGAAACTTCCTTTGCAATTCGGCCTCCAGAATTTTTACAGCAGAAAGACATTTTTTTTATCCCACAGCAGCATAATTGCATATAAAAAGGTAATGAATCGAGGATATATTGCTTTATTTTCCATTCGAAAAAAAACATTTAGCATGTTTTCAAGTATGATTCTTGAAAATATAGGATGGTCTAGGTCAGAGCTTTCCAAACTGTGTGTTGCGACACGTTATTGTGTTGGCTGTAATGTGTAGTTGTGTCCTGCAAATGCAATTTATGTATGTGTTCGTATCGCTTCGAAGGGTTTAGTTTTACCTAGTTAACTGAATTACTTGTTGCGAAATGATGCATGTCTAAAAAGTGTGTCACCAGCATAAAACGTTTAGAAAGCATTGGTCTAGGTTAATCCAAAATATCTGTGAGAGGATGCCAGAAAGGGAAAAGCAAGCATCAGCATTAAAGGGCCACTGAAGTCACCATATGTGCTCTGACCATTAGTTTTAAAAGCATGTGGGAAAAAAAGTGTTTCTATTTTGAAAATTAATGCTGTATTCATGAAATTCTGGTCAATAGTAGTCAGAGGATTTCAGTGTGTTGCGCTTTGTACCACACAGTTGTAATTAATATTATTAAGAATCAGATGTAGAGCCTTTGAATTAGACAGTGGTTATGTTGTAAGTAACTACTTTACTATATTATAGCAGCATGTGTACCAACTACACAAATAGTAAAGCAAATTAATCTGTTTTTAAAATAATAATTTAAGTTAATTAGACCGATTAGTATATATATATATATATATATATATATATATATATATATATATATATATATATACAGCGCTTTGCAAAAGTATTCACCCCCTTGACTTTTTACCTATTTTGTTACATTACAGCCTTAAGTTCAATGTTTTGTTAATCTGAATTTTATGTGATGGATCAGAACACAATAGTCTAAGTTGGTGAAATGAAATGAGAAAAATATATACATAAAACTATTTTTTAGAAACAGAAAATTGGCATGTGTGTATGTATTCACCCCCTTTGTTATGAAGCCCATAAAAAGCTCTGCTGCAATTAATTACCTTCAAAAAGTCACATAATTAGTTAAATGATGTCCACCTATGTGCAATCTAAGTGTCACATGATCTGTCATTACATATACAAACATTTTTTAAAAGGCCCCAGAGGCTGCAAAACCTAAGCAAGAGGAACCACTAACCAAACACTGCCATGAAGATCAAGGAACTCTCCAAACAAGTAAGGGACAATGTTGTTGAGAAGTGCAAGTCAGGGTTAGGTTATAAAAAAATATCCAAATCTTTGATGATCCACAGGAGCACCATCAAATCTATCATAACCAAATGGAAAGAACATGGCACAACAGCAAACCTGCCAAGAGACGGCCGTCCACCAAAACTCACGGACCGGGCAAGGAGGGCATTAATCAGAGAGGCAGCACAGAGACCTAAGGTAACCCTGGAGGAGCTGCAGAGTTCCACAGCAGAGACTGGAGTATCTGTACATAGGACGACAATAAGCCGTTTATGGCAGAGTGGCCAGAAGAAAGCCATTACGTTCAGCAAAAAACAAAATGGCACATTTTGAGTTTGCAAAAAGGCATGTGGGAGACTCCCAAAATGTATGGAGTAAAGTGCTCTGGTCTGATGAGACTAAAATTGAACTTTTCGGACATCAAAGAAAACGCTATGTTTGGCGCAAACCCAACACATCACATCACCCAAAGAACACCATCCTCACAGTGAAACATGGTGGTGGCAGCATCATGATGTGGGGATGTTTTTCAGCAGCTGGGACTAGGAAACTAGTCAGAGTTCAGGGAAAGATGGATGGTGCTAAATACAGGGATATTCTTGAGCAACAGCTGTACCACTCTGCGTGATTTGAGGCTAGGATGGAGGTTCACCTTCCAGCAGGACAATGACCCCAAACACACTGCTAAAGCAACACTTGAGTGGTTTAAGGGGAAACATGTAAATGTGTTGGAATGGCCTAGTCAAAGCCTAGCCCTCAATCCAATAGAACATCTGTAGTCAGACTTAAAGATTGCTGTTCACAAGCGCAAACCATCCAACTTGAAGCAGCTGGAGCAGTTTTGCAAGAAGGAATGGGCAAAATCCCAATGAGGCAAGCTCATAAAGACTTATCCGAAGTGACTTGGAGCTGTGATTGCCGCAGAAGGTGGCTCTACAAAGTATTGACTTTAGGGGGGTGAATAGTTATGCACACTGACTTTTTCTGTTATTTTGACCTATTTGTTGTTTACTTCACAATAAAAAAAAAGAAAAAAAAAACATCTTCTAAGTTGTGGGCATGTTCTGTATATTAAATGATGCAAATCCTCAAACGATCCATGTTAATTCCAGGTTGTGAGGCAACAAAACATAAAAAATGGGGGGTGAATACTTTTGCAAGGCACTGTATATATAAAACCAGATAAAAAAAAGTTATCTGGGATTTTGGGAGGTTCCCCCTCCCACATCCTTTATAAACCCCCTCCTCTCACCTGGCCTTTGCAGACACACCTTTGCTTGTGACCTTGCAAGTGGCTTGTCCTCTTCTTTCGCTCTCCTGCAGTTCTCTGCTTCCTTGCCTTTCCGTGAGTGCCCTCTTTTCCTCTCCTTTTTTCTAATTTCTATTGTGACGATCCTAGAGTAGGGGCTATGAAAGCCCAGAGCCACCTGCTATAGACTACAGTTTGTCTACCCACAAGGACCGTTGGGTTCTTTAAAATCTGGGCACCAGCACCCTGATATCTGGCTTCTGTATCACAGTCTCTCCATCAGGAATCAGCGCTTCCAGGAGTCCCAGTAACCTTCCTGTGGTCCTGACCAGGACAGGTTACTTAGATGGTGAAGATAGGTTCAGTATCTCAGCCACCAGGAACAAAATAAAGAGACCATACGATTTCTATATGTCTCAGAGTGATCTAATTTATTTTTGAATTGACAGCAGTATTTATAGAGGATAGATACAGAGGGGGGATACACAGCACAACAATAACAGGGTGTGGCAGACAAACACAAGAGATAAACTCCACATGGGGTCTAATGGTAGCTTCCTGAGATCAATAGGATTAACTTGATTAACCTCCAATTAACTTGATTAACCTCCAATACATATCCTGCATACTGCTACCCCCTTGGACACAGGTAGGTAGTGGCTCTGGAGTATCCCATCTAGGGATCAACTCAGGAGGGAGTAAAAAACACTCCCACACTGGCACACATGGGGTAGCAGACTTTGCTAGAGTTGGTCGCTCCTCTGGGTGGGCATTCACAAGGGCTGGTAAGGTTGGGATCACCTCTGCAACTAGGGTACACTATGCCAGGTCCTCTGGAAGCATGGGCTTCTTGCCCATATCCTTTAACTCTGAGGCTGTCAGGACTGAAGCAATCCCTGTCAGCTCTGCATGCAACTCTGCAGGGTTTGGGATTGGAACCTCAACTTGCTTCTTCCTCAGGGTCTCTGGGCCAGTGTCCACACCTGAACTCCCATACCTATCTGGATCTACCTGCTCCATGCTGGGCAAGAGCTTCAGGGTCTCAGACAATGCCCCCTCTCCTGATAGCCTCATGCCCCAATCTGACATCACACTCTCCCTGACTTTCAGTCTTGGCACCTGGACATCAGCGGTCTGTGGTTCAGGAGAGGTGACAATCCATGGGTAGTTGGGCAGACTCTCAGGGCTTGCACCTTTCTTTGCCAACAGTTCAGTCTCCAGCTCCTCACCCTTGGTTAGCGGCTGGAACTTTTCTGTTTGTTGGACATCTGCCAGTGGCTGGTGCTGCTTTACAACAGTCTATTTCCTCTTGCAGTGTATCCTCTGCTAGCTCAGCTGGGGAAGCATGGGGTAGCTCCAAGTACTTGAGCCAGGTCCCACCTGGGCCCACCTCCTCATGCTCTTTTCCCAACTCCATTTCTTGATGGATTAGCCCAAGTGTGTAGAAGGAGGGACATTGTGATGCAGGAGTTGGAAGCATTAGGCCACATACTCATGTTCCAAGTCGAGCTACAACCACTCCAGGCCCTCAAGCCAATCTGCTAGCTTCTCACCCAGCTGGAGCCCAAGGAAAACCATCCGCTGATTTAGAATAGCTGTCCACTTATCCTCATCTGTGACAATTCACCGCTCCAGCATACTGCTGATGAGGCTCCTTTCCTCCCTGATCACCTCTGCTCTGCAGGCCTCCATTTGGTCCCTGACCCCCTCTATCCAGGGCTGGCCTTCCTTGGACTTGGGCCTGGACTTGAAGGTTTGCCAAAAATCACTGAGTGGTTTGTGCCTCCCCTTCTAGCTGCCGAAAGTACTAGACTTCAAAACTGCATAGATCACCATATCCAATCCTTGTTACTGGTTCTTGCAACAAGATTCCACCACTGCCGACCAGGTTATCTACCCAGAAGGACTGTTGGGTTCTTTGAAATCTCATCACCAGCACCCTGATATCTGGCTTCTGTGTCAGTCAGAGTCTCTCCATCAGGAATCAGTGCTTCCAGGAGTCACAGTAACTTCCTGTGGTAGTGACCAGGACAGGTTACTTAGAGGGTGGAGAGGGGTTCAATGTTGCAGCCACCAGGAACAAAATAATAAAGAACATACGATTTCTATATGTCTCAGAGTGAACTGATTTATTTTTGAAATGACAGCAAAGGGGGTGTACACAGCCCAACAATAACAGGGTGTGGCAGACAAACACAAGAGATAAACTCCACATGGGGTCTAATGGTAGCTTCCTGAGGTCAATAGGATTAACTTGATTAACCTCCAATTAACTTGATTAACCTCCAATACATATCCTGCATACTGCTACCCCCTTGGACACAGGTAGGTAGTGGCTCTGGGGTATCCCATCTAGGGATCAACTCAGGAGGGAGTAAAAAACACTCCCACACTGGCACACATGGGGTAGCAGACTTCGCTAGAGTTGGTCGCTCCTCTGGGTGGGCATTCACAAGGGCTGGTAAGGTTGGGATCACCTCTGCAACTAGGGTACACTATGTCAGGTCCTCTGGAAGCATGGGCTTCTTGCCCATATCCTTTAACTCTGAGGCTGTCAGGACTGAAGCAATCCCTGTCAACTCTGCATGCAACTCTGCAGGGTTTGGGAGTGGAACCTCAACTTGCTTCTTCCTCAGGGTCTCTGGGCCAGTGTCCTCACCTGAACTCCCATACCTATCTGGATCTACCTGCTCCATGCTGGGCAAGAGCTTCAGGGTCTCAGGCAATGCCCCCTCTCCTGATAGCCTCATGCCCCAATCTGACATCACACTCTCCCTGACTTTCAGTCTTGGCACCTGGACATCAGCGGTCTGTGGTTCAGGAGAGGTGACAATCCATGGGTAGTTGGGCAGACTCTCAGGGCTTGCACCTTTCTTTGCCAACAGTTCAGTCTCCAGCTCCTCACCCTTGGTTAGCGGCTGGAACTTTTCTGTTTGTTGGCCATCTGCCAGTGGCTGGTGCTGCTTTACACTGCTCCCCAGTCTTGCATCTACGAGGGTCTGGACAGTTCTCATGGCCTCCCTATCCTGGTGAGTTCCCAGCAGTCCCTCTGATCTCGCCTGTTCTGTAGCGGTCAGATCTCCAGGTACCTTCTGGATTTCTTCCTCCACCTTATAGGGGTATAGACAACAGTCTATTTCCTCTTGCAGTGTATCCTCTGCTAGCTCAGCTGGGGAAGCATGGGGTAGCTCCAAGTACTTGAGCCAGGTCCCACCTGGGCCCACCTCCTCATGCTCTTTTTCCAACTCCATTTCTTGATGGATTAGCCCAAGTGTGTAGAAGGAGGGACATTGTGATGCAGGAGTTGGAAGCATTAGGCCACATACTCATGTTCCAAGTCGAGCTACAACCACTCCAGGCCCTCAAGCCATTCTGCTAGCTTCTCACCCAGCTGGAGCCCAAGGAAAACCATCCGCTGATTTAGAATAGCTGTCCACTTATCCTCATCTGTGACAATTCACCGCTCCAGCATACTGCTGATGAGGCTCCTTTCCTCCCTGATCACCTCTGCTCTGCAGGCCTCCATTTGGTCCCTGACCCCCTCTATCCAGGGCTGGCCTTCCTTGGACTTGGGCCTGGACTTGAAGGTTTGCCAAAAATCACTGAGTGGTTTGTGCCTCCCCTTCTAGCTGCCGAAAGTACTAGACTTCAAAACTGCATAGATCACCATATCCAATCCTTGCTACTGGTTCTTGCAACAAGATTCCACCACTGCCGACCAGGTTATCTACCCAGAAGGACTGTTGGGTTCTTTGAAATCTCATCACCAGCACCCTGATATCTGGCTTCTGTATCAGTCAGAGTCTCTCCATCAGGAATCAGTGCTTCCAGGAGTCACAGTAACTTCCTGTGGTAGTGACCAGGACAGGTTACTTAGAGGGTGGAGAGGGGTTCAATGTTGCAGCCACCAGGAACAAAATAATAAAGAACATACGATTTCTATATGTCTCAGAGTGAACTGATTTATTTTTGAAATGACAGCAAAGGGGGTGTACATTGCACAACAATAACAGGGTGTGGCAGACAAACACAAGAGATAAACTCCACAGGGGGTCTAATGGTAGCTTCCTGGGATCAATAGGATTAACTTGATTAACCTCCAATTAACTTGATTAACCTCCAATACATATCCTGCATACTGCTACCCCCTTGGACACAGGTAGGTAGTGGCTCTGGGGTATCCCATCTAGGGATCAACTCAGGAGGGAGTAAAAAACACTCCCACACTGGCACACATGGGGTAGCAGACTTCGCTAGAGTTGGTCGCTCCTCTGGGTGGGCATTCACAAGGGCTGGTAAGGTTGGGATCACCTCTGCAACTAGGGTACACTATGTCAGGTCCTCTGGAAGCATGGGCTTCTTGCCCATATCCTTTAACTCTGAGGCTGTCAGGACTGAAGCAATCCCTGTCAGCTCTGCATGCAACTCTGCAGGGTTTGGGAGTGGAACCTCAACTTGCTTCTTCCTCAGGGTCTCTGGGCCAGTGTCCTCACCTGAACTCCCATACCTATCTGGATCTACCTGCTCCATGCTGGGCAAGAGCTTCAGGGTCTCAGGCAATGCCCCCTCTCCTGATAGCCTCATGCCCCAATCTGACATCACACTCTCCCTGACTTTCAGTCTTGGCACCTGGACATCAGCGGTCTGTGGTTCAGGAGAGGTGACAATCCATGGGTAGTTGGGCAGACTCTCAGGGCTTGCACCTTTCTTTGCCAACAGTTCAGTCTCCAGCTCCTCACCCTTGGTTAGCGGCTGGAACTTTTCTGTTTGTTGGCCATCTGCCAGTGGCTGGTGCTGCTTTACACTGCTCCCCAGTCTTGCATCTACGAGGGTCTGGACAGTTCTCATGGCCTCCCTATCCTGGTGAGTTCCCAGCAGTCCCTCTGATCTCGCCTGTTCTGTAGCGGTCAGATCTCCAGGTACCTTCTGGATTTCTTCCTCCACCTTATAGGGGTATAGACAACAGTCTATTTCCTCTTGCAGTGTATCCTCTGCTAGCTCAGCTGGGGAAGCATGGGGTAGCTCCAAGTACTTGAGCCAGGTCCCACCTGGGCCCACCTCCTCATGCTCTTTTTCCAACTCCATTTCTTGATGGATTAGCCCAAGTGTGTAGAAGGAGGGACATTGTGATGCAGGAGTTGGAAGCATTAGGCCACATACTCATGTTCCAAGTCGAGCTACAACCACTCCAGGCCCTCAAGCCATTCTGCTAGCTTCTCACCCAGCTGGAGCCCAAGGAAAACCATCCGCTGATTTAGAATAGCTGTCCACTTATCCTCATCTGTGACAATTCACCGCTCCAGCATACTGCTGATGAGGCTCCTTTCCTCCCTGATCACCTCTGCTCTGCAGGCCTCCATTTGGTCCCTGACCCCCTCTATCCAGGGCTGGCCTTCCTTGGACTTGGGCCTGGACTTGAAGGTTTGCCAAAAATCACTGAGTGGTTTGTGCCTCCCCTTCTAGCTGCCGAAAGTACTAGACTTCAAAACTGCATAGATCACCATATCCAATCCTTGCTACTGGTTCTTGCAACAAGATTCCACCACTGCCGACCAGGTTATCTACCCAGAAGGACTGTTGGGTTCTTTGAAATCTCATCACCAGCACCCTGATATCTGGCTTCTGTATCAGTCAGAGTCTCTCCATCAGGAATCAGTGCTTCCAGGAGTCACAGTAACTTCCTGTGGTAGTGACCAGGACAGGTTACTTAGAGGGTGGAGAGGGGTTCAATGTTGCAGCCACCAGGAACAAAATAATAAAGAACATACGATTTCTATATGTCTCAGAGTGAACTGATTTATTTTTGAAATGACAGCAAAGGGGGTGTACATTGCACAACAATAACAGGGTGTGGCAGACAAACACAAGAGATAAACTCCACAGGGGGTCTAATGGTAGCTTCCTGGGATCAATAGGATTAACTTGATTAACCTCCAATTAACTTGATTAACCTCCAATACATATCCTGCATACTGCTACCCCCTTGGACACAGGTAGGTAGTGGCTCTGGGGTATCCCATCTAGGGATCAACTCAGGAGGGAGTAAAAAACACTCCCACACTGGCACACATGGGGTAGCAGACTTCGCTAGAGTTGGTCGCTCCTCTGGGTGGGCATTCACAAGGGCTGGTAAGGTTGGGATCACCTCTGCAACTAGGGTACACTATGTCAGGTCCTCTGGAAGCATGGGCTTCTTGCCCATATCCTTTAACTCTGAGGCTGTCAGGACTGAAGCAATCCCTGTCAGCTCTGCATGCAACTCTGCAGGGTTTGGGAGTGGAACCTCAACTTGCTTCTTCCTCAGGGTCTCTGGGCCAGTGTCCTCACCTGAACTCCCATACCTATCTGGATCTACCTGCTCCATGCTGGGCAAGAGCTTCAGGGTCTCAGGCAATGCCCCCTCTCCTGATAGCCTCATGCCCCAATCTGACATCACACTCTCCCTGACTTTCAGTCTTGGCACCTGGACATCAGCGGTCTGTGGTTCAGGAGAGGTGACAATGCATGGATAGTTGGGCAGACTCTCAGGGCTTGCACCTTTCTTTGCCAACAGTTCAGTCTCCAGCTCCTCACCCTTGGTTAGCGGCTGGAACTTTTCTGTTTGTTGGCCATCTGCCAGTGGCTGGTGCTGCTTTACACTGCTCCCCAGTCTTGCATCTACGAGGGTCTGGACAGTTCTCATGGCCTCCCTATCCTGGTGAGTTCCCAGCAGTCCCTCTGATCTCGCCTGTTCTGTAGCGGTCAGATCTCCAGGTACCTTCTGGATTTCTTCCTCCACCTTATAGGGGTATAGACAACAGTCTATTTCCTCTTGCAGTGTATCCTCTGCTAGCTCAGCTGGGGAAGCATGGGGTAGCTCCAAGTACTTGAGCCAGGTCCCACCTGGGCCCACCTCCTCATGCTCTTTTTCCAACTCCATTTCTTGATGGATTAGCCTAAGTGTGTAGAAGGAGGGACATTGTGATGCAGGAGTTGGAAGCATTAGGCCACATACTCATGTTCCAAGTCGAGCTACAACCACTCCAGGCCCTCAAGCCATTCTGCTAGCTTCCCACCCAGCTGGAGCCCAAGGAAAACCATCCGCTGATTTAGAATAGCTGTCCACTTATCCTCATCTGTGACAATTCACCGCTCCAGCATACTGCTGATGAGGCTCCTTTCCTCCCTGATCACCTCTGCTCTGCAGGCCTCCATTTGGTCCCTGACCCCCTCTATCCAGGGCTGGCCTTCCTTGGACTTGGGCCTGGACTTGAAGGTTTACCAAAAATCACTGAGTGGTTTGTGCCTCCCCTTCTAGCTGCCGAAAGTACTAGACTTCAAAACTGCATAGATCACCATATCCAATCCTTGCTACTGGTTCTTGCAACAAGATTCCACCACTGCCGACCAGGTTATCTACCCAGAAGGACTGTTGGGTTCTTTGAAATCTCATCACCAGCACCCTGATATCTGGCTTCTGTATCAGTCAGAGTCTCTCCATCAGGAATCAGTGCTTCCAGGAGTCACAGTAACTTCCTGTGGTAGTGACCAGGACAGGTTACTTAGAGGGTGGAGAGGGGTTCAATGTTGCAGCCACCAGGAACAAAATAATAAAGAACATACGATTTCTATATGTCTCAGAGTGAACTGATTTATTTTTGAAATGACAGCAAAAGGGGTGTACACAGCACAACAATGAGAGGGTGTGGCAGACAAACACAAGAGCTAAACTCCACATTGGGTCTAACGGTAGCTTCCTGAGATCAATAGAATTAACCTCCAATAGATATTGTGCCGTCTCTAGCACATACATATCATACGTATCAGATGGGATTAACTTTATTTGTTAACAATGGACCAGAACAGATAATAACTACAATGGAGGTGTTTACGTACATAATCCAGTGACTGAAGCCAAGCTGTATGTCCTTTGATGAGCTCAATGGGCCAACACCCAGGCTGAAAAAAAGGGGTCCGTGACTTTTATTTTTTCCCTTCCTTGCTTGCCGTTCCCCTTTCCCCTGCTGTCTCCTTCTGTCATCTTCTTTTCTTCACCTCTCCCTTCTTTTCTCTTTTCACTCTTCCTTTCCTATATTTTCTTTTATCTTTCTCCCCTCTCGTTTCCCTCTCCCTCCACTGCTTGGTCCTTTTATGACCCATTTTCTTCTCTGCTCTGCAGGTTTTCTACTAAGGCATTAAGCCTTCATTCCATCCTTGTTTTAACTTCTGCATCTGTTTTATCATATACCTTTATTACCCATTCTCCCATTCTTATTTTTCTCACCTCTCTATTCATTCCTTCTTACACATTTCTTCTATACTTCTCTATTTTCTTTCACCCATCTTCCTGTCCCACTATTCTCACCTCTAACCGTTTATATTTCTAATTCGATCCATATTAATAATTCCATTTGTTTCTCTACTTCTCCTCCTTCACTCCTTATCTCTTCTTTATCTCTCAGGTTTTTCCTTGCTTCCTCTCGAGATGCTTCCCTTCATATACCTTATATCCATTCTAACTCTGCCTACATTCCCTTTTCAAATGCTTTTCCATTATCGTTTGCTTATTCGCTCGTTCGACCACCGTTCCTTACCCTTCTTTACATCATGCTCTCCATCTTTACATTCTCTTCTCACGTCAGCTCTTTTCTCATAATCGCCATTCGTCAGCTATTCAACTTGTGCTATAGAAGATGTATCTATTTCATGAGGAATGATTTGTCAAGTATCGTAAACCTATCCGTTATCCATTCCTTCACTTGCCTTCCTCTTATCATTGCCCTTTCATAGGACCTCGCATGGCCGACCAACTTCAATTCAATGCTGAGAGCATTGCATCAGTGGCATTGCCAGCCCGTGTACCTTCCCCTACGCCTCCTGGAGCTTCCCCAAGGCACTGGATAATTCCACTGCTTTTTATAGAAGTATAACATACTGATTGCTGTATGTATACATAATTATTAAAAGTGTGCGTATGTTCTGAAATATATACTATATGTAGATATATTAAATATACTATGTATATTACTGACATACAAATTAAGAGAGTTTGCAACTTTTCCATAAGTGGTGATACTGATTACCAACTGTTAACCATTATTAATATCCATATTTAGTGTAAACTGGCATGAACCCCCACTCCCATGAACCCTGTTGACTCTTCTCTCCCACTCACCATTACCATCATAAAGGGAAAAAGACAAAATACCACTACGTTTTTATATCATGAAAATTTTTATTCCATAAAATTCAATTTAATCCAACTGAATTGCTTTGTGGTTTTCTTTTTTTTTTTCTTTTGAACATTTGTCTTGGAATAACACTTTACAAAAGAATATGAAATAATACTGTCTATACTTTTGTATACAATGTTCCTATTATGTATACTTTGTCAATATTTTCTCTTTTTATCTTTGTCTATGTTTTAATGTTTGTAATCTTATAAAATTTGAAAAATAAAATTTATAATAATTCATATTTAGTGTAAACTTTCCAAATGAGATTAATATCTCTGATATGATCCATATTTGTAGATAAATATATTATAGATTAATTGTCTCTCAGTGGTGGCTGGTGACCTTCCAAGTTGGGGGGTGGGCAGAAGACAGAGACCTGGACCCTCCCCTTACATTGACTACAACTCATAGTATAGACCCCTCCCCTTCACTCCAGGTTGACCCCTATATATCCCAACCAATAAAATTTTATAGGCCCTGCACACTGACACAGATTCAATCCACTTACTGGATTTTTTTCCTGTTACTTTGCTTACTTATTGTCTTTATGAGTGGTGCTGGTGTTGCTCACTTTTCTGATGCTGGGAAACAACTCCAATTTCTTGATGAGGGCAACGTGGTGCTGGTTCTGCTCACTTTCCTTATGATGGGAAGTTCCTCCAATTTCTTGATGAAGTGCAAAAATTAAATAGAATACATTTTAGATCATGACATTTTTAGTGGCAGCTCATAGAAATATACAAAAGTGATGTAATTTACTTTTAAATAAAATACATTAATGAGGGATAGAGATATAAAGATTTCTGATTAACAAGAAAGATAAAAAAAGAAAGATTAAAAAATAAATCATAGTCTGTTTAGAAACTGTGGCCTCTATTTAATTGTCCAAATCACATTTACTTTAGCCCGTAATGGAGCCTGTGAATGTTACTGATACTTAACTGGCTACATTTTGCTACTCATACCCGTTGCAAGTTACAGGCTCAAAAGCACTGCGGTTGTCCGTCATATCTCCTCTTTTGATGTTTCAAGCCCGTTAATGTTACCAGTGCTAAAGATGCAACTGGCCTTCCTTGGACTTGGGCCTGGACTTGAAGGTTTACCAAAAATCACTGAGTGGTTTGTGCCTCCCCTTCTAGCTGCCGAAAGTACTAGACTTCAAAACTGCATAGATCACCATATCCAATCCTTGCTACTGGTTCTTGCAACAAGATTCCACCACTGCCGACCAGGTTATCTACCCAGAAGGACTGTTGGGTTCTTTGAAATCTCATCACCAGCACCCTGATATCTGGCTTCTGTATCAGTCAGAGTCTCTCCATCAGGAATCAGTGCTTCCAGGAGTCACAGTAACTTCCTGTGGTAGTGACCAGGACAGGTTACTTAGAGGGTGGAGAGGGGTTCAATGTTGCAGCCACCAGGAACAAAATAATAAAGAACATACGATTTCTATATGTCTCAGAGTGAACTTATTTATTTTTGAAATGACAGCAAAAGGGGTGTACACAGCACAACAATGAGAGGGTGTGGCAGACAAACACAAGAGCTAAACTCCACATTGGGTCTAACGGTAGCTTCCTGAGATCAATAGAATTAACCTCCAATAGATATTGTGCCGTCTCTAGCACATACATATCATACGTATCAGATGGGATTAACTTTATTTGTTAACAATGGACCAGAACAGATAATAACTACAATGGAGGTGTTTACGTACATAATCCAGTGACTGAAGCCAAGCTGTATGTCCTTTGATGAGCTCAATGGGCCAACACCCAGGCTGAAAAAAAGGGGTCCGTGACTTTTATTTTTTCCCTTCCTTGCTTGCCGTTCCCTTTTCCCCTGCTGTCTCCTTCTGTCATCTTCTTTTCTTCACCTCTCCCTTCTTTTCTCTTTTCACTCTTCCTTTCCTATATTTTCTTTTATCTTTCTCCCCTCTCGTTTCCCTCTCCCTCCACTGCTTGGTCCTTTTATGACCCATTTTCTTCTCTGCTCTGCAGGTTTTCTACTAAGGCATTAAGCCTTCATTCCATCCTTGTTTTAACTTCTGCATCTGTTTTATCACATACCTTTATTACCCATTCTCCCATTCTTATTTTTCTCACCTCTCTATTCATTCCTTCTTACACATTTCTTCTATACTTCTCTATTTTCTTTCACCCATCTTCCTGTCCCACTATTCTCACCTCTAACCGTTTATATTTCTAATTCGATCCATATTAATAATTCCATTTGTTTCTCTACTTCTCCTCCTTCACTCCTTATCTCTTCTTTATCTCTCAGGTTTTTCCTTGCTTCCTCTCGAGATGCTTCCCTTCATATACCTTATATCCATTCTAACTCTGCCTACATTCCCTTTTCAAATGCTTTTCCATTATCGTTTGCTTATTCGCTCGTTCGACCACCGTTCCTTACCCTTCTTTACATCATGCTCTCCATCTTTACATTCTCTTCTCACGTCAGCTCTTTTCTCATAATCGCCATTCGTCAGCTATTCAACTTGTGCTATAGAAGATGTATCTATTTCATGAGGAATGATTTGTCAAGTATCGTAAACCTATCCGTTATCCATTCCTTCACTTGCCTTCCTCTTATCATTGCCCTTTCATAGGACCTCGCATGGCCGACCAACTTCAATTCAATGCTGAGAGCATTGCATCAGTGGCATTGCCAGCCCGTGTACCTTCGCCAACGCCTCCTGGAGCTTCCCCAAGGCACTGGATAATTCCACTGCTTTTTATAGAAGTATAACATACTGATTGCTGTATGTATACATAATTATTAAAAGTGTGCGTATGTTCTGAAATATATACTATATGTAGATATATTAAATATACTATGTATATTACTGACATACAAATTAAGAGAGTTTGCAACTTTTCCATAAGTGGTGATACTGATTACCAACTGTTAACCATTATTAATATCCATATTTAGTGTAAACTGGCATGAACCCCCACTCCCATGAACCCTGTTGACTCTTCTCTCCCACTCACCATTACCATCATAAAGGGAAAAAGACAAAATACCACTACGTTTTTATATCATGAAAATTTTTATTCCATATAATTCAATTTAATCCAACTGAATTGCTTTGTGGTTTTCTTTTTTTTTTTCTTTTGAACATTTGTCTTGGAATAACACTTTACAAAAGAATATGAAATAATACTGTCTATACTTTTGTATACAATGTTCCTATTATGTATACTTTGTCAATATTTTCTCTTTTTATCTTTGTCTATGTTTTAATGTTTGTAATCTTATAAAATTTGAAAAATAAAATTTATAATAATTCATATTTAGTGTAAACTTTCCAAATGAGATTAATATCTCTGATATGATCCATATTTGTAGATAAATATATTATAGATTAATTGTCTCTCAGTGGTGGCTGGTGACCTTCCAAGTTGGGGGGTGGGCAGAAGACAGAGACCTGGACCCTCCCCTTACATTGACTACAACTCATAGTATAGACCCCTCCCCTTCACTCCAGGTTGACCCCTATATATCCCAACCAATAAAATTTTATAGGCCCTGCACACTGACACAGATTCAATCCACTTACTGGATTTTTTTCCTGTTACTTTGCTTACTTATTGTCTTTATGAGTGGTGCTGGTGTTGCTCACTTTTCTGATGCTGGGAAACAACTCCAATTTCTTGATGAGGGCAACGTGGTGCTGGTTCTGCTCACTTTCCTTATGATGGGAAGTTCCTCCAATTTCTTGATGAAGTGCAAAAATTAAATAGAATACATTTTAGATCATGACATTTTTAGTGGCAGCTCATAGAAATATACAAAAGTGATGTAATTTACTTTTAAATAAAATACATTAATGAGGGATAGAGATATAAAGATTTCTGATTAACAAGAAAGATAAAAAAAGAAAGATTAAAAAATAAATCATAGTCTGTTTAGAAACTGTGGCCTCTATTTAATTGTCCAAATCACATTTACTTTAGCCCGTAATGGAGCCTGTGAATGTTACTGATACTTAACTGGCTACATTTTGCTACTCATACTCGTTGCAAGTTACAGGCTCAAAAGCACTGCGGTTGTCCGTCATATCTCCTCTTTTGATGTTTCAAGCTCGTTAATGTTACCAGTGCTAAAGATGCAAAATCCATATTGAAAATGTATCAAAAAATTCTACCAGTACTGGATAGGACTCGCAAGTGGGTTAAACACCTGTTTGTAACACTGTAAAAGCAAATATAAACACACTACTGTACTTAAAAATACTGGGAAAGCAATGAAAGACATTAGACTTAATTGCACAATAGTCTCAAGCCAGCAAATCTGCAATAAATTTTTTTTTTTTTTTATGTTTTATTTCCCTGTTTTATCGATCCCGGGAATCAAGGCGTTAATACATATCAAGGAACCCGCATGGACTAGAACAGTTGATTTATTGATTTTTATTGATTTCTATATTTCTGGATTGCAAGCCAGATTGGACTTCTAAACACTAACTGATTGTAGTTTACACTCCATGTTTTACTGATGTCATGATGAATAGGCAGAACAACAGACAGGTTCTGGTTGTAGGAGACTCTATTATTAGGAAGGTAGACAGGGTGATTTGTCACCCAGATCCCAGCAATCAAACAGTTTGCTGTCTCCCGGGTGCTCGGGTTCGTCATGTTGTGGATCGGGTGGACAAATTATTGGGAGGGGCTGAAAATGAACCGGCGGTCTTGGTACATATTGGGACCAATGACAAAGTTAGTGGAAGATGGAGTGTCCTAAAGAATGATTTTAGAGAACTTGGTAATAAGCTGAAGGCAAGGACCTCCAAGGTAGTATTTTCTGAGATACTACCAGTGCCACGTGCTAGCCCAGGGAGGCAGAAGGAGATTAGGGAGGTTAATGCGTGGCTAAAGATGTGGTGCACTAAGGAGGGGTTTGGCTTTTTAGAGCACTGGGCTGACTTCTCACTTTGGTACAATCTCTACAGTAGGGGTGGATTGCACCTTAATGACGAGGGAGCTATTGTACTAGGGGATAGGATGGTAGAAAAGCTGGAGGAGTTTTTAAACTAGTAGGTGGGGGGGAGGGACTAGATATGTAATGGGGTAGAAAGTGTAGAGGGTATAAGGGATGAATTAACAACTCATAGGGGAGGAGATGGGGGGAGGGGTAGTATAGTCAATAGGGAGGTAGTACTAAGTAATTCAAGTACAGTGGCAGGCACTTCAGAACTACAGACTCATAACATAAGGTGTATGCTTGCTAATGCCAGAAGCTTGCCAGGAAAAATGGGAGAGTTAGAATTATTAGCAATTAATGAAAAATGGGATTTAATAGGCATTACCGAAACGTGGGGGGATGAATCTCATGACTGGACTGTTAATCTGGATGGTTATAACCTATTTAGGAAAGATAGAGGCAATGGTAAACGAGGTGGAGGGATTTGTCTGTATGTTAAGCCTGAATTTAAGGCTATAGTCAAAGAAGATATTTATGGTGGACCTAGTGATAAAGTTGAATGTTTGTGGGTAGAGTTAAATAGCGGAGCAGCAAATTCCAAAAGAATATTAGTAGGAGTATGCTATAAACCCCCAAATACAGTATAGCTGAAAGTGAGGAAATACAATTATTGTTACAGATTGGAAATGCAGCTAAGCACGGGCAAGTTCTAATAATGGGAGATTTTAATTACTCTGAAATAAACTGGATAAATGAGACCAGCAGTTCAGCTAAGGGGAGCAGGTGCTTGAGTACACTCAGGGATCATTATCTGGCCCAGGTTATACAGGAGCCTACTAGAAATGAAGCAATCTTACATTTACTCATCACAAATAATATTGATATAGTATCAAATGTTGAAATAGGGCAACCTTAGGAAACAGTGATCACAACACAGTCTCATTTGAGATTGAATTAAAAAAACAACATTTTAAGGTGCCAACAAAAACTCTTAATTTTAAAAGGGCAGATTTTAACGGCCTAAGGGCAGCAATACAAAGTATAGACTGGGACAGAGAACTGATAGGTAAAAACACTGAACATAAATGGACCACATTTAAATCCATGCTAAATATACATACACATCGGCATATACCGTGTGGGAATAAAAGTAAAAGGAGTAAATCACAACCCATGTGGCTTAACAATGATTTAAGGATCAAGATACGGAGTAAAAAACAGGCATTTAAATTATACAAACAAGAGGGGACAGAGACTGCTTTACGGAATACAAGGAAATCAACAAGGCTTGCAAAAGCGCAATTAGACTGGCTAAAATAGAAAATGGAAAATGTATTGCAAAAGAGAGTAAGACTAACCCTAAAACATTTCTTAAGTATATTAATGGGAAGAAGGCGAGGAAGGAAGCAATAGGAACATTAGAATGTGAAACAGGCTGTCTGAAGATTAGTGACCAGGAAAAGGCAGATGAGCTAAATAGGTTATTTTCTTCGGTATACACAAGAGAGGTACAAGTGGTTGGGACACTGCAAATTAATGGGGCTACACTACCTTTGCCAAATAATTGGTTAACACAGAAAGTAATCCAAAAGAGGTTGGAAAAAATAAATGTTATTAAAGCCCCGGTCCTGATGGAATACATCCAAGGGTACTAAGGGAACTGGGTTCTGTAATAGCCAAACCATTATATTGAATTTTTCAAGATTCACTCAACACAGGGTCTCTACCAGATGACTGGAGAAAAGCTGATGTGATACCTATATTTAAAAAGGGAGCAAGAGCAAATCTGGGGAATTATAAACCAGTGAGCCTCACTTCTGTAGTGGGGAAGCTTTTAGAAGGGTTAATAAGGGATAATATACAAGAATATGTCTATTTGAACAGGATTATAAGTAGGAGTCAACATGGATTTATGAGGGATAGGTCATGTCAAACAAATCTAATTAGTTTCTATGAGAAGGTTAGTAGGAACCTGAATCAAGGCAACTCAGTGGATGTAGTCTTTTTGGATTTTGCAAAGGCTTTTGATACAGTGCCACATGGGAGACTATTGGGCAAACTAAGGGATACATGAATTGCAGTAAATATCTGCTCATGGATTGAGAGCTGGCTAAAAGACAGAAACCAAAGGGTTGTTGTAAATGGAACATACTCCGTTTGGACTAATGTGGTAAGTGGGGTTCCTCAGGGTTCAGTATTAGGTCCTCTCCTTTTTAACATATTTATTAATGACTTAGAGGTAGGATTGGTGTGTGGTAGGATTGGAGTGTGGGGTCTCCATTTTCGCTGATCACACAAAGTTGTGCAAGTTAATTAAATCAGATAATGATGTGCTTTTCCTCCAAGGGGATTTACATAAAATTGAGGAATGGGCATCTAAATGGCAGATGAGATTTAATACGAATAAATGTAAGGTTATGCATCTGGGAAGGAAAAATAGCCATGCAATTTATAATCTTAATGGAGCAAATCTAGGTGTATCAGATATTGAAAGGGATTTGGGAGTGCTTGTGGACAACCACCTAGGTAACAGTGCTTAAAGCCAAGCAGCAGCTGCAAAGGCAAATAAAATATTAGCATGTATTAAGAAGGGTATAGACGCCAGGGAAGCAAATATAATTCTGCCACTATACAAATCTCTAGTATGCACTCATTTGGAAAATGGAGAACAATTTTGGGCACCACTTCATAAAAAGGACATTTTAGAGCTGGAAAAGGTACAGAGAAGGGCAACAAAACTAATAAGGTGAATGGAGGGGCTAAGTTATGAAGAAAGACTAACCAAATTAAACTTATTTTCTCTAGAAAAAAGGCGTCTAAGAGGAGATATGATTACCTTATATAAATACATCCGGGGTCAGTATAAAGATTTGTCAGGGGAGCTTTTTGTGCCAAGAGGTTTTCAACTGACAAGAGGACATCCCTTGAGGTTAGAAGTAAAAAGATTCCACCTCAAAGAAAGAAAAGGGTTCTTCACAGTAAGGGTGGTTAATCTGTGGAATTCTCTACCAGAGGAGGTGGTGACAGCAGATTCGATAGATAACTTTAAAAGGGGACTAGATTTATTTTTAATTAAAAAGAGAATTCAGGGTTATCATGGATAATTAGAGAGACAGTATTGATCCAAATTTTTTACATTTCCCTTTGAGACAATTGGCTCGCTTGTGTTTTTTTTTTTTTCTATTTGCCTTCCTCTGGACTAATTAATAATAAAAAAAAATAAAAAAAAACATTAAATAATTGATTAATAATTAACAACTAATGAATTAATAGTTAATCCGCATATTGCAGATCAGAGGACATCTTAAAAGGTTGAACTTGATGGACTGAAAGTCTTTTTTCAACCTTAAATACTATGGGCCTCATTCTATTAGCGGCCGTAGGCGCTGCGGGGCCGCAAGGACCAGCCGCAAGCTATTCTGCTATTCTATTCCCCTCCGGCCGGGGACTCCGGCAGGCTTGCGGCAGGCGCCTTGCTATCTCTTGCGGCTGCACGCCCTGGAGGAAAGCCATTGATCTAAAACGGCCGCAAGAGTTTCGGCCGCACGAAAAGCCCGGTTGCTATTCTATTGCTCCGGGAAGCCTCTCTGCAAGGCTAAAAGCGAGCCGCAGCTTACTTGCAGGAAAAAGGTCCCGCTGGCACCAATTAAGCACATAATATAGCCCAAATAAAGCCATCCTGCACTTTGAGGAGACTATAAAGTGATTGTAGGTGTTAGCAAAAATAGCACAACATTCCCCTATACTCAAATTCGTAAAAAAATGTTTTTATTATATATGTCAAATATGCATGTAAAAAGTCCAGAGTGCTTGGAGCACCTCAGACCTGGCCACGCTGCGGCCGGAAAATAAACAGTTAATGTAAACTCGGATTTGGGCTGATGTGCAAGCTTGAGAGGGGGTTACTATTATTCCTCATGTCCCCCAATATGATCCCTAGCATTTACAGAGCTGTACAGTGCTGTCTTGAATTTATTTTTGACTTTAAAAAATTTTGAGCTTACGGCCGGTTCCAAGATATGCGGCCGGCCATAAGGGGAGATCCTTGCAGGGCCGTATAATAGAATAGCGAGTTAACAGAACCCCCGCAAGGAATCGCAGCCTTACGGCCGATTTACGGCCGATAATAGAATGAGGCCCTATGTAACTATGTAACTATGTAACTATGTAAATTGAAACTTACAGGTTTGCTTAATTGATTATGATCATGCCCTGAAATGCTACATACGGGTTCATGGTTTGCGTGTTTCGGTTGTGAGCCTGTTATTATGGGCTATATATGTATAAAATTTGGAAGCCACAGACAAATGTTCAATTTGAAGGTAATAACGGTCTTGGAATTAAATGGGGGTCTTTATCTGGAATAAAAAAAAAGTCTTGGATTAGTTTAGGAAAGTTGAGGCAGATAAAAAATAGAGAAGGTGTGAACTTACCTAATAAAGAAAAGGCCAGTTGGTCATTTTTTTCTAAAATAGCAATGGAATGGTTAACCCAAGGCAGAACATTTTGCGATTTTGATTGGGAACTGTCATAAATAGATAATAAAAAGTGACTTAAGGATTTGGCAAGTTTGGTCCTGGAGAGCCCTACACAGGCCAGGATTTGAGGATATCCCTGTTGCGTACAGGTGAGTCAATCGCTTCTTCAGTCATCCTGGCCTGGTCAAATCCTGGAGTGTGTGGGGCTCTCCAAGACCGAACTTGCCCACCCGTTTTACATAATATAAAAACAGAGAGTTCAAGGGAGACTAAAAATAAATATTTCAATTTCCCCAATGATTAAAGCTTATAGATTCTTTTATATAATGATTATAGGCTCAGATATACTAACATGCTAATATACTACTAAATGTCATTTAAAAACAATCCAGAATTCTGTAGAATTTCTTTAAAGGGAATGAAATAATATGGATAATATAAAATATTTTCTTTATAGAAGATCTAAATGTATTAAAAAGTTTGAAAGATTACAAACTGAATATAATATTCAAATAAAGCACTGGTATACCTATTTGCAAATAAGAAGCTATATAGATAAGCTTAGAAAGACTATAGAAATGGTAAAATAATCCAACAATATTATAAAGGTAAGAAAACTATGTGTAATATATAGAGGAAAATTAAAGATCATCAGCCGAAGATTAAAATAGAGATTACTCATAATGTGCTAGATTAATTGAAGAAAATAAAGTTTTTTTTTAAATTATTATTAGAGTTATACAACATTTTCCATCTGCTGATTATCCTCAACAACAATTGAGGATAATTCATTAAGACCATTGCCTTCCAAAACTTAAGTGGAGAATGGGTTGACTTAAAGAGAGTTAATGCATAAAATTGAAAATGTGTGATCCAAATTATGTATATATTTTTTCGTAATGTAATAGCGTTCATAATTTTTTGAGGAAAGTTCAGGAATGTATGAACTTAAACATTTCGTTCAGTTTACAAATACTACTCTTTGGTGGTGTGGAAAGGAGGATTTGCAATGAATGGAGACTTGTGGAAGCTCTTAAAACACATAAAAAATTGATAATCAGGAATTGGATAAATAGGAAAGTTTCTTCAGTTTCATAATTACAACAAGCCTTGCTTAAGCAAATGATCTTGGATCAATATGATAGACTTAAAGAACTCGAGAAGAGGAAAAAATTGTTCAAATTAAAAATGGGAAGGAGGGAGGAGGGTAAGGAGGAGGATAAGGGGGGATGAAGGGAGGAGTGGGAGTAGGAGGGAGGAGTATAAGGGGGTGAGGAGGCTAAGGGGGAAGGAGAGAAGAGGAGGGGAGAAGGATGAAGGAGAAGGAGAGAGGGGAAGAGGGAAGGGAGGAGAATGAGGATAAGGGAGAAAGGGAGGAGGAGGATAAGGGAGGAAAAGGAGGAGGATAAGGGGAAAGGGAGGAGTAGGATGATAAGGGGAAAGGGCAAGAGGAGGATAAGGGGGAAGGGGGAAAGAGGGGGAAGAGACACAGGGGAGGGAGAGGGGGCAAAGAGACACAGGAGAGGGAGAGGGGAAAAAGAGACACTGGGGAGGGAGGGAGGGAGACACAGGGGAGGGGGGAACAGACACAGGGGAGGGGGGAACAGACACATGAGAGGGAGAGAGAGGGAAGAGGGGGGGAAAGAGACACAGGGGACAGACTTGCAGTGAGGGTCGAAGTTGCTCACATTGTGTGGCAAACAGCATTGTAGCTAGTCATTAATATAATTAAATGTATTCTGTGATGTTTTGTAATCAGTTGCAATAAAAAAAAATCCAAAAATGTATTTTAAATTTGAGAAATATGCTGATATATGGTACCTTATCACATAGATAGTTGTGGATCTTGCGTTGTTGGTGACGTTTGCGATGTTGGTAATGCAATTGCGGCCTCGCAAAGCGAGGCGAGTCATCGGCGCAGTCACACATGCAAACCTTGCTAAGTGAGGCAGCTGCGCAGGACTTAGGCTGCAATGAGCACTGAAGGCTCTCATTGCAGCGCAGCACTGTTCAAAAACACAGGCGGGAAGGAGACACAAGGGAGGGAGAGGAGAGGGGAACTGAGACACAAGGGAGGAAGTAGACAGGGAGAGAGACTCGCAATGAGTGCTGAAGGTGCTCACATTGGGTGACAAACAGCATTGCCAGGCTTAAAATTGAATCCCCTTAATTTTTGCTGGGCAAGTAGCTAGTCATTAATATAATTAAACTAGTGATGGTCAATACAATTTTAATGCTGGGAATGCTGTTTACCAAACAATGTGAGTCTCAGACCCTCATAACCTTTTTGTTATGTAGAAAGAAGTACAGCAATGATTATATCTTTTTTTTATTTTTTTAACAGTCAACTTGTATTTCAACAACTGGTAAACGATCATTTTTTAACCATATTAACCTGTTTAGTCATCATGTATGCAGAAATAATGTAACAATGGATGAAGTTTGTATGAATAAATTATTGTAAACCATTACATAAATGCTTTGCAACATGCAACTCATATTTGAAACATTAGTGAACCATTTTTTTTTAACAATAGTAAAATTTTTCAATCTGAGGTATGAATTAGTAACATTACATTAGGTCAACTTTATTTCAATGAGAATATTAAACCATTACATAATGCTTTGTAACATGCAACTTTAATTTAAAGTACTGTTAAACCACAGGTATTGAATCCAGGAAGGCAAACAGTAAAAAACAACATTAAACCTTAGCCAAATGTATCAAAGGAGGAAAAAATGAATTCCTTCCTGACCCCATTAACTGGCGATCGAATTGCTCCCTGGATCAATACTCTGTATTCAATTATGTATTTAATTTTTACAACAAATGATCATCCTCCTAGTAACATGAACTTTTAATTATATACACTGAAACAACTTTTGAGACCTTGGAAAAAACAATTTTAACCTTACAAACATGAAGTTAATGTATTAAAATGTAAACAGTAAAAGTAATAAAATGCAACGTAACTGTTTTGTGGGGCCAATCCTGGCAAAAGGCCACTTCCAAGACATTCCAATATTTTTTGTTTTTGTATGTCCAAGTGCCCAGCAGACTTTTAATTTTGTCTGTAGGATATAACCAATGCTTATTCTTGTTTTTTTTTCTTCAGTTTTTGTTATTATTGTTGTAGATTTGTAAAATTGTACATAGAGTTTCCTATGTGAAATAGTTGTCTTCTAAAAAGAGCCTGAGTGACATCAAATTTTGTCCTCGAAATAAAAACCACTGTTATCTATGTTTACAAAACCTCATAGCACACAATGTTTTTGGTAAAAAACCCACAGACTGGGATTTATTTATGATCATGGAAAATGCCATGATAATGGGAAATTGTCTCCTTTGAAGGACAAAAGGCAAACCACTCTGACTTGGAGCCAAATCAATTCTTGGTATAAAAACTTGTTCACCTTTATGGGTACCATTCATAATTTCTGCAAGCATGAAATGATCTTTTAAATCCTGCACAATTAATCTGGTCCCATTACAAAGTCCTTTTTTGGGATTCATATTTCTCAATAGCATGACAATTGCCCCTTTTTTTCAATTGCAAAACATGTGGTGGCATTCTAGACGGTGTTAAAGAATTGATAAATTCTATACTAAAGTTAGATTCACTGGGCCTCATTCTATTAGCGGCCGTAGGAGTTGCGGGGCCGCAAGCTATTCGGCTATTCTATTCCCCTCCGGCCGGGGGTTCCGGCAGGCTTGCGGCCGGCGCCTTGCTATCTCTTGCGGCCGCTCGCCCTGGAGGAAAGCCTTTGACCTAAAACGGCCGCAAGAAAAGCCCGGTTGCTATTCTATTGCTCAGGGAACCCTCTCTGCAAGGCTAAAAGCGAGCCGCAGCTTACTTGCAGGAAAAAGGTCCCGCTAGCACCAATTAAGCACATAATATAGCCCAAATAAAGCCATCCTACACTTTGAGGAGACTATAAAGTGATTGTAGGTGTTAGCAAAAATAGCACAACATTCCCCTATTCTCAAATCCGTAAAAAAAAATTATTTTTTAATATATGTCAAATATCCATGTAAAAAGTCCTGAGGGCTTGGAGCACCTCAGACCCGGCCACGCTGCAGCCGGAAAATAAAAAGTTAATGTAAACTCGGGTTTGGGCTGATGTGCAAGCTTGAGAGTGGGTTACTTTTAATCCTCATGTCCCCCAATATGATCCCTAGCATTTACAGAGCTTTACAGAGCTGTCTTCAATTTATTTTTGACTTTTAAGATTTCAGAGTTTACGGCCGGTTGCAAGATTTACGGCCGGCTGTAAGAGGAGATCCTTGCGGGGCCGTTTAATAGAATTGCGAGGTAACAGAACCCCCGCAAGGAATCGCAGCCTTCCGGCCGATTTACGGCCAATAATAGAATGAGGCCCACTGTCTTTATCATCAGCCAGAACTGAATCTGCACTGTAATAATTTTTTTGGGGTGCAATGATGAATTATAAAATGTCATTATTTAGATTCAAGGTATCTATATTTTTAAATGATAATATTACTTTGTTTACAATGTCTGAGTAATCGTCATTATTGATGGCATTGAGAAAGATTGCAGATATGAGTTATTCCTTGCAAACCATTTGTGATGGAATTTCAACGTTATCATCCGGTAAATTATTTATTTGTGTGTATTTTCATTCTCCAATTTGAATTAGCCAATCATTGAATTCTTTTTGGCCTTCAGATTTCATATTATTTAATTCTAATTTCAGGTGTCTAAATATTTTCCACAGTTTACTTGTTTTGATACATGTTTCAATGATGTCAGTCCTATTTGAATGTGGCACAAAAGGTAATGTTTGCCTAAAATCTCCTCCTAACAACATCACCTTTTCACCAAATGGCAAATTATTATCACTTGACATGACATCATTGTTGCCTCATCTATGATAATTAATTTACATTTTTTATTTTTTTTTGCTTGTAAATAATTTAGTCGAATATATGACACTTATGTTTCTAAAATGGGAACTGGCAGTTTAAATCCCCTATGCATAGTTCTGAAACCTTAAAAAAATATTGCGGCAATTCCAGTTGTTGCTATTTGACCCTGTGCTCGAATGTAACTCATCATACAATTGTACAGATACGGTTTTCCTGATCCACCAGGCCATCTAGATAGAAATAACGGTCTTTGACCCTTTTATCATCTGTAGCATTTGTGTTGGCATTAAATGCTTGCACTTGTAATGTATTTAAAGTTGCAAGTTTTTCTTGTATTTTATGTTTTTGAAGCTCAGTGTCATAGTCATCAAAGTTGATGTTATCTAAAAAACCTGGATCAGGCAAATTAAAACTTGCACAATTTAATCCATGAGCAAGAAATATTTCTTGAATTTCCATTAATGCTTTTAAGAGTGCAATGGGCTCATTGTAACGTTTGTAAGTCTTCACACATATTTAATTTAAATGTTTCCCACAAAGCAAATGCATCAGGTACATTGCAAAATATGCAAATTAATGCAAATTGTTCTCTCATTTGCTTTGGCATTTGACATAGTGCTGCTTCTTCCAGACACTTCCAGTTCAATGTCTCTTGGACTGACGCCATTGGCCATTTACAAATACATAGTGATATGGAATCTCAATGTATAAAAATTGTCTGGCCTCAGTGTCCTGGCAGTTTAATTGAAACCAAGCAGTAAGTGTTGTTTCTCGATGTTCACTTCGGTCAAAGGTGGTTCTTTCATTGCCTGCAGTAAAGCAAACTGACTTTGTGGCAAATGTACAGCTAATCGATACACAGCATGTGACTGATCATACATCTCAAATTTCAGAAGACGCCACATTGCTTCTGGAGCACTGACATAGCGAGCATCTAAATAATTAGAAAGTTTGTCATGGAAAATTGGATTTTTCTTTTCGTTTTGTGCACCTTGCACAACAACAGTTGCTGCATCATATCCTTTGTATATATATTTATACACATATTTGATGAATTTAATAGAAGTGCAAGTTTCCACATTTAGACCTTGTCTTCTTTTATACAAAGGGTATCCATCAAAATTAGCATAAGTTTGCATTTGAAATTGTTTTGGGAACTCTTTTGAACATTTTTTATTTTCCATACATGGAGAATTTGGATTGATATCTCCACATGTCCCATGAATCATTCTGCGTGTTACAATCTCATAAAGTTTTGAATATTTTTCTGGATGTGGCAATTCAGCAGTAATTACTGAATCCACTCTCTCTGCAGTATTCAATTTATCTTTTTCCTGCAGAATTAAAAGTATGTGTGCATGTGGCAAACCTCTTTTTTGAAATTCAATGGTATAAACAAAAACTACACATTTTCCAAATAACTGTGCTTTAATTATATAATGTATTAATGAATTGAGTTTTATTTTGAATACTCTTGCCACTAAATCTGGTCGGTCAGAAGTATTTTGTCCAAGATAACATTTTTCCTTGATCTCTGGCCATTCTGGATTACATGTAAATGTAATGAATAAATCTGTTTTTTTCAAATTTTTTGACAATAGCCATGGCATCATTATATATTTCTCACATATTGCGAGGAGATCCTTGGAAAGTGGGTGGCAAAATTATTGCTCTTCCAGCTGGAAAGTCTCTGTTGGTAGCCAATTCAGTGACATAATCCATCAATCTACAATATTGTTCTATGAATATCTTGTTTTGTTGAAATTTGATAAAAATTTTGATTATTTGCTTCGACTTGTAGATAGGAATCAATAATCCATTGTTGTGTGAGTTTGCCCCACATAAAATAGGATTAAAATGATCCCGATTAGCAGTTTGTGCCACTTTATATTCCAGCATAGAAATATTGCTTCTAACACAAACTTTACTATTGGGATAACTTTGCAATTGTAATTTTGGTTCCCATCTTGGCTCACCATTTGGAAAGAAAATGGGATATGTCATTGGATCCAAATTACAACTTAATATACTTATGTTTATAAAAGGTTGGTCTTCATTGCGTGGATATATTCTAATATACCTCTGAAAAGGTGGTTCACCAACCTCCTTTTTAAAGACCATGGCAACCTCATTTACTGTTGGTAAATGATATGGTCTTTGATCAGTGTTGCGATCTCTTTTCAAAACCATATTTACTCTTGGCATCGGCAAATGATGTATTTGAGCATGTTGCTATCGTTCTTTTTCAACCTGTGCTAATTGTTTATATGCTTGACTGTATGGGTTGTTGGCCATAAGTTTATCCAGCCGATCAAAGACTATGCACAAACACTGTTTATTTTCTGGAAGTGTCATCTGTTGTTCAACAGCTTCCATTGTATCTAAGACATATAACTGTGCAAATTTCCTTTGCTCTCCTTCTTGTGGGTGTAAATGTGAAGTGCGGTGGTAAATTTGGTTTGGTAAAATTGATAGGCCCCACAAAACTGACAAACCACATTGAGTAAGCCACAAAATGAGTGTCTACTGTTAGTGCTGTAATGAAAGCAGTATCCTGAACTTCCTCAACATAGATATCATAACTTTCTATATCTACATTGTTGTCATGTGTATGAACATTGGTGTCATGAGGCAATATTTGATCATTAGGCAATATTTCACAGACATTTTTTTGTTTACTTTTTCTTTTCTTTGAAGCTCCAGCAGACTCAGCTTGTGCTTTTTTAGTCATTTTTCTTTTATTTAGAAGTCTTTGTCGATCTTCTTCTCTTAAGCGTTGGGAAGTCTCAGGGTTCTGTGCATCTCTCTACCTTTCCTTCCTTTCCCTTGCCGCTCTTCTTTTGCGTTCAATCCGGTCTTTTCCGTTGTCCGCCATTGTAATCTGTAATTATAAATACAAGGTGTAAGATATAATGTTTTTTTGTATTGTACATATTGTTTTTACCTGCTCTCAATGCAGAACCTAAATAGCATTAATGAAAGAATGAAATGATTTGAAAAGCCATTGTAATTTGTACATGGAATAAATTAATCCATTATGTTTTTTTTTATTGGCATACATTAAAAAGGAAAGCGCTGCACATATATATAGTGATAAATACGATTTTTTTTATAATTAATTATTAAGTCATTAATAAATGAATATACATTATTGAATAAATCAATAACTGTCATCAATGGTAAACCTAAATTTTGTTATTTTATTAAATAGGAAAATCAATCAACTTATAAAGTGTAATTTGCGTTCTTTAAAAGTTAATTAGGTAAGCATATATGTATGCATAAGTAATGTTTTTTTTTAAATTATTAGCGAATGACTAAATACTAAGGGCCTCATTCATTTGCAATTTAGACAGTTGAATAGGGCTTTGTAAAAGCACATATATTTTTTTACAGAAGTTTTTAGTTGGTGAAGACCTTGCTTTTACATAGATGTTCAGTAACGAAAAACTTCTGTAAAAAAAAATGCTATTTGCCTTATATAGAGCCCTATTCAACTGCCTAAATTGCAAATGAATGAGGCCCTAAATGAATATAGGTTAACAAATTAATCATTAATTGTCATCAATGCAAAACAAAAAGGGCATCATGAAATCATATACATTGGAATTGATCTTATTGCAGATGAAATCCTGCAGAGCTCACTCTGTCTTCAGTCAGGTGCAGAGATGAGGAATTTGTAAAATGACATGAAAATCATTTTGAATGTTTGTATTCAATTAATTTGTGACTCATTGAAAGTCTGATGTTTAATTGGCATACATGCAAAACAAACGCATAATGATCAATATATTCATAAATAAAAGCAGTATAAAATATTAAATGTACCACGTGTCAGAATCTAACAAACTGCTTTAAATATTGAAGTGCTTTGAAGGTCCTATCCCTGTCAGGCAATTATAAGCACTCCAGATATGTAAGTGCTTTATAAAATGTACATACTTTTTTATCCATTATAAATGTTTTTTTGTTTTTTTGAGAATTATTATTAATTAGTAATTTCAAAAGCAATGTACATGAATGAGCAGTAAGGCAGATATTTAAATGCAGGTTAAAATTGATATTATTTTTATTGCAGTGTAACATTAAACATTCTCTTTTAGTAATGATTACTAATAATTAATTAATATATTAATGTATGTTAATTAATCAATAACTGTCATCAATCCAAAATAAAAATACTTAAGCCTTTTTGTCTTCCATAAGAACATAATTAAATGATATACCTGTAAAGGTGATCTTTATGCTGTTCAAAGGCTGCAAACGTCACTCTCTGTGTTCAGTCAGCTGCAGAGATGATGAAACTGTCAAATGAGATAGAAAGCATTTTTAATGTTTGAATTCATCCCTATCAGGGAATCAGCAGCAACACGGATATGTCAGTGCATTGTAAAATGTACATATTGTTTGTGGTTATTTATTTTTTAATTATTACTAATTAATAGTTAATAAAGTAATGTAGGTTAATGATCTGTAATACAGATATATAAGTGCAATCAGAAATCTATTTTTTTGCATTGTAAAATACACATTTTATTTTGGTAATTATTACTAATTCGGTACAATCTCTACAGTAGGGATGGATTGCACCTTAATGATGAGGGAGCTTTTGTACTAGGGGATAGGATGGTAGAAAGGCTGGAGGAGTTTTTAAACTAGTAGTTGGGGGGGAGGGACTAGATATAAGTAATGTGGTAGAAAGTGTAGAGGGTATAAGGGATGAATTAACAACTCATAGGGGAGGAGATGGGGGAGGGGTAGTATAGTCAATAGGGAGGTAGTACTAAGTAATTCAAGTACAGTGGCAGGCACTTCAGAACTACAGACTCATAACATAAGGTGTATGCTTGCTAATGCCAGAAGCTTGCCAGGAAAAATGGGAGAGTTAGAATTATTAGCAATTAATGAAAAATGGGATTTAATAGGCATTACTGAAACGTGGTGGGATGAATCTCACGACTGGACTGTTAATCTGTATGGTTATAACCTATTTAGGAAAGATAGAGGCAATGGTAAATGAGGTGGAGGGATTTGTCTGTATGTTCAGCCTGAATTTAAGCCTATAGTCAGAGAAGATATTTATGGTGGACCTAGTGATAAAGCTGAATGTTTGTGGGTAGAGTTAAATAGCGGAGCAGCAAATTCCAACAGAAAATTAGTAGGAGTATGCTATAAACCCTCAAATATAGCTGAAAGTGAGGAAATACAATTATTGTTACAGATTGAAAATGCAGCTAGGCATGGTCAAGTTCTAATAATGGGAGATTTTAATTACCCTGAAATAAACTGGATAAATGAGACCAGCAGTTCATCTAAGGGGAGCAGGTTTTTGAGTACACCCAGGGATCATTATCTGGCCCAGGTTGTACAAGAGCCTACTAGAAATGAAGCTATCTTAGATTTACTCATCACAAATAATATTGATATAGTATCTAATGTTGGAATAGGTCAACCTTTGGGAAACAGTAATCACAACACAGTCTTGTTTGAGATTGAATAAAAAAAACTAAATTTTAAGGGGCCAACAAAAACTCTTAATTTTAAAAGGGCAGATGTCTAAGGGCAGCAATACAAAGTATAGACTGGGACAGAGAACTGGCAGGTAAAAACACTGACCACAAGTGGACAACATTTAAATCCTTAGTAAATATACATACACATCGGCATATACCGTGTGGGAATAAAAGTAAAAGGAGTAAATCACATCCAATGTGGCTTAACAATGATTTAAAGATCAAGAGACAGAGTAAAAAACAGGCATTCAAATTATACAAACAAGAGGGGACAGAGACTGCTTTACAGGAATACAAGGAAATCAACAAGGCTTGCAAAAGGGCGATTAGACTGGCTAAAATAGAAAATGAAAAATTAAATGCAAAAGAGAGTAAGACTAACCCTAAAATATTTTTTAAGTATATTAATGGGAAGAAGGCGAGGAAGGAAGCTATAGAAACATTACAATGTGACACAGGCCGTCTGATAATTAGTGACCAAGAAAAGGCAGATGAGCTAAATAGGTTCTTTTCTTCGGTATACACAAGGGAGGTACACGTGGTTGGGACACAGCAAATTAATGGGGCTACACTACCTTTGCCAAATAATTGGTTAACACAGGAAGTAATCCAAAAGAGGTTGGAAAAAATAAATGTTAATGAAGCCCCGGGTCCTGATGGAATACATCCAAGGGTACTAAGAGAACTGGGTTCTGTAATAGACAAACCATTATATTGAATTTTTGAAGATTCACTCAACACAGGGTCTCTACCAGATGACTGGAGAAAAGCTGATGTGATACCTATATTTAAAAAGGGAGCAAGAGCAAATCCGGGGAATTATAAACCAGTGACCCTCACTTCTGTAGTGGGGAAGCTTTTAGAAAGGTTAATAAGGGATAATATACAAGAATATGTCTATTTGAACAGGATTATAAGTAGGAGTCAACATGGATTTATGAGGGATAGGTCACGTCAAACAAATCTAATTAGTTTCTATGAGGAGGTTAGTAGGAACCTGGATCAAGGCAACTCAGTGGATGTAGTCTTTTTGGATTTTGCAAAGGCTTTTGATACAGTGCCACATGGGAGACTATTGTGCAAACTAAGAGATACAGGAGTTGCAGTAAATATCTGCTCATGGATTGAGAGCTGGCTAAAAGACAGGAAGCAAAGGGTTGTTGTAAATGGAACATACTCCGTTTGGACTAATGTGGTAAGTGGGGTTCCTCAGGGTTCAGTATTAGGTCCTCTCCTTTTTAACATATTTATTAATGACTTAGAGGTAGGATTGGAGTGTGGTGTCTCCATTTTCGCTGATGACACAAAGTTGTGCAAGGTAATTATATCAGATAGTGATGTGCTTTCCCTCCAAAGGGATTTACATAAAATTGAGGAATGGGGATCTAAATGACAGATAAGATTTAATACGAATAAATGTAAAGTTATTCATCTGGGAAAGAAAAATAGCCATGCAATTTATAATCTTAATGGAGCAAATCTAGGTGTATCGGATATTGAAAGGGATTTGGGAGTGCTTGTGGACAACCACCTAGGTAACAGTGCTCAAAGCCAAGTTAAAAAACTAATAAGGGGAATGGAGGGGCTAAGTTATGAAGAAAGACTAACCAAATTAAACTTATTTTCTCTAGAAAAAAGGCGTCTAAGAGGAGATATGATTACCTTATATAAAAACATCCAGGGTCAGTATAAAGATTTGTCAAGGGAGCTTTTTGTGCCAAGAGGTTTTCAACTGACAAGAGGACATCCCATGAGGTTATAAGTAAAAAGATTCCACCTTAAAGAAAGAAAAGGGTTCTTCACAGTAAGGGTGGTTAATCTGTGGAATTCTCTACCAGAGGAGGTGGTGACAGCGGATTTGATAGATAACTTTAAAAGGGGACTGGATTTATTTCTAATTAAAAAGGGAATTCAGGGTTATCATGGATAATTAGAGAGGCAGTATTGATCCAGGGAGAAGTCCGGTCGCCGGTGTCTGGGTTTAGGAGGGAATTGATTTTTTTTATTTTTTATATACAACTAATTAATTAATAGTTAATCCGCATATTGCAGATCAGAGGAGATCTTAAAAGGTTGAACTTGATGGACTGAAAGTCTTTTTTCAACCTTAAATACTATGGCCCTCATTCAATTGCGATTTGGCCAATTGAATAAGGCTCTAAATAAGCACATAGCATATATTTTAAAAAAAAGTTTTTAGTTAGTGAAAACCTTGCTTTTGGATAGATGCTTACTAACTAAAATCTTCTTTAAAAAATATATGTTATGTGCTTATTTAGAGCCTTATTCAATTGGCTAAATCGCAATTGAATAAGGGCCTATGTAACTATGTAACTATGTAATACATTTATGTACATTAATAATCAATGAATCAATGAATAAATGTATTATAAAATGCTAAGCATTAATATATTCATAAACTAAAAGCATTGTAAAATATAGAAGATCTGTTGTTCATAATGATTGATAATTAGTAATAAAATAATGCACATTAATCAATTAATAAATATATTAGAAAGAGGTAAGCATTAATACATTAATAAAGTAAAGGCAGTTTAAAATTTGCAATTTTTTTGATAATGATTACTAATTAATAAATTAATGTATATTACTAATTAATTAATCAATGAATAAATATATTACAAGTATTCATAAACTAAAGGCAGTGTAAATTATAAGTTAGATGCTGATTTTTTTAACTAATAATATATACATTTTTTTAATAATACTTAATTAATTAATTATTTTTTAATGATAAGTTATATAGATGAATATACTTTACCTATTTGTAATTAATATTCAGCAATCAGTATCCTGAAGAGCTAACAATCTCTTTGGATTTTCCAGCAGCAGAAAATGTCCACTCAGACTGTCATCACCTGAGGAGAAAAAACGTCAGCCTTGTGGCAAGTGTGCCCTATATATAGGCTGAAGACAAAACCATTGGTTTAGGCGGGAAAGCCTCCATTTCAGAATCTAAATTTGTAAGTTAGTGTTGTGAAATGTTGGCATTAGTCTATGTTTTACGCGTTTCACAAGCATTTTGCCTCATTCCAATTAGTATTTTTTCTACCTCATACATCGCTGGCTTTGCTTTGCGTGGTTCAGGGTTGTGTAGCCTCATTTAAAAAAAATTCTGACGCCATTTTTTTCTCGCTTAGCCGATTTCCAAGTGCCAAAAATTCTTAAATTCGACTTAAATTCGCGTTTCACCTCACTCCCAGATGTCCTGGTGTTTCAATGTGTGATCGGCTCACCTCTCGAGGCTCGCAGGAGCGCCTTTGGCGCTCCTTTCTCGCTAAATCCCACATGTTTAATTGCCTCCACTGCTCGCCTCGCTTTGTACGCACCACTCAAAGCGTGACAACATCTCGTAGTTCGACAATTATAATATGTGATGTATATTGTGATGTTTTGTAATTGATCACTTGCATTTAAAAATCACAAAATGTATTTTAAATTTGAGAAATGTGCTAATATATGGTGATTTAACACATATAGTTGTGGATCTTGCGATGTTGATGACGTTTGCGATGTTTGCCAGCGGCGCCGTCACACATGCGAGCCTCTTGAGGTGAGGCACAGCAGTGGCGCAGCACTGTTTAAGCGCATAACTCTAAAAACCCACCAAAACAAAAAAAAAACATGTAGAAAACATTATAACACACACACACAGCACAGGGGGAGACACAGGAAGCCTGGAAGTGAGGTAGCAAGCAAATTACACCCATATTTGGCATTTTTCGTCCTTCCAAAATGGTGGACGAAAAACGCAAATTTTCAGAAACAGCATGAAAACGAGGCTGAGCAACGCCAGGCGCGCAAAACGTACAAAATACACAATGCTTAAGACTAACATGAGCTTCAGGCACGCAGGACTTAGAAAATAAAATCAACTGCTGTCAGCGTGTAACATGCAAACATTCAGCACACACACAGAGGAGAAAGACACAGGGAAGGGACAGGGGGGAGATGCTGGAAAGACAAACATGGCATTCCCAAGCACTAAACTTGCAGGTTAACAAACTCTGCAATGAGCTGCCTGTACAGTAGGCAAGAGGAAAGGCTTGCAATGAGCGCCAAAGGTGCTCATTGCGAGGAACGAGATGAGCGTCAAAGGCGCTCATTGTGGGGCTCATGATGAGCACCGTGATCGGGAGAGGCTTGCAATGCGCACCGAAGGTGATCAGTGCAAGACAGGAAACTTGAAATACACGGGGGGAGAGGCTCGCAATGAGCGCAGGGCATAGAAGGCCCTCCCAGCACTGGTAATATGACCAATATATTCCAGTCCTTTCCCTGGCAGCTGTTTAACCCAAGCCCAATTAGCATTAGTAACAGACACTGAGACTTTACAGGGAATATTCAGGGTCCCCGAGGGCTTCACAACTACAGATCCAGGTTGGTCCAAAGTAACTTCTTGTGAGAGGACACCTGGAAAAGGAAACATAGACGACAGTATTAAACATGAGACATGATGGATGAGAACAAAACTAAAACTGAAAACCAGAGGGAATTTCTTACATGAGATTAGTAAGATTAGCACATAGAAGAAATCCTTCATGGTGATGTCAGGATGGATAAAAGTCTCTGCTGATCGTTATTAGTCTGACAGATTCAGGAGCACAAAAATCTACACTTTTAACTAGAAGAAAAGTTACTGATTTGCATAAGGAGAAATAGAAATGTATAAATGTGTCAGTGTGAGAATAAGGAATTCATTGGCAGGAGCTCCCTCTGCAGGGACATATTGAGAGTCCAGCTTTTTATTTTACAAATACTACATATAATAATATAAAACTAAAGCTTCATAATTTACTTAAGAGTATATTAAAGTGATCTGAGTTATTAATGCATTTGATAGAGGAGAATTTATAGTGTCTGAAAATGTTTTTGCATGAAAAAATTCCAAAGTAAACAGTTAAACCGTTAGCCTGAAGTTTGCTGAATTTCTTGCTTTTGCAAACAGTTTTCTCTCAATGTTGACACCCCTTAAATTCCCCGGGATAATTAGCATATATTATACAATGTTTCTTTTTTGCCTGGGGATTGTACAGCCATGCTCAGTTATCACCTGAAGTCTGCCCTACTGTGGGAAGTCACATGATCTCAGACACTTTCATTTCCTTTAGATTTCTGTCCCTTCATTCACTGATTGTTTTAGCTACATCCTAGGTGATACTTACCCCAGCCCCAGAGAATTGCCCTTCAGAGAATTGCCCCGTAGCCTTCCCCAACCCCAGTGAATTACCCCCTAGCCCTAGTGAATTGTCCCCCTGCCCCAGGTAATTGCCCTGTGACCTCCCCCAGCTCCTTGAATTACCCCATCACCTCCCCCAGCCCCAGAGAATTGCCCCATCACCTCCCCCAACTGCAAGTGAATTGCCCCCAGCCCCAGTGAGTTGCCCCAACACCTGCCCCAACACCAGTAAATTGCCCCCCAGCCCTAGAGAATTGCCCCTTGTACTCTCCCAACCCCAGTGAATTGCCCCCCAGAGAATTGCCCCATGGCCTTCCCCAACCCCAGTGAATTGCCCTCCAACCCCAGAGAATTGCCCCATCACCTTCCCCAACCCCAGTGAATTGCCCCCAGCCCCAGAGAATTGCCCTGTGACCTCCCCCAACTCCAGTGAGTTGTCCCTCAGCCACAGAGAATTACACCATCAACTTCCCCAAACCCAGTAAATTGCCCACCAGCCCCAGAGAATTGCCCCGTGACCTCCCCAGTTCAAGTAAATTGCCCCCAGCCCCAGAGAATTGCCCCATCATTTCCCCAACCCTAGTGAATTTTCCCCCAGCCCCAGTGAATTGCCCCCAACACCTGCCCCAGCCCCAGTGAATTGCCCCATAATTTCCCCTAGCCCCAAAGAATTGCCCCATCACCTCCTCCAACCCCAATGAATTGCGCCCCAGCCCCAGAGAATTGTCCCATCACCTTCCTCAAACCCAGTAAATTGCCCCTGAGCCCCAAAGAATTGCCCTGTGACCTCCCTAACCACAGTAAATTGCCCCCAGCCCCATTGAATTGCCCCCAACACCTGCCCCAGCCCCAGTGAATTGCACCATTACCCCCCAGCCCCAGAGAATTGCCCCATCACCTTCCCCAACCCCAGTGAATTGCCCCCCTGCCCCAGTGAATTGCCCCCAACACCTGCCCCTGCCCCAGTGAATTGCCCCATAACTTCCCCCAGCCCCAGAGAATTGCCCCATCATCTCCCCCAACATCAGCAAATTACCCCCCAGCCCCAGAGAATTGCGTTGTAACCTCTCCCAACCCGAGTGAATTGCCCCCAGCCCCAGGTAATTTCCCTGTGGCCACCCCCAACCCCAGTGAATTAACCCCCAGCCACAAAGAATAGCCCTATGGCCCACCCAACCCCAGTGAATTACCCCCCAGCCACGGAGAATCGCCCCGTGACCTCCCCAGTTCAAGTAAATTGCCCCCAGCCCCAGAGAATTGCCCCATCATTTCCCCAACCCCAGTGAATTTCCCCCCAGCCCCAGTGAATTGCCCCCAACTCCTGCCCCAGCCCCAGTGAATTGCCCCATGATTTCCCCTAGCCCCAGAGAATTGCCCCATCACCTTCCTCAACCCCAGTAAATTGCCCCAGAGCCCCAAAAAATTGCCCCGTGACCTCCCCAACCACAGTAAATTGCCCCCCAGCCCCATTAAATTGCCCCCAACACCTACCCCAGCCCCAGTGAATTGCACCATTACCCCCCAGCCCCAGAGAATTGCCCCATCACCTTCCCCAACCCCAGTGAATTGCCGCCCAGCCCCAGTGAATTGCCCCCAACACCTGCCCCTGCCCCAGTGAATTGCCCCATAACTTCCCCCAGCCCCAGAGAATTGCCCCATCATCTCCCCCAACATCAGCAAATGACCCCCCAGCCCCAGAGAATTGCGTTGTAACCTCTCCCAACCCGAGTGATTTGCCCCCAGCCCCAGATAATTTCCCTGTGGCCAGCCCCAACCCCAGTGAATTAACCCCCAGCCACAGAGAATAGCCCTGTGGCCCACCCAACCACAGTGAATTGCTCCCCTGCCCAGGTAATTGCCAGTGACCTTCCCCAGCCCCAGGGAATTGTCCCTCGGCCCCAGAGAATTGCTCCATCACCTGCTCCAGCCCCAGTGTATTGCTCCATCACCTCCCCCAACCCCAGTGAATTGCCCCATCACCTCCCCCAGTCCCAGAGAATTGCCCCATCACCTCCCCCAACCCCAGTGAATTCCCCCCCAGCCACAGAGAATTGCCCTATTGCCTCCCCAACCCCAATGAATTACCCATTAGCCCCAGTGAATTGCCCCATCACCTGCCACAACCCCAGTTAATTACCCCCCAGCCCCAGAGACCTGCCCCATCACCTCCCACAACCCCAGTAAATTGCTCCCCTGTCCTAGTGAATTGCCCCAACACCAGCCCCAGTAAATTGCCTCCAAGCCCCAGAGAACTGCCCCATCACCAACCCCAACCCCAGTGAATTGCCTCTCAGCCCCAGTGAATTGCCCCAACACCTGCCCCAGCCGCAGTGAATTGCCCCATCACCTCCCCTAACCCCAGTGATTTCCCCCCCAGTGCCAGTGAATTGCCCCAACACCTGCCCCAGCCCCAGTGAATTGCCCCATCACCTCCCCCAGCCCCAGTGAATTGCCCCATCACTGGCTCCAGCCCCAGTGAATTGTCCCATCACCTGCTCTAGCTTCAGTGAATTGCCCCATCACCTCCTCCAGCCCCAGTGGATTGCCCCATCACCTCCCCCAGCCCCAGTGAATTGCCCCATCACCTGCTCCAGCTCCAGTGAATTGCCCCATCACCTCCCTTAGCCCCAGTGAATTGCCCCATCACCTGCTCCAGGCCAAGTGAATTGCCCCATCACCTACCCCCAGCTCCAGTGAATTGCCTCATCACCTCCCCCAGCCCCAGTGAATTGCCCCATCACCTGCTCCAGCCCCAGCGAATTGCCCAATCATTGCCTGTCACACACACATTGAGCCTGTCACACACACTTATCCTTTCACACACACACTCACCCTGCCACACACACATTCACCCAGTCACACACATACACTGAGCCTGTCACACACACTCACTGTGTCGAACACACACAGAGCCTGTCGCACACACTCACCCTGTCACACACATACACTGAGCCTGTCACATACACACACCCTATCACACCCACACACTGAGCCTGTCACACCCACACACTGAGCCTGTCACACACACATACACACACCCTATCACACCCACACACTGAGCCTGTCACACCCACACACTGAGCCTGTCACACACACACACTGAGCCTGTCACACCCACACACACACACAGACAGAGCCTGGCACACACACTCACCATGTCACACACATACACTGAGCCTGACACACACTGTCACGCACACACACACTGAGCCTGTCACACACACACACTCACCCTGTCACACACATACACTGAGCCTGCCACACACACTGTCACACACACACTGAGCCTGTCACACACACACTGAGCCTGTCACACACAAACTGAGTCTGTCACACACACTCACCCTGTCACACTCACCCTGTCACACACACACACTGAGCCTGTCACACACACACACAGAGCCTGTCACACACACTCACCCTGTCACACACATACACTGAGCCTGTCACACACACTGTCACACACACTGAGCCTGTCACACACACACTGAGCCTGTCACACACATACACTGAGCCTGTCACACACACTCACCCTGTCACACGCACACACTGAGCCTGTCACACACACACACACACACACACTGAGCCTTTCACACACACTCACTCTGGGTTGAGGTGTGCTGCGCCTAGGATGGGCAGCCTGTGAGCAGATCAAATCAGCTCTCTCCCTGGCTCCTCCATGTGCTGGAGGCTTGTTCCTGCACTCATCTGATTCTGCCCCCCTAGCAGGCTGTTAACCCCCTGATTCTCAGTGCATGAAAATCAGCAGCACATGCGCCCTAGGCAGAGGTTACAAATCCTAAATTCGGACCAATCATGGCATGCTTTTAGCAGCTGCTGCAGAAGCTGCAAAAGCTCCTGGGGGTGTAAACATCACCCCCAGCACATTTTTTATCTTAATGCAAAACCTTTTTGCTAGGTGGGTTAGGATTGCATTCTACGAGATACATTCATAACCCACCTCACTTTAATATGCCTTTAAATACATGCTACTTAGTTTTTAACTTTGACTAATCCATTTTCTTTACACAAAATAAAATAATAGAATGTTTCAGTTATGTGCTTAAAAGATACACAGATTGTTTGAATAATAATACAGAATGGTCTTTTGAAGAACTAGACTTGATAAAGATCTACATGATATTAGAAAATAAAATAATAAATGACAGGTGCTTATTAGATCTGAGTAACCCTAATGAGCCAAACTGGTATCTAATAAGTGCTCTCTGATTACTCCATCGAAATACTTTATACATGATCTAATCATCCATCTGAGTGATTAACCCAGTTTACAGTATCTAGTACTATTTCACCTGCACTATGACTTTAAAGTATTTTACATTACAAATTAATGTTTTAGTTATAAAATTAATCTGCTTGTATATTTTTGCACTCAGGCCTGAATACTTTATTTCACACACACCATTTTCCTCTATTCCCTCACTCATGCTCAATTGACTTTAATCTGTTGATATGTGTTTGATATTTCCCATAGACCACCATGGTAATGGCTAACCATAGATCTTACTGTAGATATGATTGGGGATTTTAGGCAAGGGGTGCTGTGGAAAAAAGAAAAGTCTCATTGTTTCCCAGGTTGATTAGATCATTTTAGTTTATATGACCCTTCGCTCTACTCGACTGTACACTAACATAAGATAACTAAGACGAATGTAACTTCTGTAACTTAGTAGACATAGGTCTTTAACACTTGTATATATTCTTACACATTAACTTGCGTAAAATATTTTTCATAAAAATGCGAAATTAGGAAGAACTTTTATTAAAATTGTATACAGCCATTAACTTCAGAAGAAGTTTCATGGTGTAAGACTTGTCAGGTATTTTTTAATTTTCTACAATTTATAGTTTTAGAAAATACTTTTTTATGTGTATTTTTTTGTCTGTTGTTTTTTTTTTTTCTTTAGTGTAGAATCTCTTTGGCTGTATGTCATGTTGGGGCGAGGTCTATGTGACTGACAACACATGGGGCCCTCCATTCACTTGCTCCACCACTGAAGAAAAATACAGCATCATCTGGATTCTACATTCAGACACACAACACAAATCTATTTAAATTATAAACTAAATACAATAAAAAGTAACATACACACAAATACATGAACATGTAGTACACAAGCACCAATATTTTCCATTTATTTTTTTAAGTGCACCCAAATATAGCATAGCAAATTCCAACTGATAAAATGCAGACAAAAGTATCATAAAGTGGTTTACAAAAACCCTCCATAACTTTCAAGCGGACTACAGAACTCTCAGTAATTAGGAAATCTGCTGTAATGTTTCAGAACACTACAATATGCATACAGTAAGACGAATAACGTACAGTCTGTAAAAAAAAAAAAGTATTTTCTCCTTTCCAGTATATTAGATTGTATAAGCTTGTATCACTGAAGTTAAAAAGAAATCCCTAGATATTCCTAGATGTTCCAAATGTGCAATATCAAAATGCTATTACTAGTCACATATAATAGTTTTCATACTACAAAAGGTCGTCACGCTTTGTGAGCTCGCAAAGCGAGCTCGCAAGAACTGCGTCCCTCACGAAGCGAGGGACGTAGTTTGGTGGAGGCTTTACGGCGCATCACTTTGTAGCAACACAACCCCACACAATCCTTAACTCGCAGCACTTTCTCCTACGGCGCCTCAAACCACCATACAAAACTCCCACACAAACCTTAACTCGCAGCTATTTACTCCTATGGCGCCTCAAACCACCCTACAAAACTCCCCCACATAAATCTTAACTCGCAGCACTTACTCCTACGACGCCTCAAACCACGGCACAAAACTCGCAGCACTTAGCCGATCAAACACGCGGGACTTAGCCTACAAACACGCAAGCACATGACGGACCGCGGGGACTTAGAAGATATGAATCATTAACCATTCCAAATATATTTATTAATTGATTAATGATTATTTAATGGACATTAATTTATTAATTATTCATCATTATGCTAACACAATTATATTTTTCACTGACTTTACTTTATGATTATATTATTGATTAACTCTTTATAATAAAGTCATTGCTTAATTAGTAATGTTCATTAATTAATAATTAATTAGTCATAATAACAAATGTAGTAAAAAATGGATAAAACAAAGTATATTTCACAGTGGACTTACATTTTGGGGTTGCTGCTCAACTATTAATGTTCATTAATTACTTCATTAATCATTAATAAGTAATAAGAAAAAAAAAAAAAATTTTTTTCAAATGCCTCAAAAGATATGTACATTTTACAGTGCACTTACATTTCAGTGTTGGTGCTTAATTATTACATTGCAGTTATATTTCTGTTTTCATGCCTTATTATTAATGCACTTATTTTGGTGTGTTGATGCTCAATTATTAATGTTCATGATTAATTACTTAATTAGTAATTCATTTCTAATAATATAAAATAAAATGTGTTAAAATGCCTCACAAAATAGGTAGATTTTACAGTGTAATAATATTTATCTGTTGCTGCTCATTGTCTCAAAGGAATATGATCCTCAAACTGCTTAAATATTTCAATCACTTTATTACATTTTATAGTGCATTTATTTATTAATATACCATGCTTATATTTTGCATGTATGCCAATTAAACATCATACAAACATTAACAATTCTTTTCATTTTATTTCAGTTTGATCATCTGTATGCAATAAGATCACCTTTACAGGTATATCATTTAATGATGTTGTTTTTTTAGAAGAAAATGATTAACAGCCTTAGTAAATTGACATTCAGCCAATTCAATAGGGCTCTATATAAGCACAGAGCATATTTTTATTACAGAAGTTGGCAGTTAGTGAACTTCTATCCAAAAGCAAGGTCTTTACTAACTAAAACACTTCTCTAAATACATATGCTCTGTGCTTATATAGAGCCCTATTCAATTGCCCGAATCGCAATTCAATAGGGCTGTAAGGATTTGTGATTTTCATTGATCAATGTTATTAATTCATTAATTAATCAACATTAATTAATTATTAATCAGGAATCACTCCAAAAATATAGATTGTCTATTTTACAATGCATAGGACATTGTAAGCACTTACTGTACATATTTAAATTCCCTTTATTATATGCATGTATGACAAGTAAAACAAATACTTTCAATGATTCATAAATTCATTCAAACAAAATATTAAAATAGGATTTTTACATCATTTTACAGACGTATCATATCTCCACCTGGCTGAACACAAAGTCGCCTCTGCAGGATTTCCCATCATAGAACATCAACTTCACAGGTATGTGATTTAAAGATAATATTCTATCGAAAACAACGATTAAGTATTTTTTTTAACTTACACAACACTTATTGAATAATTATTTAACGTATTTATTAATTAATCAATAATCAAAAAAAACCTAAACAATATCAATACATATATGCTTAGTCATTTACGTTTTAATAATGAATGACAATTACATATGATAACTTGATTTATTCATTATTTAATAAAAAAAAAATTATAAAATACTTTCACCACAATCAATAGTTTAGCACTTCAATATTTAAATACCTTTATTACATTATCACCATATTTTATCTTTTAAAAGGCATTACCTTAGGAATATATTGATGAGTACCTGTTTATGTTTTGCCTGTATGCAAATTAAAATTAATACTTTAAATTATTTATATATTTATTCCAAAAAAAATTACAAATGCTTTTTACATAATTTCACAGATTCTTCATTTCTGCACCTGCTTCAAGACAGATAGTGACTTCTGCATAATTTCAGCTGATATAACATTAACTACACAGGTATATGATTTCATGATGACATTCTTTAGAAATATAGGATTAAGTATTTTTTTAGTCCATGGATGACAGACATTGCTTAATTAATTTGTCATTCATTTTAACGATTAATCAATAATTACCAGTAAAAAACACACATTATGAATACATATATACTTAGCCATTGATGTTTTAAATAATTACACTTTCACATCATATCTTGATTTATCGATTAATTCATTTAATATAAACAAAAAAATGGTTTCACACTAATCTATACTTTGCTCATAGCTATTTCCGTTTGCCCTTCTTTACGAAAACATGATTACCTATTTAGATTTTGCAGTCATAACAGTTTTACATTATTTTATTTATGTGTATTCTTTCATTAATTACTTCATCATTCTGTTATTGCTCATTGTCTAACAGGGATAGGACCTTAGAAGCAGTTAAATATTTAAATACATTTATTATATTAGGACACGTTTACCATTTTAAAATGCATTTTCTTCGGCATATATTGATGATTAGGATTTATGTTTGCCATGTATGCCAATTAAAAATGATTCTTTCAATGATTCACAAACTAATTAAAAAAACAACAACTTACAAAGCCTTTTTATGTCATTTTACAGATCCATCATCTCTGCAACCTCCCTGAAGACACAGAGTGACGTCTACAGTATTTCAGTTGATATCACATCTAATTGACAGGTATAATTATTGATGACATTGTTTATAAAAACAGGATTTACACCCTTATTAAAATGTAATTTGGCCAATTAAATAGAGCTCTATATAAGCATACAGCATATTTATTTTACACAACTTCTTAGTTGAAGACCTTGCTTTTGGATACAAGTTAACTAACTAAAAACTTGCTCTGTGCTTATATAGAGCCATATTCAATTAGTTAAATCATAATTTAATAAGTCTGTAAGTGTTTTTTTATCAACATTATTGACAGTTTGTCATTCATTAATTTATGTAATTAATTTGAATAATTAATCAATATTTAAAAAATTATTAGCAATACATATATGCTTAGCCATTTATGTTTACATGAATGAGAATTACACTTCAGAACTTTATTTATTGATTATTAATTTCATACAAATATTACTAAGGTTTTTCATGTCAATCTATAGTTTGCTAAGAGCTCTTTTGCTTTGCCTATCTTTAGGAACACATGATTACCTGTTTTTGGTTTTGCAGTCATGACACTTTCAGATTATTTCATTAATGGATATTTATTTATTAATTACTTCATAATTCACTATGACATAAAATATATATATGTTACCACTAATGTTTATACAATTATTATAAATATATGACAGGTTAAAAAAAACACCTGTATTTCCAATAACAGATTACAATGCCGGACAACGCAGTAGATAAGAAAGAATATAAAAAAAGAATGGCAAGGGAACGGAAGCAGAGACGGAGAGATGCACAGACCCCTGAAACTTTACAACGTTTAAGAGAAGAAGATCGACAGAGACTACTAAATAAAAGAAAAATGACCAAAAAAGCACAAAATGAGTCTGCTGGAGCTTCAAATAAAAGAAAAAGTAAACAAAAAATGTCTGTAAAACATTTTCTAATGACCCAATATTACATCCTGACACCAATGTTGATAGAGATGACACCAATGTAGATATAGAAAGTTGTACTGAGATCTATATTGAGGAAGCTCACGTTAGTCCTTTATTTACAGCACTTACAGTAGACACTCATTGTGGATTAATGAATGTGGTTTGTCAGTTTTGTGGGGCCTATCATTTTCTGAAAGAAAGACCAACTGACTGGAGAGTTTATTAGTTGCTGTCAGAAAGGAAAGGTAAGACTTCCAGAAAGACACACATTTCCAGAATATTTAGAAAGTATAATGAGTGATCCAAAATGTCCAAATTACACCAATTTTGAGAAAAACATTCGGTCTTATAACAGTGCAATTTAATTTGCTTTAATGGGTGCAGCATTAGTAGAAAATGTCCCAGGACATGGTCCTTACTGTTTTAAAGTCCAAGGACAAATATACCACCAGACTTCACATTTACTATATTAGAATATGGATATTAGAATATATCCACGCAATCAAGAACAACCTTTTATAAACATAAATATTTTAAGTAGTAATTTGGATCCAATGACATATCGCATTTTCTTTCCAAATGGGGAGCCAGGATGGCAACCAAAATAACAGTTGTAAAGTTATCCCAATAGTAAAGTTTGTGTTAGAAACAATATTTCTATGCTGGAATATAAAGTGGCACAAACTGCTGTCCGGGATCATTATAATCCTATTTTATGTGGGGGCAAACTCACACAACAATGGATTATTGATTCCTATCTACAAGTCGAAGCAAATAATCAAAGGTTTGTTAAATTTCAACAAAACAAGCTTCAAGTAGAACAATATTGTGGATTGATGGATTATGTTGCTGAATTGGCTGCAAACAGAGATATTCCTGCTGGAAGAGCAATGAATTTGACATCCTCTTTCCAAGGATCTCCTCGCAATATGCGAGAAAGATACAGTGATGCCATGGCTATTGTCACTAAATTTGGCAAACCAGATTTATTCATTACATTTACATGTAATCCACAATGGCCAGAGATCAAAGAAAATTTACAGCTTGGACTGTAAATTCATTAGTTCATGATATAACTAAAGCACACTATTTGGGAAATGTGTGGCTTTTGTTTATACCATTGAATTTCATAAAATAGGCCTGCCACATGCACATATACTTTTAATACTGCAAGAAAAATATAAATTGAATGAAGCAGACAGAGTGGATTCAGTAATTACTGCTGAACTGCCACATCCAGAGAAACATTCCAAACTTTATGAGATTGTAACTCATAGAATGATACATGGTCCATGTGGAGATATCATTCCAAATTCACCATGTATGGAAAATAAAAAATGCACAAAAGAGTTTCCAAAACAATTTCAAATGCAGACTTATGCTAATTGTAATGGATACCCTTTGTATAAAAGAAGAGAAGGACAAACAGCTATTATCCATGGCCAAAAGGTTGATAATAAATATGTGGTTCCATACAATCCACATCTGCTAATGCAGTACAATGCGCACATAAAATCAAATCCATCAAATATGTGTATAAATATAAATACAAAGGATATGATGCAGCACCTGTTTTTGTACAAGGTGCACAAAATGAAAAAGACAATCCAATTTTACATGACGAACTTTCAACTTATTTAGATGCCCGCTATGTAAGTGCTCCAGAAACAATGTGGCGTCTTCTCAAATTTGAGATGCATGCTAGGTCACATGCTATTTAGTGATTAGCTGTACATTGAACGTTTTAGTTTAAGATTACTTCTTTTACATGTTCCCGGGGCACAGTTATGATCATTTACGCACAGTCAATGACATACTTTATGATACTTTCCAGTTAGCTGCAAGACATGAAAACTTTCTGGCAGATGATACAGAATGGGAGAGATGTCTCGAGGAAGCAGCACTATGTCAAATGCCAAAGCAAATGAGAGAACAATTTGCTTTCATTTGCAATGTACCTGATGCATTAACTTTGTGGGAAACATTTAAATTACATATGTGTGAAGATTTCTTGAAACGTTACAATGAGATCATTGCGCTATTGAAAGCATTAATGGAAATACAGGAAATCTTTCTTTCTCATGGATAAAATTGTGCCAATTTTAATCTGCCTGATCCGGGAATTATTGATGAAATTAACTTTGATGAGTATGACACTGACATTGAATACCAAAAAACACAACAAAAAATTGGAACTTTAAATGCATGACAATTGGAAGCATTTAAAGCTATCACAAATGCAATAGATAAAGACATGCTCACAGAGCGTTATTTCTATCTGGATGGCCCTTGTGGATCACGAAAAACGTATCTATATATTTTGTTGAAGAGTTGCATTCGCGCACTGCCATTTGCAACTACTAGAATTGCCGCACTTTTGTTAGAAGGTGGTAGAACTGTGCATAGTGGATTTAAACTGCCAATTCCCATTCTGGAAACATCAGTGTCAGATATTCAAATGTTTCATTACAAGCAAAAAAAATTCACAAGAGTAAATTACTTATAATAGATGAGGCAACTATGATGTCATGTCATGCCCTGCAATGTATTGATCGATTATTAAAAGAAGTTATGGCTAATGATTTGCTATTTGGTGGAAAGGTGATGTTGTTAGGAGGAGATTATAGGCAAACATTACCTGTGGTACCTCATGGCAATAGAACTGACATTGTCGAAGCATGCATAAAGAGAAGTAGCTGTGGAAAATATTTACACACATTAAATTAGAAATAGATATGAGATCTGAAGGCCAAAATCAATTCAATGATTGTCTCATTCAGATTGGAGATGGAAAAGAGCCAAAAATAAATCATTTACCGGATTCAAAGGAACCACTAATATCGGCAATCTTCCTCAATACCATCAATAACGAGGATTGCTCAGACATTGCAAGCAAAGTAACATTGACATCAAAAAATATAGATGCCTTGAATCTAAATAATGAAATTTTGAAATTAATCAATGCACCCCAAAAAAACTATTAACAGTGCAGATTCTGTTCTGGCTGATGACAAAGATAGTGAAGCTAACTTTACTATGGAATTTATTAATTCTTTAACTACCTCTGGAATGCCACCTCATATTTTGCAACTTAAACAGGGGCAATTGTCATACTACTGAGAAATATGAATTCCAAAAAAGGACTTTGTAATGGGACCAGATAAATTGTCAAGGATTTAAAGGATCATTTTATACATGCAGAAATTATGAATGGTACCCATAAAGGCAAACCAGTTCTTATACCAAGAATTGATTTGGCTCCAAGTGAGAGTGGTTTGCATTTTGTCCTTCAAAGGAGACAATTTCCCATTATCATGGCATTTGCCATGACCATCAATAAATCCAAAGGACAAACTTTTAAGTATGTGAGTATTTTTTTGAAGGAACCTGTGTTTGCACATCGACAACTCTATGTTGCATTTTTAAGATGCAATAATCCAGAGGAAATTAAAGTTCATATTAAAGAAAACCCAAGTCAGGGTGATTTATTGGAATATGGATGTATTTTTACCAAAAACATTGTGTACTATGAGGTGCTGTAAACATAGAAAACAGTGATTTCATTTTGAGGACAAAATTTAATGTCACTCGGACGAATTTTAGAGGACCACTATTTCAATAAGAAACTCTATACAATGGCAAAAAACATAGAGAACAGTGGTTTTACTTCCATGACAGCATTTTATCTCACTGGGACTCTTTCTAGAGGATCACTATTTCACATAGGAAACTCTATGTGCCATTTGCACAAAGTACAACAAGAACAAAATAAAGTTATAAAAAAACAACAATAAACAGTGGTTATATCCCATAGAGAAAATTAAAAGTCTGCTGAACTCTTTGAAAGGGAACAACTTGGACATATAAAAAAAAAATGCAATGTCTTCATATATAACAACATTGAAAAAGGAACACTTCTCCTATTTCAAAGAAGTTGTACCACACCAAATATAGAGAAAAGTGGTTTTATTTTATGTCACTCTGACGCTTTTTAGAGGACCACTATTTCACTAAGAAACTCTATAAAATGGCAAAAACCATCGAGAACAGTGGTTATACCTCGTGGATGAACTTTTAAACTCTATGGGCCTCATTCTATTATCGGCCGTAAATCGGCCGTAAGGCTGCGATTCCTTGCGAGGGTTCTGTTAACTCGCGATTCTATTATACGGCCCCGCAAGGATCTCCTTTTACGGCCGGCCGCATATCTTGGAACCGGCCGTAATCTGTGAAATCTAAAAACTCAAAAATAAATTCAAGCCTGCACTGTACAGCTCTGTAAATGCTAGGGATCATATTGGGGGACATGAGGATTAAAAGGAACCCACTCTCAAGCTTGCACATCTGCCCAAACCCGAGTTCAAATTAACTGTTTATTTTCCAGCTGCGGCGTGGGCGTGTCTGAGGTGCTCCAAGCACTCTGGACTTTTTACATGGATATTTTACGGATATTAAAAATGAAATATTTTACGGATTTGAGTACAGGATAATTATGTGCTATTTTTTCTAACACCTAAAATCCCTTTATAGTCTTCTCAAAGTGCAGGATGGCTTTATTTGAGCTATTTTATGTGCTTAATTGGTGCTAGCGAGACCTTTTTCCTGCAAGTAACTGCGGCTCGTTTTTAGCCTTGCAGAGAGGTTTCCCGGAGCAATTGAATTGCAAATCTCTTGCGGCCGTTTTAGATCAAAGGCTTTCCTCCGGCGCGATCGGCCGCAAGAGATAGCAAGGCACCGGCCGCAAGCCTGCCGGAGCCTACGGCCGTAAGGGAATAGAATAGCAGAATAGCTTGCGGCCGGTCCTTGCGGCCCCGCAGCGGCTGCGGCCGATAATAGAATGAGGCCCTATGTGCCATTTGCAAGAACTACAACAATAAAAACAAAAAGAAAAATTAACAGATTGGAATGTGTTAGAACTTACCTTTTTACATGATTGGCCCCACAAAACAATTAGGTGGCATTTTCATTAAATACAGGGTTAAATGTTATTTTTTTATGTTATTATTTCACATGTTAACATTGCAGTTTAAAAGTTGTGGAAAGTTGGTTCATTGTATATTGTATATAGTCAAGGATTTATGTTACCAGAAGTTTCACCATTTGTTAATACATTGAACTGTATAATTAAATTCAGAGTATTGATACAGGGAGTAATCCAATCATCACCAGTTAATGGGGTCAGGAAGGATTTTTTCTTCCCTCTTTGATACAATTGGCCAAGTTTTAAATGGGGGGTTTTATTGTTTGCCTTCCTCTGGATTCAATTCCTATCTAGTTTAACAAACGTTTTAAAAAATATTAAATGTTACAAAGCATGTAATTGTTCAAAATAGTTATTCACAGAAAGTTTACATAGTCAATTCTAAATGTTAGTATTGTTAAAAAAAATGGTTCAAGATTGTTTCAAATACAAGTTGCATGTTACGAACTTTTATGTTATGGTTTACAATATGTATTCATGAAAACTTCAGCCACTGTTATATTGTTACTAGCGAATTGCCCGTCAAAAAATGACGGCAATCAGATGTGTATGTTTTAAAAGTTGTTTAGTTATTAATATACATCTGAAATTATAAAGGTAGCTAATGTTGTTTTCTGTGTACTACTGAAATATAGAATTCAAATTAAAAAATGAATTTATTGTTATGCATTGTGTTGAAGAGCTGGCAATCTGTGTTGATGATGCTGCAGCATTAGTGGTGTGGAGGTGCTGTGTAAGCGTGATGAACGTGTGCAGTGTAATAGTGTGTGTGCGCGAGCCGAAACCGTTAACATAGCTGTGTACTTCCGCATTATCCTAAAATGGTGGATAATGTGTGGTATGCGTCTTAGCGGATTATCGTTACGTGTTTTCCGTGGTTATAGTGCTGTAGCGTCATTATCGTTTTGTTCGTCCGGCCTTTTTTCTGTGGCGCTCATTGCCAAAGTACTATGGTTTAACGGCTCGCCTTGCTGCGCGAGGCTCGCCGGGCGATGATCGCCTGCGGCGCTCATCGCTAAGCCCGCTAAAGTACTACGGTTTAACAGTAAATATGGTCAAACGGTCAAATGACGTTCAATAAAAATTAAATGTTGTTACATTTTTTTGACACACAACATGACGCTACATTTGTCATTTTTTTTTCTTAAAATAAATACAATTTATTTTTTTTTTAATTTGTATTTTTGTAATTGGCCACTTATATTTCATCAAATGCGTTGTTTTAGGCGGGAAATCCGATGTTGCGCGAGACAAAGGCGTTAAATCTGTGTTAATGAGTAAATCTGTAATTGCGTTTAGTAAAATGTACTCGCTACTGTCTTTTTACTCATTGCGCGGTTAATCCGCATCCTTTATCTCGTTGTTTTTCAAACACATTCGTCTGTGGCTGTGTTGTACGCAGTTTGTAGTAGTATAGCCTCGTTTTCATTTTTTTCGGCGGCCATTTTTTTCACGGTTAGCCGATTTTCGATCGTTTTTACTCGTCTAAATCGCTGTAAATTTGATTTCCAACTCACTTCCAGACGTCCTGCCTGGTTCCCCTATGCTGTAAGTGACCTTTTTTTTATTTTTTAGTGTGTATGACCTTATTTTAATTTTTTAGTGTGTATTTAGTGTTTTTTTTATTGTTTTTGCTCCGCCGCTTATCTCGTAATTTTTTTCACCTCGTATTTCATTTCCAAAGTGCTACAATGTAACGACTCCTGTGGCGCTCATTGCAAAGTCGTACGCACTACGCAACGCTCGTGACGACGAATCGTAGTTAGACAATTATAATATGTGATTCCATATATGATAATTAAAACAGTTAATATTGGAAAAAAAATATTCAATACCTGTTGGTGAAATACAAGTTGAAAGTTAAAAAAATAAAAAGTTTTATAAAAATGTTTGTATTTCTTTGTAGATAAAAAAAAGGTGAAGAATTCAATTTTCGTGTTGTGAAAGTCGTCAAAATCGCCTTAAATTCACGTTCCACCTCACTCCCAGATGTCCTGGCTGTTTCCCCGTGCTGTGGGTGATGTTTTTGTTGTATTTATTTTTATTTTCTTTGTGTTTTTTGGATTTTCACAGTTTGGCCATTAACCTCGTATTTTTGCTCTCTCATATTTTTTTTTCTAAGTCCCACGTCTCATAATTTTTTTTTAAAGTCCCGCGTTTGTCGAGTGCTTGTAGGCTAATGCGATTGCGCGTTTACTAAGTGTTTGGTGGCTAAGTCCCTCGTGTTTCATTGCCTTTGTGCTGCGAGTTTAATTGCCCTAACAGCTCGCCTAAGTGCTCATCGCTAAGGGCTACACGTTAATGGCTCGCCTCGCATTGATGAACGCTTTGGGTGCTCATCGCCTAAGTGCTACCCGTTAATGGCTCGCCTGTGGCGCTCATCTCCTAACTCATACGCACCACGCAAAGCGTGACGACATCTCACAGTTTGACAACAATTATATGTGATTGACGTTGACCACTTCTGGATCTCTACGTTGTCGTGGTTTTATCCATATATCTTCATGCAGATAATTTCTAGAAATATGATTTATATACATCAACTAGGATGTGTATACTGAAATATGATATGAACACACATATCAAATAATTAACTAAATGCAATGAATGTTAATTTCACAAATCACTAATCATTGCAAACACACGGACACATGGATTATGGTATAATAAGAATATAGATGTAGTATATCCACATAGCACAATCTTAAATGTAACTGACCGTACATTAATATCATTGGTGTGGTACAAGTGATACACATGAGGACAAGAGGCTATTTAAAATGTGATCATTTGAAGGATTTAAAGTAATACTGTATAATAATAATGATGCATTGCATCTACATGTGGTAATTACATCACAGAAATGATAATTAGATAAATATAAATCTCTCTGTCTCCTGAGGAATCTATATGTGGACTAAGAAGCCACGGTCAGAACCAAATATGGAACTACAGAATGGTTCAAAATTGGGAAAAAAGTGGGACAAAGTTGTATATTTTTGCCTTATTTATTCAATTTATAAGTGGATTACATCATGCATACAGCTGGAATCCAAAGCAGGAATCAATATTGCTGGAAGAAATATCAACAAACCCAGATATGCATATGATACTCTGATGGCAGAAACTGAGGCGGAACTAAAGAAACTATTGATGAGGTTGAAAGACAGAAAGCAAAAGCTGAACTGTTACTCACCATTAAAAAGATGAAGATCATGGCAAACAGCAATCTCAGTTCCTGAAAAATAGATGGGGAAGAAGTGGAGGCAGTAACAGATATTATTTTCCTGGTATCCAAAATCTCTTCAGATGTTGACTGTAGCCATGAAATAAGAAGATGTTTGCAGCTGGAAAGAAAGCTATGGCAAACCAGGACAAACTAGTAAAAAGTAAAGATATTACACTATCTGCAAATGTCTGCATAGTTAAAACTATGGTATTGCCAGTAGTAACATACGGATAGAGCTGGACTACAAAGAAGCCTGAGAGCTGGACCATAAAGAAGGCTGAGCACCATAGAATTGATGCCTTTGAATTGTGGTGTTGGAGAAAACTGCTTAGAGTCTCTTAGAGGAGAATTAATCAGTACTTCAGGAAATCAAGACAAACTGTTCACTAGAAGATATGGTCATAATGATTTGTGGAAATTGTTACTTTAGCCACAAAATAATATATTTAAAATCATAAACTTTATTGATTTTAGATTAAAACCTTTTTGTTTTAAAATACGAACGTTTACGAACTGAGTTGATTTATACTCAGTATTTGGCGTCAGTCTATCAAGTTTTTGAATTTATTTATTATTATATTATTTGGCTGTGCAAAGTTAAACCTAATTGGCTCTTAACATTTCAAGATATTTGTCTTGACTTTATATACTGACTAGCGACTTACCCGTCAAAAAATGACAGTCAATAAAAGAAAGTGTTGAAATGCTGTTTGTCACACAATGTGAGTGTACTGTGTGCCTCAACTAACTAAATTCCTCAAAAAGCAGAAATCTACATTACATAAAATAAGAAAAACTAAAATCACCAAAAAAAAAAAAATATATACATTACAGAACAAAGAAAAAAAACCTAAGTCACCAAAAAAAAAAAAAAAAGGAACATTACAGTAAATAAAAAAATACATTACAACCTCCCGTCACTACAACATTTTTAAAAAAATTACACAGCTGAAAATGAAATACATACATATAATACAATACAATGAAATAAAATACAATACAATGAAATAAAATACAATACACCCCTATGTAATATACATGCCACTATGTAATATACATGGCACTATCTAAAATACATGCCACTATCGAATATACAATACTATCTAATAATACATCCCCCTATCTATGGAATATACAATACATGCTATCTATCTCATATATATATATATATATATATATATATATATATATATATATATATATATATATATATATATATATATATATATATATATATATATATATATATATACTGTGATCAGGATGGCCGCGTATAGCGGTGGTTTCTTAAAGGAAGGGCTGACACCGACTTCAAATGCAGCAAATTGGTTTATTTGCAAAATGGAAATTAACAGTTGAAGCAGCAGCTCTGCTTGAAATAACGAACATAAATAACTTTGTCTCTGCGGGGTGGGAGAATGCCACCTTGTGGCCAGGTATATACCAACAGTCCTTTAACTTGGGAACTGCCCCCCTTGTGGCCAGCTTGTCATCAGTCTTTTAAGCTTGGGAGACTGGTGAGAGTGCCACCTAGTGGCCAGGAAACAACAGTCTCTTATCTTGTTGAAAATGCCAGCTTGTGGCTAGGAAACACACAGTCTCTTACTTGGTTTAAAATGCCAGCTTGTGGCTAGGAAACAAATAGTCCCTTTAACTCGTGATAGTGCCACCTTGTGGCCAGGAAACAAATAAACAGTCTTTTATTATTAGCAGTCTTCACTCGGTAGACCGTCGTCTTTACTTCATACCCTAGGGTGGGGTTCTGGCCCGCCCTACTCTCCAGATACCCCAACCTCCAGGGACCCTTAGCACCGTTCTATGGTGAAGGCTACACATCTGTTTAATGATACAGACTTCTCCCTGGGGTTATCAGACTCTGCAATGGTACCTTTACATCCAGGAGCTCCACAATTAGCATGCAGGGCTGGCTTTGCTCCAACAGCAGCTAATCCTTGATATCTGTGTGAGCAAACTTTCACACAAGCTTCTCTTATAGCAGTCCACCCAGCTGACAATGTTCTCTTGCAAGCTGCAACTCCCAGACTCCTCACTAGCATAGACCTTGTCTCTTTTAGGCTACTCTGCCTGGGAATCCTCCTCAGTCTGTCATTCACTTACTGGGTGCGTGTGTAGCTTCACCTCCTGACGGTGTAGGTGCTCTGACCGCTCTGTTGGTCCAACGACTTCAAGACAGCACACACTTCTTTCTCTAGTCCAGTACTCGCATTCCCTGGTAAATCCGGGTTCACAAAGTCCACTGCAATACCACACAGGAATCAGTCTCCACTCTCTGTGGCTTGCTTCTTGCCAGCAGCACACAACGTGCACAGAGCCTAGCCGGCCACACCCTCCCTCTCTAGGTCTGCTTTCAGGCTTTTAAAGGGCAGTTGCTCCCATTTAGGAGTTCTTCAGAAGTTTTAACTACTTCACTTCTGACAAGAACTCCATACTCCACTTGCTTGTCATACTTCAAAGGAGCAAGCGATCACAATACATATATATATATCTACCCTAATTGTAAGCTACAATAAAATAATTAAGACCACTTACCTTTGAGATGTTTCTTCAGATTAGCCAACTACAGTAAAAAAGATTCAAAAAATGAATACGTTTATGAACACGTTTACATGAAATACCTAAACATTCTAAACATTCTAAATATTTTAAACATTCTAAACATTCTAAATATTCTAAATATTCTAAATATTATTCTCACCTTTCCAGCATGTCCCGTTCCAGCATGTCACGTCCCAGCATGTCACCTCCTCCATGTTCCGTCGTCCATCTTTGCTTGTCCGGCGATACTCCTGTCAAAAAAAACATTACATTAGTAAACATAAAACCAAATTTAAATAAACACAATCTACATTATACTTACCTTTCGCGATGTCTCTGCCTCGTCGCATGAAGAAAAAAACAAACAAAAAAACAAACAAAAAAAAAACGACACACATCCGCCCTGGCAGGTGTCTCCGACGCTAATGACCTTCCTATGGAGTGTTCCAGAATAAAATTGGCAATGGCGGCTTCTGATTGGCTGAAAAGGCTGTCTATCAAATTCAGCCAATGATATGACCCCATTTGTGAACCAATGAAAAAAGTATACACCCCAAAATACAACGGTGATTGAATAACACACCTGTCCATCTTTATTTGAACCAATCCTAAGGCTTTATTGCCATCAGCCAATCACAATGGAATATACCCCCACATACTGATTGGTGGACATCTACTCCTTCCCATTGGCTGTAATATTGATTGATATTAACAATAGCCAATGAGAATGCGCAAATCCTTCACCAATCAGTACGTGAGGGTGTATTCCATTGTGATTGGCTATTGTCAGTGCAACCAATCAGAATGCGCAGAGGTTCCAACCAATCACCCTGTGGGGGTGTATTTCATTGTGATTGGCTGAAGGCATCTGCGCCTTGTGATTGGTTTATATAAAGATTGAGAGGTGCATTATCCAATCAGAGTGGGATTTTAAGGTGTATCCGTTTGTGATTGGTTCACACATTGGCGCCTCCTGATTGGGTGAATCTGATAGACAGTGTTTTCAACCAATCAGAAGGCGCCATTGCTTATTTTCTTCCGGAAAATTCTCCTGGAGCCTCATTAGCGTCGGGGATGTCCGGGAGTGCGGATGTAAGTATCTATTTTTTTTTTTTTTTACAGGGCGTGGCAGAAGAGGATCCGGAGGAGGCTGGAGACATCGCGGGGAGGTAAGTATAATGTAGATTATGTTTATTTTATTTTGATGTATGTGTATTAATGTTGTGTTTTTTTTAACAGGTGCCGCGCCGGAGAAGGGTTTAAAGAATGCCGGACGGGACATGCCGGAAAGGTGAGTAGAATATTTAGAATGTATAGAATGTATAGAATGTTTATTTTAGAACTGTAAACGTGTTGCACTAATTTTTTTTTTTTTCCTTAGGTGGCTGATCCTAATTGAGATCTGCAAAGGTAAGTGGTCTTAATTATTTTATTTTAGCTTAGACTTAGATTAGTTAATATATAGATAGCATTTATTGTATGTTAGCTAGGGTTATGTGTTTTATATAGATAGCATAGGATGTATTGTATATTAAATTGAGTTATTTATTTAGATAGATTAGGAAAGTATTATTATATAGATAGCATGTATATTAGATTATGCTATTTATTTAGATAGATTGTGTGATGTATATTAGATAGCGGTGTATTGTATTGTAATTGTATGTAATTGTATTGTAATTGTATGTATTTGTATTGTATGTATTTGTATTGTATGTATTTGTATTGTATGTATTTGTATTATATGTATTTCCTTTTCAGGTGTGTATTTTTTTTTTTCTGTAGTGAGGGGGGGTTGTAAGGTTTTTTTTTATGTAATGTTCCTTTTTTATTTTTTGTGACTTAGGTTTTTTTATTTTGTGTAATGTAGTTTATTTTTTTGCGAGTTAGGTTTTTTATTTCATGTAATGTAGATATTTTTTTGTGACTTTAGGCTTTTTTATTTTCTGTAATTAGAGTGGTGGGGGTTAATAGGGGTAGGTAGTGTAGATGTTAATAGGTTAGTGTAGAGGCTGTTTAGTTGATATATAATGTTTTATTCGGGGGGTCTAGTGCAGTATGATGTTTATACTTAGTGTCATGATGGTCCTTGAGGACCATCATGGCACTTATGTGGTTAATGTAGTGTTGTAACAGGCCCATAATGGTGTTAATATACCCTTATGGGACTGATGGGGTTAAATAGAGGCTTATGGGGGTCTGTATTGACCCCCATGAGTGACAGGGTTAATGAAGGGCTTATGGGGGTCTGTATTGATCCCCATGAGTGACAGGCTTAATGAAGGGCTTATGGGAGTCTCTATTGACCCCCATGAGTGACAGGGTTAATGAGTCTTTTATGGGGTCCGTATTGACCCCCATGATTGACAGGGTGACAGTGTATTTTTTTTTTCTTTTACAACGGGGCCTTTAAGGACCTGTAACGTGGGAATTTTGAATTTTAATTGCAGCGAGGGTCCCCGATCGCGTAAAATCGGGACCCCCACTGCGATGGTAAATGTGGGGTTAATGCGGGGCTCGGAGCTTATCTCGGATCCCCTGCGGTTAATCCGGGTTTCCGAGCTTATCTCGGATCCCTTCTTGGGTAAGTTGTAGGTGGCTGAGCGGTCCTGGGTCTTTGAGCCTCGTTTTCATTTTTTTCGGCGGCCATTTTTTCTCTAGCTTAGGGGATTTTCGTTTGTGTGAACTCGGGAATTTGGACTTAAATGGAGGTGTAACTTCACTTTCAGAGGTCCTGGGTGCCTCCCCTTGCTATTGGTAAGCTTTTTATGTCATTTTTGTGAGTATTTGTTGTGTTTTCAATGTTTTTAGTTGCTCGCGGGTCGGTCGTTATAGTGGGATTTTTAGTGCGTGCGGGTGTCTGTTACATTAAGTTTCCTTTTATTCCCGAAGTGCTTTGCGAGGACCCGCATTGCAAATGCGGCCCCTCACTTTGCAAGGACCCGCATTTGCGTAAGCGAGGGCCTCAGTTGCTGGCATGGAGCGCCTTGGAGCTCCATGCCAGCAACTGAGGCCCTCGGCCGCGGTGCTCCATGCCAGCAACTGAGGCCCTCGGCCGCGGTGTGTGTGTGTGTGTGTAACCGGGTGTGAGGCGCCTTTGAGATTATTTTTTTTTAAAGTCGTGTGTGTGTGTTAACAGAGCCGACGTTGGAGCCTCCACCTCCGCAAATGCGGACCCTCGCTTCGCGAGGATCCGCATTTGCAGGGACGTTGTTTTTTTTTGCTGGGGAGGGAGAGGATGAGGGGAGGGAGAGGATGAAGGGAAGGAGAGGGAGTGAGAGGATGACGGGAGGGATAGGGGAGGGAGAGGATGAGGGGAGGGAGGAGGGGGTGATGTGAGCCCTGGGACTCCTGCTGCTGTCCATCGGGTCTTTGGGACCTGGCATATGCTAATGACAGGACGCGCCTGTTACATCACGTCATTAGCATATACTGGGTCCCAACACAAAAGACTCGATGGACAGCAGCAGGAGCAGAGCAATGCAGGTAAGTGAGGGAAGAGGAAGTAGGGTAATTGAAGAATGGGAAAGGAGGGAGGGAGGATGAGGGGAGGGAGGGAGAAGGAGGATGAGGGGAGAGAGAGGATGAAGCGAGGGAGAGGATGAGGGGAGGGAGAGGATAAGTGGAGGGAGAGGATGAGTGGAGGGAGAGGGGAGGGAGAGGATGAGGGAAGTGAGGGCAAGGATGAGGAGAGGGAGAGCGGGCGATGCAAGCCCTGGGACTCCTGCTGCTGTCTATCGGGTCTTTGGGACCCGGCATATGCTAATGACGTAACGCGCATGTGACATCACGTTATTAGCATATACCGGGTCCCTACAAAGAAGACGCGATGGACAGCAGCAGGTGCAGCGCAATGAAGGTAAGTGAGGGGAGAGGGGGGAGGGGGTTAATTGGAGAGGAGGAAAGGGGGGAGGGAGGATGAGGGGAGGGAGAGGACGAGTGGAGGGAGAGAATGAGGGAAGGTAGAGGGAGATGAGAGGGAGAGGGGAGTGAGAGGGAGAGGGGAAGGAGATGAGAGGAGAGGGAGAGGATGAGTGTAGGGAGGAGGGGTGATGCAAGCCATGGGACCCCTGCTGCTGTCCATTGGGTCTTTGGGACACTGCATATGCTAATGATGTTACGCGCATGTGATGTCACGTCATTAGCATATGCCGGGTCCCGACACAGAATACGCGATGGACAGCAGCAGGAACAGCGCAATGAAGTTAAGTGAGGGGGGAGAGGGGTTGAGGGGAAGGAGGGGGGAGGCACTAGGGGTGCTGTAGTGGGGGTGCTGCGAGGCTGGGGGGTGCTGCGAGGCCAGTTCTCCCCTGGCAGGAAGCAAATAGTGCCGCGGACCTCGTGGTTACGGGCTGCAAACAGCTGACCTTGCAGTTGCGGCCTGTACTGCCTGTCCCGCGGGACATAGGGATGAGCGCCTACTAGACGCGGGACCTAGAAAAAAAGAAGATACGAGCCGAAAAAATTTACGAGATTAGCGGTCGAACAAAAAAACTGAAAAACACACGAAATACCCTGGATTCAGTCTCCAGATAGCACATTGTAAGGTCTGGACAGGAAAGAACATTACATTTTGGCTAACAGCGGTGGCTTGTCTGGGGAGTGGAGTGTGGAGCGGACTGGAACGGGTAGAGCCGGGAAGCAGAGAGGCAACTCATCTAGACGACAAAAGGTACTGAGGGTGGCATGGGAGATCATGGGAATGGATGTGGTGAGGAATACTTAGGAGTGGAACTTTAATTGCGTATCTACTTAAAACCATCACCAAAAAAGGAAGAAAAAAAAATGTGAGATATCTGGCTAAATGATTGTTTATTGATATGAATATTATATTTTAATAACAATGGACACAGTTATTTCAATAATTTCAGTTAACAGATGTTTGCAATGTAATTGTTTTTTATGTAACATAAAAGCTGTTGAATAAAAATCTTTGAAACAAAAAAAAAACACACGAAATGCACCCAAAAAAATTACAAAAACATCACAGACAGCATGGGGCAACAGCCAGGATGTCTGTGATTGAGGTGGAACACGAATTTAACTTGATTTAGACAATTTTCGCCACTCGAAAATCGCCTAAGTGAGGAAAAAAATGGCCGCCGAAAAGAATGAAAAAGAAGAATGAAAGGCCACACGACCCCGGACCATGCAAAACACTGCAAAATGCATAGCACTTTACACATCACACTACGACCTACAAGATACACTATTACAAAAGCCGGAAAATGCTCACGAGACACGTACCACATTAATAACATTCTGACTATACAATGCCAGTTTACACAATAAACCAATGGCTTTACCTCGCGCACGCAGCCTATTTAGAATGTACACTTCAAACATTCATTACACTTTATAAGCAGGGCACTAACACTCAAAATGTATATTCTATGCAGATCTAAAATACAAACAGATTGTTAGCTCTTCAGCCTATTGCTCCCTGAATAGATCAATTATAAATAAAGTATATTAATTGATTTAAGAAATCATTCATTATTACTTATCTACATATACATAGAAATATATATCTCTCTCAGAGGACCAAAAGTAGACAACAGGAGAGGCTTGCAATGAGCGCCAAAGGTCCTCACAGTACAAAACGGTTTCAATTATGTCTCAAACAGCATCCCTATGGCAACACATTTTATTGCCCTGTCGCTAGTAATAATAATAATAAAGCCAATGCTCTGACAACCTCAAAGGATGCCCTCTTGTCATTTGAAAACCTTTTGGCACAAAATGTTCACTTGACAAAGCCTTATATTGATCCATGGATATATTTATATAAAGTAATCACATCCCCTCTTAGATGCTTTTTTCTAGAGAAAATATGTTTAATCTGGTTAGTCTTTCTTCATAACTTAGCCCCTCCATTCCCCTTATTAGTTTTGTTGCCCTCCTTTTTCAGCTCTAATGTCCTTATTATGAAGTGGTGCCCAAAATTGAACTCCATATTCAAAATTAGGGCTTACTAGGGATTTATGTTGTGGCAGAATTATATTTGCTTCCCTTGCTTCTATACTCTTCTTAATACATGCTAATATTTTATTTGCTTTTGCATCTGCTGTTAGACATTGAGCACTGTTACCTAGGTTGTTGTCCACAAGCACTACCAAACCCCTAGATTTGCTCCATTAAGAATATAAATTGCATAGCTATTTTTTCTTCCCAGATGCATAACTTTACATTTATTCGTTTTAAATCTAATTTTCCATTTAGTCACCAATTTCTCAAACATATGCAAATTCCCATGGAGGGAAAGTACATATTTATCTTATTTAATTACCATTACAAAACTTAGTGTCATCAGCAAAAATGGAGAGAATACTTTCCAATCCTAATACTAAGTAATTAATAAATATGTTAAAAAGGAGAGGACGTAATACTGAAACATTAGGCATGCCATTTACCACATTAGTCTAATCTGTAATAGCCAAAGTGTCCAGTCTGTAATAGCCAATGTGCCCATCCTGTGCCTGTAATAGCCAATGTGCTAATGTGGGAGAGGGGGGAGAGGAAGACAAAGAAGCGGGAGAGAGAGAAGAGTAAAGGAGAAGGTGGGAGAGAGAGGGAAAAAGGAGAGAGAGATGCAGGAGAGAGAGTGAGAAAGGAGAGGAAGAGAGAAAGAAGGGAGGGTGAGAGAGAGAGAATGAGGGTGAGAGACAGAAGGGGAAGTGTTAGAGAGAGAGAGAAAACAGATAGAGAAGGAAGGGTGAAAGAGAGATGGGAGTGTGAGAGAGAAGGGGGGAGTTAGAGAGAACATTTGTAATAATTCACATTTCTTTTTTTATAAGTAATCGGACCATACATAAATATACGTATATAGAACTATGGTCTGACTTGGGGAGCCTTGGAAAAATCTTGAAATAGTAAATGTGCCTTGAACCGAAAAGGTCTGCACAAATTGATTGTGATTTACCTCCATGTTTTACTGATGGCATGATGACGGTCTCATTTACTATTGGCTGTTTCTACATCGGTAGTTACGGCCATGCTTAATTGATCATGATTGTCATGAATCAGCCAGGGGCCATCTTGTTTTGGAACTGTTACCTGCCACGTGTTAAGAACAAAAGGTTTGGGTTGTGGTGATAATATGTTAGTATTATATTGTATATTGTATTGTGGAGTGATAGCTATGTTTTAATTAGTCAACCCTCCCCCATTGTATAAACTCTCAGTCAGGAGTTGGCCATATGGTCCATAGTGTAAACAAAGGAGATAACCTAAACAAAGAGATTTGCCAGACTGCCAGGCACCGCAGGACAATAGTATAGTATGGGGTTTCCCAACCACAAGCCCAGGGGCATAGTTCAAGAGCTAATAAAGGATGTTTCCAGTCTGAGATCCAGCCCAAAATGAACTAGTAGCCACGCCTGGGGAAGGCCCTGGGGGAGGAGACTAATAAGTTCCCACAAATTACTTCTGTGAGAATGGCCAGAGGGGAATGAGGGTTTGACTAAGAGTAGCCACTCCCTCCACTGTGTGTGTGTGAAATGTTTTAAATATGTGGTTCCAAAATAAAACGTGGTTCATAATTTTCATCAAGACTTTGTGTGCAGATGTATTATTTACCCAGGGACATATGCTTGCAGTAAGATTCGTCAGACTTACTGTCAATATTGCTCAGTCTAAACCAAGGGCTGAGACATGATGTTCCTGTACTCAAAGCTACTCCAAGGTCCAGAGTAACCCAAATCAAGTCAGCAGACCCCAGCCAGAGAGTGGGTCGTGACAATGATCATGCTTTGAAATGCTACTTAAGGGTGCATGGTTCATGGTTTTGGCTTACGGCCAGGTAGTTGCGGGCTTGTTGAATTGAATCGCTCTGCAAATTGAATGAGGCTCTCAGACTGTTAAAATCGGCCCTTTTAAAATTGAGGGTTGGCCCCTTACAATTTTGCTTTTTTACTTCAATCTCAAATGAGATTGTGTTGTGATCACTGTTTCCTAAAGGTTGCCCTCTAAAGTTTATAAGCAGAAACACTTCCATAAGTCCCATTCCCATCTCCCGTCTCTATCTCTGCTTCTAATCTCTAGAGATATATCTCATAACCCATGGCCTGATCTCACATTTCCACTAGCAGATTGGATCTTCTGACCACTAGGGAAAGATAATATATTACACACTAGAGCCATTCACCTCATAATGTCACATACCTTCCTTCCTAAGTAAACTTGTCTCAACACAGGGCCCTCCAATTTTCTGCTGTTTGTTAACATTGTATTATTCCCTGTTCTTATCCCCATGTGAGCGCTACAGAATATGTTGGTACGTTACAAATAAAGGTTAAAAATAATAATAATAATAAAATACTCCTACAAATATTCTTTTAGATGTTGCTGCTCCGCTATTTAACTCGACCCACAAAAATTCATTATCGCGAGTTCCAGCATAAATATCTTCTCTGACTATAGGCTTAAATTCAGGCTTTACATACAGACAAACCCCTCTTCCTTATTTACCATTGCCCCTATCTTTCCTAAATAGTTTATAGCCATCTAGATTAACAGTACAGTCATGAGAATCATCCCACCATGTTTCAGTAATTCCTATTAAATCCCATTTCTCATTAACCGTTAATAATTCTAAATCTCGCATTTTTCCTGCCAAGCTTCTGGAATTAGCAAACATAGACTTTATGTTATGAGTCTGTAGTTCTGAAGTGTCTACCACTTTACTTGAGTTACTTAGTAATACCTCCCTATTGACTATACTAACCCTCCCCATCTCTTCCTCCATGATTAGCTATCTGCCCCATTACTTTTTTTCTAGTCCCTAACCCCACCTACTAGTAAAAAAAACTCCCCCAGCTGTGCTACCATTCTTTCCCCTAGCACACAAGCTCCCTAATTAAGGTGCAATCTATCACTGCTATAGAGAGTGTACCCAAGTGAGAAGTCATCCCAGTGCTCTAAAAACCCAAACCCCTCCTTAATGCACCACTTTTTTGTGCACTGGCCTGCCTTCTTCTCCTGTTCCCCCTTCTTCTCATTGTAGCTGTAACCCAACCACCTCCCTGGACATTCTTTACTAGCCCCATGTCCACCCTTCTTGATAGGCCCAGCTAAACTGTACTCCCTTTCCAGTGGAGCAATATCACTCAGTGCTGCAATTCTCCTTTGCAGTTCTCCAATGAGCTTCAAGATAGGCAACATTCTCACACTTCTCACAGAGGTATGGACCTTGGTTAAGATGTCCCAGCAGTTCATACATGTGACAGGAAGGGAACCGAGCCATGTTGTCACTGGAATGACTCATAATTACCAAATATAAATAATTAAATTTGTAAAAATCTAAGAAATATATATATATATATATATATTGTCATGAATGATTTGGGGCCATTTGGAATGCTGGCACACTGGGTGTTAATGTCAATAAGTATTACAATGGACCTGAAACTTGTGAGGACTGAACTACAATAATTCATTTGGTGGTTACTAGATCATGTTATATGCACTGTAATAATGCATCTGTGATAGAAGTAGGCCCTAGGATGCTAGAATTATCTAAAAAATACTACAGTCACTTATGTGACAAAGCATTCATCTGCTAAAGAATTTTTATGGCCCTGCAATCGGCCACGTGTGAAGGCTCTGGCTTTATTCATGAAAGGGGGAACTAGTTTTATGGCTCTGTAAGAGGAGAAACAAAAGGTGTAATTAGAAGAAGGCCAGATGCCTCTATACATTTGGAAATCATGTGGGTGAGGGGGGATAACAAGCTATTTGCCTAGGAGGATGGGCTAGAACTGGGGGGAGGTCTGGTGTTTTGTGTAATCTTTCTATGTTTATATATATATCTGTAATAATAAAGAAGTGGCCAGTCTGACTTTGGACACACTAAACACAGTTGGTCTCAGAGTCTGCTGTACTAATCCAAGGTACATGGTGTGTGATTCTTAGATCCTAAGAAAAGGGGTCTGAGGTGCATGTCTCTGCAGTAATGATGCTGTCATCTGAAGTGTCTGCTGGTGTTGAGATCTGAACAAAAAGTTGCGACCGTAGAGAGAGAGAGATTTGGGGTGAGCGTGGTACCCCGAATTGGCGGTTGTGACATATATATATATATATATATATATATATATATATATATATTCCCCTTTTCTTCCCTCACTTATTTCTTCTTGCACTACAAGTAACCCATTTTCTTGGAACTCCCTCCTTTTATTTAAACTCCCACACTAGAACTGCACTTTTTTTTAGAACTATTAGCAAGCTCACAAGTTCGCTCCTTCCCCTGTTTATATTAGGTTCTTACTACTCACCTTCCCAAGTGCACAAACACCCTTACTATTGAGCAGAAATCATAGAACAGAAGAGAACAGACCACAAAATGTCACACACTGATATAGCTTCACATAGGCAAAAACACACCCCTCTCAGCTGCACAAAATCACTGCACAAGTACACAAACACCCTTACTGTCCAGGAGAAATCACAGAACGATGCAAAAGTAGAGGAACAAAGCCTATACAATATTTTTATGAATATGCTATAACCCCCAATATTATTGAATGTGATGAATTGCAATTATTGGAAGTGCAGCTAAGCATGGTTATGTTCTAATCATGAAATAATGAGACCAGCAGTTCAGCTAAGGCGAGCAGTTTCTTCAGTGCACTCAGAGATCATTATATGGCTCAAGTTATACAAGAACCTACTAGTCATTACAATTAATAATGATATAATATCAAATATTGACATAGGAAAACTTTTGGGAAACACAACACAATCTCGTTTGATATAGAGATTAAAAAACAAAGTTGTAAAATGGACAAATTTGAATGGTCTAAGGGCAACAATACAATGTAGAGACTGGGACAAAGAACTAACAGGTAAAAATACTGAAAATAAATGGACAACATTTGAAGCCGTAGTAAATATAAAATACATTTTAGCACATACTGTACAATGTGAAAATAAAATGAGTAATCACATCCCATTTGGATTAACGATAATTTAAAGATCAAAATACAGAGTAAAAAGCAGGTGTTTAGATTATACAAGAATGAGGAAACAATGAGGAAACAGAGACAGCTTTTTATGTTTACAAGGAATATAACAAGGATTGAAAAAAGCAATAAGAATGGCTAAAAATAGAAATCGAAAAGTTAATTCAAAAGGAATTTGTAAATTTAATATGTTAATGGGAAGAGGGCTACAGAAACATTATAATGTGAAACAGGCCATATGGTAATTAGTGACTAGGAAAAAGCAGATGAGCTAAATAAATTATTTTCTTCTGTATACACAAGGGAGGTACCAGTGGTTTGGACACTGCAATAAAATAAGGGCCACACTACCTTCAACAAATAAATGGTTAAAATATGAAAAAATCCAAAAGAGGCCTCAAAACATTATTGTTAATAAAGCCCCAGGTCTTGATGGAATACATCCAAGGGTACTGAGGGAACTGGTTTCTCTAATAGCCGAACCATTATATCTAATTTTTCAAGATTCACTTGCCACAGGGTCGCTACCAGATGACTGGAGAAAAGCAGATGGGATACCCTGTATTTAAGAAGGGATCCAAAATCAAGGGAATTATAGACCTGAAAGCCTTTCTTCTGTAGTGAAGAATCTTTTAGAAGGGTTAATAAGGGATAGAATGCAAGAATATATCCATTTAAAGACAATAAGTTGAAGTCAACACAGATTTATGAGGGATGATAATTTAATTAGTCTCTATGAGGAGTAGAGTAGGAATGTGGATCAAGTCAATGCAGTGTAAATAGTCTTTTAGGATTTTACAAAGGCTTTCCATACAGTGCCACATGGAAGATTAGCGTGCAAACGAATGCATAAAGGAATTGCAGTAAATATCTTTTCATGGATTAAGAGCTGCCTAAAAAACATAAAGCAAAGTGTTGTTGTAACGGGTGAATACTCAGATTTGACTAATGTGGTAAGTGAGGTTCCTTGTGGTTCAGTAGTAGGTCATCTCCATCTTAACATATTTATTAATGACTTGGAAGTAAGACTGGAACTATAATATTAAATTATTAATATTAAATGAATAATATAGTTTTACATACGAGTTCACATTCATAGGGCCTCATGTAAATCTCAGAAAAAGAACCTATGAGTGCACTAACTAATGAGTAAACCTTCCCATCTATGTTAATCCCCCTACCCTAAAAGATTTCGAGCAAACTGCTACAGATCACTGCTGCAAGTGAAGTTCACCACAAAGCCGAAAAGCAAGGCAGAAATCTCCATTGAGTTTGCCCTGACAGTAAATTACGAGTTACTCCCTGACACACTGACACCCAAACCCTATGTTAATAAAAACTTTTCCCTTACCCGTAATTTACTATTAACTCTAAATTGTAAATTGTCTAAATTGTAACTCACCGGGTTGCTCAATTGATCATAATCATGCCCTGAATTGCTACGTACGGGTTCATGGTTTACATTTTTAGACTTTAGCCCTGTAATTGCAGATTTGAGTCAAATGAATGCACCCGGAATTGTAACAAATTTCTATCCCATAGACATGCGGCCTGAAGAAAGGAAATTACGTGATTGGGATTGAATGGAGGCCATAGTTTTTAGTTTATATATTTTGTTAAGGTCATGGTACTCATTATACAGGATTGCATTGAATTTAATTCTCTAATAATTTATCTCTGGTTTGACTGCAGTTTCCTGGATATAATTTCAGAAGAAGTCCTTGGTTTGTAAGTGTATAGTAAGTAGAGTAAGTACGTTCGGCTGCAGGGTGTGATGCTGAACCTCAAGAGTGTAATGCCAACACTGGCTTAGTCACTCATGCCTTGCTGCTTACCGGTAAAATTGAATTGCAGATATGTACAGTGGATGAAATCTAGGTGCCTGTAAGCATTTTGTGACATTACAGCCTGGCTCCTGACATTTGTTGAGACCTGACATTTTTTATTTAAAGTATTCAATTTTTGTTTTTGGTTGTTTGAGAGTTTTAATTTCTTGAGTTCTGGTTAACTGAGAGTCTACTGTATATGAAATCTATGAGCTGCATGATTCCTTTTAGAAGCAGTCTCATTGTGTGAAACAACTTTTAAAACTGCATTAAGTTCAGTAGCAACTTCATAATTTGCCATATGTACTAGCTGGATTAAATATTATCATTAATTTAAGATCATGATTCACTTTAGTAGAAGCCTTATAACTTGCCATCATTTTCAAAGCTGGTATAAAAACAAAAGCTGATAAGGGCAACTGGTGCAGCACTGCATAACATGAGTTATACATTTTAAAGCTGCATGATTACAGTTCAGTAGCAGCTTCATATCTATCAGCTGGAATAAAAATTAACAGCCACATTAAATTCGGGCTACGTTTTAAAATGTAGCCCGTAACTCAGATTTTAGGACTTGCGGCTATTAAATTAGCCCCGTAACGTAGCACACAGCGGACTTGCGTGTTAAGATGCAGCAGGGCCGAAAAAAGCCTACGAGTTGTGCAACTTTGCGCCCGTAAATCCTTTGATCTGTCAAGGTCATAACAGCTACTTGTTCAATTTAGCTATTAAATTGCAAAGAAGTAACTCGCGATCAGTAAACGAGCAAGCCCGTAACACGCAAATGGAGCCCAAAGCCCAACATGTGCTCGAGAGGACCCATTAGGGGGGTAAAGTCCAATACGTAGCACTTGTAATGCAAATAAAAATACACTACCGTACATATAATAAAAGGGAAAGTGATGTTAGGTATTAGAATTAATAGCACAACATTCTCAAGCCCGCTAATTGGCCCCAAAAAGTACTTTATTTCATGTATATGTTTTGTGTTATATCGATCCCGGCAATCAATGTGTTAATACATATACTGTAACTCGCATGTGATAGAATATCATATTTACGGCTTTATTAATATTGTATTGTGACTGGAATGTGGGTTCACTCATAGATCGTAATTGACCCCCGTAAGACTTTGAAATCCATCCTCCATTTTCTTGTGACACAATGCTGACGATCTCTGTTTCCATTGGCTCCATCAAAACTATGAGCTTGCTTGATTAATTACTTTCTAGCCCGCAAAGCTGCCGGCGGGCAGATGGTTTATGGTTTTGAATCTCTAGCTCGTAGCTCGCAGCCCTTCTAATTTAATAGCAACATAACTCTGCCAAATTTGAAGCATGCAGCCATTACGAGCTTCACGTGGGAGTTACTGGCTGGGAATTTAATGTTGGCCTAAAGCTGTGGAAAGCACCTGTATTTGTTGAAGCTGCAAAAGCTGCAAGATTCATCTTAGTAGCAGCATTCAGGTGTGTTGGGGCAGTAAACGTCTCTGCAGTTACTAAGGCTGTAAACTCTTGTAATGCTGCAGTCTAAACCAAACAAGGGTAAACTTGCGTAGAAATAAGTGCACAGGAGTGCATTATAAATGATCAATTCAGTTTTATTTCATAAGAAGTAAGTTAAGCTTAAGTCTGTGCAATCTCAAATAAAGATACCTCAGCCTGTATATCAGCACAGTTAGAAAATAAAGTGCAGAACCATAAACTGCAGCAGGCTACAAAGGGTCTTATAGATAATCAGCCTTATTAAATTCCAGCCTCGTAAATAAGAGGCTTCTACTTGAATACTACGTGCTGCAACATTTCTCAAAGTTACCACGGTATTAAATTAGCCCTGCTGCTAGCAACGTGTGAGCTACACAGCAGGGCCGGCTGTATGAACACTGCGATAATGTACATGAGGAGTGACAGCCTGCGAGATGATCTCGCAGGCTCCCACACCTCATCAATTAGTGCAGGGGTCCTAAATGGGACCTCCGCGGCAGTCTCCTACATAAGCCCTGCCGTGGGGCGGTACTCCAACAACCCCCCCGGCACTTAAAATTAACCCCCCTCTATGCAGGGGTCCGATCGGCAACTGCTGCATTTAAAACTTTAAAATTCCCCACCGTGGCTCCTTAAAGGGCCCACGGCACACTATTAGCAATCCCGGCCGCGGCACCTAAAATTAACCCCCCTCTATACTGGGGGTCCTCATCGGGACCACCAAAGTGTCCTTAACATTAACCCCTTTGCTGCAGGGTTTCATAGAGACCCCCGCAGCCCCCCCACATTAACCCCTTGCAACGGGGGTCCCCGATCGGCACCGATCGTGACCCCGCTGCATTTACATTTTTACATTTCCCACCTCGTGGGTCCTTAAAGGACCGTAAAGGTCCTGAAAGGACTCGCGCTAAAAAATATTAACCCTGGGTAACTAAAATTAACCCCATAACTCATGGGGGTCAGTACAGACCCCATAATCACTTAATTAACCCTGTCACTCATGAGGGTCAATACAGACCCCCATAAGCCAATAATTAACCATATAACTCATGGGGATCAATACAGACCCCCATAAGGCCAATAATTAACCCTATAACTCATGGTTGGCAATACAGACCCCCATAAGCCTCTATTTAACACCATCAGTCCCATGAGGGTATATTATGACTCTTATGGGGCTGTTAAAACCCTAACATTAACCACATAAGTGCCATGACGGTCCTCAAGGACCATCATGACACTAACTACAAACACTACACTATAACCCCCAATAAACCATTAAATCTAAACTATCCCCCCCTCTACACTAATCTATTAACACTTACACTACCTACCTACACTACCTACCTCCTAATAAACCTCCCCACCACTCTAATGACAGAAAATAAAAAAAACTAAGTCACCAAAAATAAAAAAACCTACCTTACAGAAAATAAAAAAACCTAAGTCACCAAAAATAAAAGAACCTAAGTCACCAAAAAAAAAACACCTACTTTACAGAAAATAAAAAATACATTACAACCCACCCCCCACTACAGAAAAAAAAATTACACACCTGAAAAGGAAAGACAGACATATACAATACAATACATACATACAATACATTACAATACATATAATAAATTAGATACAATACATTACAATACATACAATACAAATAAAATACAATACCCCCCTATCTATCTAACATACAATCTATTTAATATACAATAAATCCTAACTATATCAAATACATCCCCCTATCTATCTAATATACAATAAATCCTAACTACATCCAGAAACCCTAATACTAAGCTAAAATAAAATAATTAAGACCACTTACCTTTGTAGATGTCCCTTCAGATCACCAACCTAGGGGTAAAAAAAAAATAGTGCACATTTACATAAAATAAATAAACATTATACACATTCTAAATATTCTACTCACCTTTCCAGCATGTCCCGTCCTTCTTTTCTTCTCCGGCGCGGCCCCTGTTAAAAAAAACACAATACATTAGTACAACATACAGACACTAAATACAATAAAATAAACATATAAACATATAAATATACATTCAACTTACCTCCACGCGATGTCCCCGGCCTCCTCCTCTTCAGCCCCGGCTGGGCCCTGGAACACCTGCGCTCTAAAAAAAAAAGAGAGACCTCGCAGACCTCCCCAAAGCTAATGAGCCTCCCAGAGCCTTTTCCGGAAGGAAATTGGCAATTGCAGTTTCTGATTGGCTAAAAAAATCAGAAGGCTTCAATGTGTGAGCCAATCAGGATACACACCAAAATCCCACCCTGATTGGCTAACGCACCTGTCAATCTTTATTTAAACCAATCACAAGGTGCAGATGCCTTCAGCCAATCACAATGGGATACACCCCCACGGAGTGATTTGCTGAAGACATCTGCGCCTTCTCATTTGCTGTAATACTGACTGACATTGACAACAGCAAATGAGAAGGCGCAGATGTCTTCAGCAAATCACTCCGTGGGGGTGTAAACCTTTAAACATTTAAATGTAGCGGGGTCACGATCGGTGCCGATCGGGGACATCGGCTGCAAGGGGTTAATGTGGGGTGGTTGCGGGGCAGCATAGAGGGGGGGGGGGTAATTTTGGGTGCCACGTCCGGGATTGTTAATAGTGTGCTGCGGGCCATTTAAGGAGCCACGGCGGGGAATTATTTTTTTTTAAATGCAAGGGGTTAATGTGTGGAGGCTGCAGGAGATCTGTATAGGGAGCAGGGGGGAGCCTTACACGGCGGTCTCGGGCTGCTCCGAGGCAGCACGAAGAGGCTTTAGGATCCAATGCTGGCACTTTTTGGCCTGTAGGGATTCTTCCAAGGTGCAAGATTCACCTCATAGATTTAAGGCTGCGTGTGACTCCGTAGCTCTCTCGGAGCCTATTCTCGGCCATTTTTCGGAGTCATCTCGCAAAGCACGCTGCGAGGGATTCGGTCCTTGCAAACAGCAAAAAAACTGCCTTTTGCGAGGGCCGAGGGAACTACAAGGGATAATTTAATGAGGCCCAATTATAGCAAATAATGCAAAAGTCCAGCTAGTCTTACAGACATCATGAGGTTCTGAAAAACAAAATCATTTCAACTGAATACTGTGGGCTTACACTGCATAACTTATACAGGACGTATGTCTGTGGGCTTGAAATTTGCTACAATTACCGAGCAATTGAACAAGCCCGCAATTTAGGGGCCAAAAGCCAAAACCGTGAACCATGCAATGGTATGTAGCATTTCAGAGCGTGATCATGATCAATTAAGCAAGGCTGTAACTAGCCATTTAGAAACAGCCAATAGTAAAGGAGACTGTCATCATTATGTCAGTAAAACATGGAGGTTACACGTCAATCAGTTAGCATTTAGAGGTCCAATATGCGATCAGACTCGCAATTCAGCAATGTACAGAATATTTAAAATTAATGGCGATACTGTTTAATTCCATGTGGGTGGTCTTATATATATATTAACTCCTTGATTTCCGAGAATGATATGACACCAATATTAAACATAAAAAAAATAATTTTCTATTGCAGATTTGCGAGCTTGAGACTGTTGTGCAATTAATTCTAATGTCTTTCATCGCTTTCCCCGTCTCTTAAAGTGCAGTATTGATTTTTGATTTGCATTTACAGTGCTACGATCAGGTGTTTTACCCCCTTGCGAGTCCTATCTGGTACCCGTAGGATTTCCTTCTACATTTGCCATTTATTGGTGTGAAAACATTTGCGGGCTTGAGGAATTGCAGCACTTGAATAGCGATTTGCAATTTGAGAGATTGTAACTTTTGTGGGTTTGAAAGATCAAAGGCTTAGATGGGTGAAAACTGCAGGGATTTTCAGCCTGTAACCCGTAAATCATTTGCGGCTCACTAAAAGACGTTAATTGAATAGCAAATTAGTTTACTGGCTTCATTACGGGCTCCAGTAAACAACAATTGCTCAATCGGATAGGGGCCTAAGTATAGTGCTAAATTTGCTTTCACCATATGTGAGTATTGAGCAATGTTTGGTATGGTTGAGAAACTTTTTTATGACAATGTTGGCTTAATAAAATAAATGATAAGACAACTATCCTTAATTATTCATTATGGCAGTTTGACCTGTCTCCAAAGAATCTGTTTGTAATAATAGTAAAAGCCAGTGTTGCATGCTGGCAATGATTAAATAGAGCAAACAAATCATAATAATTCACACTAGTTGTATCAGGTAGTGCACTATCACATAAAAGTGGACCAAAATCTATCTATACAGAATCATAAATGCAGTGTATATATGGGGCTCATTGCAAGGCTTATCACAAGGGGGGGAAAGGCTCACAATGAGCGCCAAAGTGCCAAAGCACTCATTGCAAGGCCCACAAGTTAGAGAGGGGGGGAGCCTTGCATTGTGTGGCAAACAACAGATTTGCAAGGCTTTACATTTTTTTTGCTGTCAAAAAACACTGAGTGAATGTTAAGTGTGACAAGTTACATTGTAACAATTTTAATAATAAATTTGTTAATTAAGCAATTACTCTACTTCTTAAATTCCCGGAGTTAAAATTACATTATTAAAAGTTACATTTTTAAAGACCATATAAGTAAAATTTGTGTGATTTCTGTGGATTTCTCTAGTAGGGTCCACATTAGTCACTTTAGGTGTCTTGAAAACTGAAAAGTATTGTCTCTGTTTTTGTTGATGACACTAAGTGATACATGGCAATTAAATCAGAAAAAGATGTCCTTTCACTGCAAATGGATTTACATAAATTAGAGAAATGGGCAACTTAATGGCAGATGAGATTTAATACAAATAAATCTAAAGTTATTCATTTGGGAAGGAAAAAATAGAATGCAATTTATAATCTTAATGGAACAAGTCTAACAGTGCTCAATACCAAGCAGCAGCTGCAAAAGCATGTACAATATTAGCATGTATTAAGAAGGGTATAGAAGCAAGGGAAGCAAATATAATTCTGCCATTATATAAATCCCTAGTATGATCTCATTTGTAATATGGAGTATAATGTAGGACACCACTTTATAAAAAGGACATTTTAGAGCTGGAAAAAGTACAGAGAATGGCAATCAAACTAGTAAGTAGAACTAACTAGAATGGAAGGACTAAACTATGAAGAAAGACTAGCCAAATGAAACTTTTATTTTCTTATACAAATACATTCAGTGTCAAAATAAGGTTACGTGAAGTGATTTTTTTTCTGTGCCAAGAGGTTTTCATCTGACAAGAGGACATCCCTTGAGGTTAAAGAAAAAAGGATTCCACCTTACAAAAAGAAGAGTGTTCTTCCCAGAGACTGTGACAGTGGATTCAATAGAGAACTTTTAAAAGGTATTGGGCATATTTTTTATAAAAGGGGCATTCAAGGTGATCTTGGATAACTAGAGAAGGAGGAGCACTGACCCAGGGAGAAATCTGATGTAATCCGATGTTTCAATAGTTTTTTTTTTCGGTTTGCGTTCCCCCGGATCAATTACCAATTCACATATTACAAGGCTCAGAGCTATAAAAAAGTTGAACCTAACAGAAAAAAAGTATTTTTTTCAACCTCAATTACAATGTAACTAATAAATCACATATTGTAGATTCCAGTATTAAAGGGGTGGGAAGGGTTCAGAGAGGATAGAAACTTCTAGGAGCCTCTGTTGAATACACATGTTCCCTCACTGCTCTGCCAATTTCATAAGCAATTTCCTCTTAAACATTTAATTTCAGGTTCTGAAAGTTACCCCTTGGGTGGGGAATAAATTATCAGACTCTTTGCTCTTTTGTCAGAGTTATTTGCACAAATGTAAAACCTTATAAGACATGTGTCCTTCTGCATAAACAAAAAGATGTAAAGTTCAGTGAGTACTTTTAAAGCATATGTTATATCTGTTGTTGTAACTGTGATTTGGCTGCAATCAATCTGGTTTGGATGTGGTATGACTGTATATACTTGCAGACTGCATTCAGACAATGCTGCATTGCCTTTTACACTTCTAATGATTCTACTTGCCGATTTCCTGATTTTTACTCCCTAGTTCCCATGTTTTGGGTTTGGTTTTTGGATTCTGCTTCGGATTGCTAACTGTACTGATCTTTTGGCTTGATGTAATGTTTTAGACCCTGTGCTTCAAACCTCTGACCTTCTTGTTTGGACACTAGTTGGAAAATCCTGCACAGAGAATCCAAACACCTGCTGTGCTGTTTAAGTAAGCAAGCAGTCTACTGGTCCATAAGGTCACAGGCAGGCGGTCGAAGCAGACAGACTTTCAGAAATAGGCTGAGGCACAGGCTAAGGTCAAAACTGTGACCTCCAAAGAAAAGTGTGTTTTTTTTCAGTCAATTTTTATTTGGTGTAGAGACATAACATAGTATACATATCTAGAGTATGTTATAAAAGTTCAGTACTTATAAATGTTACAGTACAATTATATAATAAGAAAGTCACAAGCATTTTAACATTGCATTTCAATGGTTAGAAAAAAAAAGTATCAGATAGATGTTTGTGTCTTTTTCTTCTTAACGGTTGTTATGTTTCTCTCTCCTTTCTTCCTTCTTTTTCTTTCAGTATTTTTTCATTTTCAGAGTGCAAACTTAATAAAGAAATAAGATTTCCATGTATCGGCTATATGGCTTTTAAGAGCCAAAATTAAAAGTTGCAGCTATTTATTTTGTGAGGTAGATAAGGCTAGAGAAGATAGTCTTAAGAGGAAGGTATCAATATTCGTTGGACTTTAAATATTTCTGAAGCAAGATGCATAATATTTTGCTAAATGTTTTGGACTTTTGGACATTCCCACCATATCTGAATAAAGGAAACCACTACAGGACAATCTCGAAAGTAATTGGGATTCTCTGAAGGCTTCCATTTAGAAAGTCCTTCTGGAATGATGTAAACTCTGTGTAGAACTTTAATAGAGGTCTCTAAAGTACTGTGAAAGAGATCCTTGTGAAAAAATTAGTCTAGGATTCTTTACATTTATCCTGTTCTCATTATTGAGCTAAATCTGTCTACCATTCAGTTATGTATTTTTCTTGCGGGTTTCTGAAGGTGAATTAAAAGTATCATATAGTAAGCCTAGAAAGCCTTGGGTTAGGGAAGCCTCTTCACAGATATGTGTAAATCAATTCACCTTTGGGTTTCCATAGGTCTTTGTTATATTAGTAATAAAGAGCCTCATTCAATTAAGCCGTTTTGGCTAACCGGGCTCGCCAATTGAGGTTGCAAATTATTTTGCTATTCAAATGGCTTCCGTTTGCAGGCTTCGACCGAGTTATGGGCTTAGAATTAATAGCACAGCATTCTCTAGCTCACAAATTGCTAGGATAAAATACTTTATTTTATGTAAAATTTTCTGCATCGGTAGTTACTGGCTTGCTCCCCTAACACGTTCAAGCCCGGAAATGCAACGTCTGATGGCATGGTGCTCCGATTTTCGCGATAGGCCCTTAATTTGCGGTCCCAGCCAATTATATAGCATTGCAAAAGTAGAGCAACGGGAGCCCACAACTAAATCGCAGGCATTCGCTGTCTGCAATCGAGTTGCAAGCCCCGAATTGAATGAGGCCAAAAGTGTTTCAAGTGACAGTAGTTAAAGGGGAGACCATAATTGTCTCATATTTCTCTAGGCCTTTAGATATCCACACGATTAGAGAATCTTCATTAAACACTTTGGGGAATTGTGGATGGGGGAATAATGGTGTCAGTGAAGGGAAATAGCTGGAATTTTGCTTGGGCCCATGAATAGCATGGTAATGAGAACTTGATGAATGGGTTTAAGGGATTTTGTATCCCAGTAAGGGGTTTCGGTAACCAGACAATTTTGTCCTAAGAATAAGGATGCATTAGGTAGTGTTCAATAAAGACCCAAGCCAGTTACTGGAGGATAGAGTGGGCGATAGGTAGGAAGGCTAGTTGGGCTTCCTTGAAGTAAAGTTTGAGGTTTGGGTATGATTTATACTTGTACATTATTGATCTGTGTATTCTTATTTATATACTGTTTTTAACTGAAATATAATACTAATGACGATGAAAGAAAAATATCTTATCTAATAGATGTTTTTTTTCCTCTGAGGAAATTTGTTTTATTTACTATTTGTAGGAATAAAGACAGCTAAATAATACATAACAGTATAATTTACTTATTTGATAACTGCTTAACTAGAAATAAAATTACAAAGGAAAAAATCAAAGTAGCTTTTAAAATTTAAATTTGAAAATCAGCATATTCTTCTTCTTATTGCCTACTTTTTTGCAATTTTACAGGCAACACTAGATTAGTCATAACAAATGTTGGAAACATTTTTCATGTGATTCTTTTTCACCACCTGGAAAGCTAAAAGACTGTGAATAGAAGCACATCTGCTGGAAGCTACAATACTAAGTATAAATGACAGTTTTTAAAGCTGCATTGAATTTATTTCCTTCATATACTGATTGCATTGCTAAATAAAACCGGTACAACTTATTGTTTGATAACTGAAATTCAAATATGTCTTTATCCCGAAATTGTATTAAGTAAAGATTTTATGTAGATAGAATGGAGAGATTAGATTGCATATTATAATAGTTTAATCAAGAATGTATTCTTAAAAAATGTGTATAGATACTCTAATTACTTATTGAATAATACAAATACTTGTCACTTATGGAAGTATAACATCCTTATTGCTGTATGTATACATAATATGAAAATCATGTGTGTGCTCTACAATCTGAATCCTTTACTACTAACATGCAAATTAAAAATGTGCAGCTTTTCCTTATATGGTGCTAAGGATTTACAAACCTTTAACCATTGTAACAATCCATATTTAGTGTAAATGGTACATAATGCGATTAGGAACTGGATATGATCCAATATAATGCCTGTAAATTAAAAATATTAAAGATTAATCATCATAATCTATTCTGGACATCTCCACTATCTGAGGATTTACATTTTTGCCATATGATATGTAACAGATTATTAAAGATATATTAATATAAAAGTTGACTTTGGATTCTTATATTATGAAATATCAGTGTGGGGTTTTATCCCCAGTCCTGACTTCCTTCTATCACTGTGTTTCTCGCACAATAATATGTCCCAGAGTCAGCACTTCCCATATTGGGCATTTGCACATAAATTTCATTCTTTGATGTGTCTCTGGTTATCGTGACTCGTCCTTGCAATGAAGGTGCATAGTAAGTGCTCCCACTGCTGCTAATATAACCAATATATTCCAGTCCTTTCCCTGGCAGCTGTCTAACCCAAGCCCAGTGCGTACTACTAACAGACACTGAGACTTTACAGGGAATATTCAGGGTCCCTGAGGGCTTCACAACTACAGATCCAGGTTGGTCCAGGGTGATTTCTTGTGAGAGGACACCTGGAAAAGGAGACATGAAGATCAGTATTAATCATGACACATGTAGCAGGAGGATAAAACTAATACTAAAATCTAGGGATGTTTCTTACATGATGTTAGTTTGAACAGGAGGAGAATAGAGAAAAAATCCTTCATAGTGATGTCAAGATGGATAAAAGTCTCTGACGATCGTTATTAGTCTGACAGATTCAGGAGCACAGAAGTCTCCTCTTTTACCAAGAAGAAAAGTTCCTGATTTGCATGAAGAGAAATAGAAATGTATAAATGTGTCAGTGTGATAATAAGGAATTCATTGGCAGGGGCTCCCTCTGCAGGGACATAATGACAGTTAAGATTTTTATCATAGACATTTAATGTAATAATGTAAAATTAAAGCTTTATAATTCAGTTTTATATTGAAACATGATATTAGTTAGTTAACTTTTATTAAACAATTTTCTTTACATAAAGAAAATAATAGAATACTTCAATGATGTGCTTAAAAATACACTAAAGTCTGAATAATACAGAATGATATTTTGAATAACTAAACTTTATAATGATCCACATGGGTTTAGGAAACAAAAACTAATACATAACAAGTGCTCATGAAATCTGAGTGACCTTTTCAGTTGGTATCTAATGAGTGCTCTCTGAGTACTTTAAAAGGGTATATGATCATCCATTTGGGACTTACAAACATAATCTAACTATATATTTTGGCACTCTGTTCTGTTTCTTTTATTTCACACACTGTTTCCTCTAAGCTGTTGAGATAATAAAGTATTCACATTAATTTACGAGAAATATACCAGGCTTTGCTCCATCCAGAAGATAGATATCACTATATAATAAAATAAACTTAAATTTTGATAATAGATAATTATGGAAAATCATGTCTAATATGTGAAAAGGAACTTATGTTGAAAAATAAAAGGAAAAGAAGCACAAAGGAGACCAGAGGGATCTAATGCACCAAAGAGAACAATATACACATAGATATATATGTAATACAAGACAACAATCAAAGACATTTTAAAAAGAATCCTTATTATTAAAAACACACACTATAAAATTCATATAGACAACACTGATTAAAACACATAGAAATAAAGTAAGACAAATATCACATCTGTGAATTAGTAGACATAGGTTTTTAACACTTCTTGTTGTATATTTCTTTTACTCGTAGTGTGGTATATTTTTTTAGATTCAGCTTGTGTGAAATTAAGTTTCCTTTTTATTAAAACTTTATACAGCCATTAACTTCAGTAGAGATTAATGAGTGGCAAGTTTCACGGAGTAAGACTTGTCAGGTATTTTTTAATTTTCCACAGTTCATCATTTTAGAAAATACATTTTCATAGATTTCATGGACTAAGATTGTTAAAATGTAAAGTGCATATTATTAAACTTTAAAAAAACTGAATGGGCCCTTATATCCTGATAGTCTTTGTAATGGACAAAACAAAAAATTCCAAGCAATTAGTAGGGCGAATATGATTCCTGAGAAAAAAGAAAAAAAAGTCCTGTAGCGTTCATGAAAATAAGCTTGGAAGCTGAGACAGACACTTACTATGAACTGGGAATAATGTTTTATTATAGGGTAATCCAGGGTAATTGTAAAGGGGCTAAAAAACCCTATGAGTTAATATGACATATATGTGTGTGTAGCCATATTTCATGGCAAAGCTACAAATAGTAGGAGGTACACTTATACTTCATATAAAACATCAAGATAAATAGTACAAATCAAGTATAGCTTCATAAGCAAATATATCATATAAAAGCAGAGCTTTAGAATCAGGAAAATATACTTTCTATTAATTTTTAATAAAGTAATAAGTGTAACAAGACAATAATGCTATCAGACAACACCAAAAGTGTAGCTGAAGATAAACTCCTTACTCCTCATTGTAGCAGTAAGTTAAATACAGACATCAAGGAGAAATAGAGGTGTCAATGGTAATCCTGCAACAAAGGCAAAACGTATTAACTCATCAACAGGAGTACTTAAATGTGCTGTTAATTCATCTTTCAATAAAGATTAATAGGCCAGCAGCTAGCACAAATCAAAGATTATACAAAGAGGTTTAAAATCACTCTCAGTGACTAACAAAGCCCTAGTATTATGGATAAAGCAAAATAAATTCCAATGTAGAGGGAAAAGCATTAATGATCTCACTTACTACTGTGAATAATATGTTTGTTATAAGGATCACATTAAAGAAATTAGAGATACGCAATCAATTAGAATGAACCTATAGGTGATCATCATAATTATAGATCATAAACTAAACTGAGAGTAACGCAAACACACAAATCACAATAATAGATGGTTTATTAACAACAAGGAAACAGCAATATGGGAAAATAAAATATGTATGACATAATTTATCGGGTCCTCAAAGTTATTTCAAAATATAATTAACAACTTAAGGCAAAACTGCTCAGGTATTGGGCATTATATTGTTGTTTGTTATTATATATAAGTTGGGTGAATAATATATTATATATAAGTTGGGTTATATTTACAGTAAATAACTAGAAATGTTACAGTTCCAAGTTATTTGGCTATATTTCTTTAAGTAAATAATCCTTGGGGATTGGACTCCCTAAGGGTCATGAGGGCTCCAGATGTTGAACTCCTTTTTTCACAGTGCCTTAGGGAGTAGAACTAGACCCAATGAGGCCAACATGTGCATTTGGGTTTCACTGTTTTTCCCGTTCATTAAATAATTGCCTGGTATTTGGGGGCAGGACCACTCTTTGGAGCCCTGCAGAGCCCTTTATTTTATTAGACCCTATGCTTCCAGCCTTTGACCTTGGAATGATTGAAAAAGTGCTTTACGCTGACCTTCTTGTTCGGACACTAGTTGAAAAATCCTGCACAGAGAATCCAAACACCTGCTGTGCTGTTTAAGTGAGCAAGCAGCATACTGGACCATAAGGTCACAGGCAGGCGGTCGAAGCAGACAGACTTTCAGAAATAGGCTGAGGCACAGGATAAGGTCAAAAGTGTGACCTCAAGAAAATAAAGTGGGTTTTTTTCAGTACATTTTTATTAGGTGTAGAGACATAACAAACTATACATATCTAGAGTATGTTATAAAACTTCAATACTTAGAAATGTTACAGTACAATTATATAATAAGAAAGTCACAAGCATTTTAACATTGCATTTCATTGGATAGAAAAAAAAAGTATCAGATAGGTGTTAGTTTGTGTCTTTTTCTTCTTAACAGTTATTATGTTTCTCTCTCCTTTCCTCCTTCTTCTTCCGTTTTCTTTCAGTATTTTTTCATTTTCAGAGTGCAAACTTAATAAAGAAATCAAATTTCCATTTATCGGCTATATGGCTTTTATTAGCCAATATTAAAAGTTGCAGCTATTTATTTTGTGAGATAGATAAGGCTAGAGAAGATAGTCTTAAGAGGCAGGTATCAATATTCGTTGGACTTTAAATATTTCTGAAGCAAGATGCATAATATTTTGCCAAATGTTTTGGACTTTTGGACAGTCCCACCAGACATGAATAAAGGAAACCACTACAGGACAATCTCGAAAGCAATAGGGATTCTCTGAAGGCTTCCATTTAGAAAGTCCTTCTGGAATGATGTAAACTCTGTGTAGAACTTTAATAGAGGTCTCTAAAGTACTGTGAAAGAGATCCTTGTGAAAAAATTAATCTAGGATTCTTTCCATTTATCCTGTTCTAATTTTTGAGCTAAATCTGTCTACCATTCGTATATGTATTTTTCTTGTGGGCTTCTGAAGGTGAATTAAAAGTATCATATAGTAAGCCTAGAAAGCCTCGGGTTAGAGGAGCCTCTTCACAGACATGTGTAAATAAATTCACCTTTGGGTTTCCATAGTTCTTTGTTATATTAGTAATAAAGAGCCTCATTCAATTGAGCCGTTTTGGCAATCCTGGCTCGCCAATTGAGGTTGCAAGTTATTTTGCTATTCAAATGGCTTCCGTTTGCGGGCTCCGACCGAGTTATGAGCTTAGAATTAATAGCACAGCATTCTCAAGCTCGCAAATTGCCAGAAATAAATACTTTATTTAATGTTCAATTTTCTGCGTCGGGAGTTACTGGCTCCCCTAACATGTTCAAGCCCGGAAATGCTAAGTCCGATGGTTTGGTGCTCCGATTTTCGCGATAGACCCCTAATTTGCGGTTCCGGCCAATTGAATAGCATTGCAAAATTAGAGCAACGGGAGCCCACAACTAAATCGCAGGCATTTGGCTGTCTGCAATCGAGTTGCAAGCCCCGAATTAAGTTAGGCTAAAAGTGTTTCAAGTGACAGTAATTAAAGGGAAGACCATAATTGTCTCATATTTATCTACGCATTTAGATATCCACAAGATTAGAGAATCTTCATTAAACACTTTGAGGTATTGTGGATTGGGAAATAATGGTGTCAGTGAAGAGAAATAGCTGGAATTTTGCTTGGGCCCATGAATAGCATGATAATGAGACCTTGATGAATGGGTTTAAGCGATTTTGTATCCCAGTAAGGGGTTTTGGTAACCAGACAATTTTGTCCTAAGAATAAGGATGCATTAGGTAGTTTTCAATGAAGACCCAAGCCAGTTGGTGGAGGAAAGAGTGGTCATAGGTAGGAAGGCAGGTTGGGCTTCCTTGAAGTAAAGTTTGTGGTTTGGGTATGATTTATATTTGTACATCATTGATCTGTTTATTCTTATTTATATAGGGCCTCATTCTATTAGCGGCCGCAGCCGTTGCGGGGCCGCAAGGACCGGCCGCAAGCTATTCTGCTATTCTATTCCCTTACGGCCGGGGATTCCGGCAGGCTTGCGGCCGGTGCCTTGCTATCTCTTGCGGCCGCTCGCGCCGGAGGAAAGCCTTTGATCTAAAACGTCCGCAAGAGATTTGCAATTCAATTGCTCCGGGAAACCTCTCTGCAAGGCTAAAAGCGAGCCGCAGCTTACTTGCAGGAAAGAGGTCTCGCTAGCACCAATTAAGCACATAAAATAGCTCAAATAAAGCCATCCTGCACTTTGAGAAGACTATAAAGGGATTTTAGGTGTTAGAAAAAATAGCACATAATTATCCTGTACTCAAATCCGTAAAATATTTTATTTTTAATATCCGTAAAATATCCATGTAAAAAGTCCAGAGTGCTTGGAGCACCTCAGACACACCCACGCCGCAGCCGGAAAATAAACAGTTAATTTGAACTCGGGTTTGGCAGATGTGCAAGCTTGAGTGTGGGTTTCTTTTAATCCTCATGTCCCCCAATATGATCCCTAGCATTTACAGAGCTGTACAGTGCAGGCTTGAATTTATTTTTGCGTTTTTATATTTCACAGCTTACGGCCGGTTCCAAGATATGCGGCCGGCCGTAAGATGAGATCCTTGCGCGGCCGTATAATAGAATCGCGAGTTAACTGAACCCCCGCAAGGAATCGCAGCCTTACGGACGATTTACGGCTGATAATAGAATGAGGCCCATAGTGTTTTTAACTGAAATATAATACTAACTAGCGACTTGCCCGTCAAAAAATGATGGTCAATAAAAATTAAATGTTGGGAAATTTGTTTGCAACACAAAATGAGTCACCTACATTTGTCCCTTTTTTTTTTTCTAAAAATAAAAACACATTAATTTTTTTAACTTTTAATTTTTTTAACTTTCAACTTATATTTCACAAACATTAAAATTTGTAACATGCAATTTGTATATGAAACATTCGTTCAACATTTTGTTAACAATACTAACACTTTTCAATACATATTTATAACTGAGTAACTGCAGACTATATTAACTTCGAGTAAGTAAATAGTTTTAACAATAACATGCTTTTTATCATTTGTAACATATTTGTTAAACTCTTGTTAAACTAAATTAGCATTGAATCCAGACTAAGGCAAACAATAAAAACCCTCTATTGAAACTCGTCCAATTGTATCAAAGAGGGAAAAAAATTAATTCCTTCCTGACCCCATTAACTGGCGATCGGATTTCTCCCTGAATCAATACTTTGTCTTTAAAGAATACATTTCCAATTATTATTAAAATACTTCAACTTTATACTAACAATACATATTTGACTATAACACATATATATTTAACAAACTTTTTTAAAAATTTAAAAAACACATATTTAACATCTGAAATTGTAACATCAAACAATAACATTTAACTCTTGTAAACCTGAAAAAGTCAGTTAATTGTTTTTTGGGGCCAATCATGTAAATATAAAACTTTGAACCTATTCAAATCTGTTTAAGGATATTTTACTGTTGTTTTTGTTGTTATTTTTTTTTGTTTTTTTCAGTTTGTCCATTCTGCAAATATCACATAGATTTTCATAAGTGAAATAGTGGTCCCCTATTTAAAGAGTCCCAGAGTACTTTAATTTTGTACTGGAAGTCAAACCACTGTTCTCTATGTTTTTTTGTCCATTCTTTAGATGTTTTACGTGAAATATTGTTTTTGTGCAATCATATTGAGTCCCATAAAATGTTGGCATTAAAATGAAACCATTGTCCTCTATCTTTCCAACACCTCATAGTAGACAATGTTTTTGGTGTAAACACATCCGTTGTCCAATAAATGACCTTGAGTTTCGTTTTCTTTAACATGCACTTTAATTTCTTTTGGATTAGTGCACCTTGAAAAAGCCACGTAGAGTTGTCCATGTGCAAAAACTGGTTCCTTTAAAAAAATCCCAACTGACTTAAAAGTTTGTCCTTGGGATTTATTGATGGTCATATCAAATGCCATGATAACTGGAAATTGTCTCCGTTGAAGGACAAAGGGCAAACCACTCTCACTTGGAGCTAAATCAATTCTTGGTATAAAAACTTGTTCACCTTTATGGGTACCAGTTATAATTTCTGCATGTATAAAATGATCTTTTAACTCATGCACAATTAATCGGGTCCCATTACAAAGTCCTTTTTTTGGATTCATATTTCGCAATAACATAACAATTGCGCCTTTTTTCAATTGTAAAATATGTGGGGGCATTCCAGATGGTGTTAACGAATTAATAAATTCGATACCAAAATTCGATTCACTGTCTTTATCATCTGACAGAATAGAATCTGCACTGTAATAATTCTTTTATGGTGCATTGATGTATTTTAAAATTTCGTTATTTACATTCAAGGCATCGATATTTTTGGATGTTAATATTACTTTGTTTGCAATGTCTGTGTAATCCTCATTATTAAGAGTGTTTAGAAATATGGCTGATATGAGTGATTCATTGCAAACCATTTCTGATGGAATTTCAATGGTATCATTTGGTAAATGCTGTATTTCTGGATGTTTTCCATCTCCGATTTTAATGAGCCAGTCATTGAATTCATTTTGGCCTTCAGATCTCATATTTAATTCTAATTTGAGATGTGTAAATATTTGCCACAGTTTACTGGTCTTGATACATGTTTCAATGATCTCTGTTCTATTTCCGTGTGGCACAACAGGTAATGTTTGCCTAAAATCGCCTCCTAACAGCATCACCTTTCCACCAAATGGCAACTTATTATCCATCACTTCTTTTAAGAATCTGTCAATACGTTGCAGTGCATGACATGACATCCTTGTTGCCTCGTCTATGATAATTAGTTTAGTTAGTTTTAATATTTTTGCTTGTATGGAATTGAGTCGAATATCTGACACTGATGTTTCCAAAATGGGAACTGGCAGCTTAAATCCACTATGCACAGTTCTACCACCATCTAACAAAAGTGCAGCAATTCCAGTTGTTGCAAATGGCATAGCTATCTGACCCTGTGATCGAATATAACTCATCAAACAATTGTACAGATAAGTTTTTCCTGATCCACCTGGTCCGTCTAGCTAGAAATACCGGTCTTTGACCATTTCATCATCTGTAGCATTTGTGATGGCATGAAATGCTTCTAACTGTAAATTATTTAAAGTTGCCAGTTTTTATTGGGTTTTTTGTTTTTGAAGCTCAGTGTCATAATCATCAAAATTGATGTCATCTATAAATCCTGGATCTGGTAAATTAAAACTTGCACAATTTAATCCATGAGCCAACAATATTTCTTGGATTTCCATCAATGTTTTTAACAGAGCTATTGGTTCTCTGTAACGTTTATTAAGAAATCTTCTGACATGTTTAATTTATATGTTTCCGACAAAGTGAAAGAATCAGGTACATTGCAAAATATACAAATGAATGCAAATTGTTGTCTCATTTGCTTAGGCATTTGACATAGTGCTGCTTCTTCCAGACACCTCTCCCATTCTGTATCATCAGCTATGAAATTTTGATGTCTTGCAGCTAATAGGAATGTATCATAAACTATGTCATTCACTGTACGTAAATGCTCAAAACTCTGTGCACCGGGAACATGTAGCAGAAGTAATCTTAAGCTGAAACGTTCAATGTCCCTTGGACTGACGGTATAAATGTGTGGTATGATTTTATGTGTATCTCTTCTTCGTTGTCGCCATAGACCATTTACAAATACATAGTGATATGGTATCTCTATGTATAAAAATTGTCTGGCCTGCGTATCCTGACAGTTTAATTTAAACCACGCAGTAAGTGTGGTATCTCTGTCTTCATTTTGATATAATACAGTTCTTTCATTTCCTAGAGTAAAGCAAACCAACTGACTTTGAGGCAAATGTACAGCTAAATGATAGATAGAATGTGACCGATCATGCATCTCAAATTTCAAAAGGCGCCACATTGCTTCAGGAGCACTCACATACCGAGCATCTAAATAATTTGATAGTTCATCATGTAAAATTGGATTTTCGTTTTCATTTCCAGCACCTTGTACAACAACAGTAGCTGCATCATATCCTTTGTATATATATTTATACACATACTTAATTGATTTAATCGAAGTGCAAGCTTCCACATTAATGTGTGCATTGTACTTGATGAGCAAATGTGGATTGTATGGAACGACAAATCTATTATCAACCTTTTGGCCACGGATAATAGCTGTTTGTCCTTGTGTTCTTTTATACAAAGGATATCCATCACAATTTGCATAAGTTTGCATTTGAAATTGTTTTGGAAATTCTTTAGTACATTTTTTATTTTCCATACATGGTGAATTCGGATTCATCTCTCCACATGGGCCATGAATCATTCTATGTGTAACAATCTCCCAAAGTTTTGTATATTTTTCTTGGTCTGGCAATTGTGCAGAAATTACTGAATCCACTCTCTCTGCAGTGTTCAACTTGTCTTTTTCCTGCAGTATTAAAAGTATGTGAGCATGTGGCAATCCTCTTTTTTGAAATTCAATGGTGTAAACAAAAGCCACACATTGTCCAAATAAGTGTGCTTTAGTGATATCATGTATTAATGAATTGAGTTTGATTTTAAATACTCTTGCCACTAAATCGGGTCGGTCAGAAGTAGTTTGTCCCAGATTCAAATTTTCTTTCATCTCTGGCCATTGTGGATTACACGTGAATGTAATAAATAAATCTGGTTTGCAAATTTTGTAACAATAGCCATGGCATCATTATACCTTTCTCGCATATTGCGAGGAGATCCTTGGAAAGAGGATGGCAAAATAATTGCTCTTCCAGCTGGAATGTCTCTGTTGAAAGCTAAATCTGCCACATAATCCATTAATCCACAATACTGTTCTACTCGTAATTTATTTTGTTGATGTTTAATGAAATTTAGATTATTGGCTTCAACTTGTAAATATGAATCAATAATCCATTGTTGAGTGAGTTTTCCTCCATGTAAAATTGGATTAAAACAATCACGGATAGCAGTTTGTGCCACTTTATATTCCAGCATGGAAAGATTAGATCTAATACGAAGTTTAGTATTGGGATAACTTTTCAATTGTAATTTTGGTTCCCATCCTGGTTCCCCATTTGGAAAGAAAATGGGATATGTCATTGGATCTAAATTTCAGCTTAATATATTGATGTTGATAAATGGTTGTTCTTCATTGGATATATTCTAATATCCCGCTGAAAAGGTGGTTCACCATCTTCATTTTTAAACACCAAGGCAACCTCATTTACAGTAGGTAAATTATATCTTCTTTGATCAGTGTTGCGATCTCTTTTTAACACCATATTGACTCTTGGTGTAGGCAATTGATGTTTTTCAGCATAGTCCTGTTGTTCTTTTTCAAGCTGTGCTAATTGTTTGTATGCTTGACTATAAGGGTTTTTTTGCATAATTTTTTCCAGCTGTTCAAAGACTATGCGCAAACACTGTCTATTTTCTGGAAGTGTCATTCTTTGTTCCACAGCTTCCATCGTATATAAGACATATAACTGTGCAAATTTCCTTTGCTGTCCTTCTTGTGGGTGTAAATGTGAAGATCGGTGGTATATTTGACCTTGAACTCTGAAACAGTAAGGACCATGTCCTGGTACATTTTCTGCTAATGTTGCACCCATTGAAGCAAATGAAATTGCACTGTTATAAGACCTTATGTTTTGTTTGAAATTATTATAATTTGGAAATGTTGGATCACTCATAATGCATTCAAAATAATATGGAAATGGGTGTCTTAGTGGAAGTTTCACCTTTCCTTTCTGACAGCAACTAATGCAATTTCCGTCAGTAGGTCTTTCCTTTATAAAATGATAGGCCCCACAAAACTGACAAACCACAATAATGAGTATCTACTTGTACTGCAGTAGTAAACACATTATCATGCATTTCTTCAACATAAATATCAGACCCACATTCTATATGTAAATTTTTTTCTTGTGTATCTACATTTAGATCATTCTGCAAATTAGAATCATTGGACAATGGTTCACAGAGATGTTTTTGTTTACTTTTACGTTTCTTGGAAGCCCCAACACACTCACTTGCGGCTTTCTTACTCATCTTTCTTTTATTTGTCGATCTTCTTCTCGCAAGCGTTGTGAAGTTTCCGGTTTCTGAGCATCTCTCCACCTTTGCTTCCTTTCCCTTGCCAATCTTCTTTTGCGTTCAATTTTGTCTTCTCCATTGTCCGCCATTTTAATTTGTAATTTTAAATAGAGATGTAATTATTGTTTGTTCTTTGTTTTATATACATTTTTTTTCAGATTTGTACTTTTAGATTAAAGTAGATTAATAAACTAATAAAACATTTTCAATTGTTGCACTTTAGTCTGAAAGAAATGAAACCATTTTTCAAAGTATTTTATTGACATATATGAAATCGGAAATAGCTGCACATATCCATCTTTATATTATTTATCTTTCAATGACATTCCTTCTTGATTGAATTCACAGCATAGCATCCTTTTTTTTTTTTGCAAGTGTTGTAAGCTTCTTCTTTTCTTTAAATATTATTATTACTTAGTATTGTCTTTTCAACTTTTTTAAAGTTTTAACTAAATATCATAAACTAATGACTCAATAAGTACTATCCATTTTCAATAAATGTAAATTTTCACCAAATATATAATACATAGCCTTTTTCTATGCGTCACTACAAAATAACATTTTATACCTGTGAAGATGATGTTGATGTTGTTCAAAGGCTGCAAACGTCACACTGTCTGTTTATTCCCTTGCAGATCCGAATAAACTGTAAAATCAAATAGATAATATTTTTAAACTTTTGCTTCATCAATATCATTAAATGAACATCAACAGACATATATTTGGCTATATTAAAACATCATATTTTTTAATATTTTGCCGTAGTAATATAATTAAAATTCTGTACCTGTCCAAATTATCCTTATGATGTTCAATGTGTGCAAACGTCACTATCTCTGGTCATTCAGGTAGAGTTCACTGCAATTATAAAAAATAGTAAAATTAATGTATAATATGTTACTTCATCTGTATTAATCAATGAGGCTTAACATACCTATTTTTGCATATATTAAAAACATGAAATAAATATATCAATCAATCAGCATGAACACACATATGAAAGCATAGATTATAAACATACACTCAATATTACTGTTAGTCTTTAAATAAGAATCAATGAATCTGAATTAATCTTAAATTAATGTCTGACTAAATATAACGTCAACACATAAGCATGTTCCCTTTATTTTTTTTTGAGTGGTATTTTAAAATGAGTATGTTACAACTGAATTCTTAAAATAATGTACATTACTAATGAACTAAGAATCAATTAATGTTCATTAATATTAAAGTAATGTGTGACTAAATCTAACATCAACATGTAAGCACAAGTATATAGGCTTTAAAAAAAAATGTTTGGTTTATTTTATACAAAATATATAAGAACTGAATTATTTAAATAATGTACATACATTAATAATTAATTAATCAACGTGTTCCTTTTTTTATGCACATTCTTAAACGTTAACCTTTTTTAATATTAATGATTAGTAATGACACATTATGAATGTTATTTACAATTCTTTCCCACATGTAATCACGATATATCACAAAATAAATCTTAAATGAATGTACATGAATAATTAATGAATCAATGTGTTCCTAATTAATTAATGTACATTATGAATGTTATTAACAATTGTTTCACACAGGTAATCACGACATATAACAAAATAATTGTTAAATTAATGTACATTAATAATTAATTAATAAATCTGTTGTTTTTTTATTGACATTTTTAATCGTTAATTAATTTTGATATTAATAATTAATTAATTAATTAATTAATGTACATTATGAATGTTATTGTCTTTTTACTCATTGTGCGGTTAATCCACATACTTTATCTCGTTGTTTTTCGAACACATACGTCTGTGGCTGTGTTTTACGCAGTTCGTAGTAGTATAGCCTCGTTTTCATTTTTTTGCAAAGTGGTACGGTTTAACGGCTCGCCTCGCTGCGCGAGGCTCGCCGGGCGATGAGTGCCTGCGGCGCTCATCGCTAAGTCGTACGCACTACACGACGCAGTTAGACAATTATAATATGTGATGACTATAAAAGAAAAATATCTTATCTAATTGATGTTTTTTTTCCTCTGTGGAAATTTGTTTTATTTACTATTTGTAGGAATAAAGACAGCTAAATAATACATCACATATTATAATTGTCTAACTACGATTCGTCGTCACGCTGGGTTGCGTAATGCGTACGACTTAGCGATGAGCAGCAGCGAGGCGAGCCGTTAAATCGTAGCACTTTGGCAATGAGCGCCACAGGCGCTCATTGTAGGCAAGCCTCACGTAGCGAGGCGAGCCGTTATGTTAAATCGTAGCGAGGCGAGCCGTTAAACCGTAGTACTTTGGCAATGAGCGCCGCAGAAAAAATGCCGGACGAACAAAACGAAAACCAGGCGACAGCAGTATAACCACGGAAAACACATACCGATAATCCGCTAAGACGCATACCACACATTATCCGCCATTTTAGGATAATGCGGAAGTACACAGCTATGTTAACGGTTTTGGATCGCGCACGCACACTATTACACTGCACACGTTCATCACGTTTACACAGTACCTCCACACCACTAATGCTGCTGCAACATCAACACAGATTGCCAGCTCTTCAACACAATGCATAAAAATACATAAATTCATTTATTAATTTGATTTCTCTATTTCAGTAGTACACAGAAAACAACATTAGCTACCTTACAATTCCATATGTATATTAATAACTAAACAACTTTTAAAACATACACATCTGATTGCCGTCATTTTTTTACGGGCAATACGCTAGTAACAGTATAATGGACTTATTTGATAACTGCTTAACTAGAAATAAAATTACCTAAGGAAAAAATCAAAGTAGCTTTTGAAAGTTTAATTTGAAAATCAGCATCCCCCGCATCTATAGAGGAACAGCCCAGGGGGCTATACTGTTAGGATATTCTTCTTCTTATTGCCTACTTTCTTGCAATTTTACAGGCAACACTACATTAGTCATAAAAAAAATTGGAAACATTTTTCATGTGATTCTTTTTCACCACCTGGAAAGCTAACAGACTGTGAATAGAAGCACATCTGATGGAAGCTACAATACTAAGTTTAAATGACAGTTTTTAAAGCTGCATTGAATTTATTTCCTTCATATACTGATTGCATTGCTAAATAAATCCGTTACAACTTATTGTTTGATAACTGAAATTAAAATAGGTCTTCATCCTGAAAATCTATTAAGTAAAGATTTTATGTAGATAGAATGGAGAGATTAGATTGCATATTATAATAGTTTAATCAAGAATGTCTTCTTAAAAAATGTGTATAGATACTCTTATTACTTATTGAATTATACAAGTACTTGTCACTCATGGTAGTATAACATCCTTATTGCTGCATGTATACATAATATGAAAATCATGTGTGTGCTCAACAATCTGAATCCATTACTACTAACATGCAAATTAAAAATGTGCAGCTTTTCCTTATATGGCGCTAAGGATTTACAAACCTTTAACCATTGTAACAATCCATATTTAGTGTAAATGGTACATAATGCGATTAGGAACTGGATATGATCCAATATAATGCCTGTAAATTAAAAATATTAAAGATTAATCATCATAATCTATTCTGGATATCTCCACTATCTGAAGCTTTACATTTTTGCCATATGATATGTAACAGATTATTAGAGATATATTAATATAAAAGTAGACTTTGGATCCTCATATTATGAAATATCAGTATGAGGTTTTATCACCAGTCCTGACTTCCTTCTATCACTGTGTGTAAACATACTAATCTAGAGTATGTTTCTTACATGATGTTAGTTTGAACAAGAGGAGGATCGAGAAGAAATCCTTCATAGTGATATCAGTATAGATAAAAGTCTCTGCCAAGCGTTATTAGTCTGACAGATTCTGGAGCACAGAAGTTTCCTCTTTTACCAAGAAGAAAAGTTCCTGATTTGCATGAAGAGAAATAGAAATGTATAAATGTGTCAGTGCGATAATAAGGAATTCATTGGCAGGAGCTCCCTCTGCAGGGACATAATGAGAGTTAAAATTTATATCATAGATATTTACAGCCTTATTAAATTGTGAGTTGGTAAATTTAAAAGGGCTCTATTTAAGCACAGAGCATATTTTATTTACAGACGTTTTTAGTTTAGTGAAGACCTTGCTTTTGGATAGAAGTTCACTAACTAAAAACGTCTGTAAAAAAATATGCTGTGTGCTTTAATAGAGCTCTTTTAATGTTACCGAATCGCAATTTAATAAGGCTGTTAAATATAACAATGTAAAATTAAAGCTTCATAATTAAGTTTAATATTGAAACATGATATTAGTTAGTTAACTTTGATTAAACAATTTACACTGAATACACTGAAGTTTGAATAATACAGAATGATATTTTGAAGAACTAAACTTTATAATGATCCACATGGTTTTAGGAAATAAACTAATACATAACAAGTGCTCATAAAATCTGAGTGACCTTTTCAGTTGGTATCTAATGAGTGCTCTCTGAGTACTTTAAAAGTGACATGATCATCCATTTTGGTGATTAGACCGTTTTTACAGTATCCAGTCATATTTGACACGTATTATGACTTACAAACATAATCTAACTATATATTTTGGCACTCTGTTCTGTTTCCTTTATTTCACAAACTGTTTCATCTAAGCTGTTGAGATAATAAAGTATTCACATTAATTTACGAGAAATATACCAGGGCTTTGCTCCATCCAGAAGATAGATATCAATATATAATAAAATAAACTTACAGTTTGATAATAGATAATTATAGAAAATCCCGTCTAATATGTGAAATGGAACTTATGTTGAAAAATAGGAAAAGAAGCACAAAGGAGACTAGAGGGATCTAATGCACCAAAGAGAACAATATACACATAGATATATATGTAATACAAGACCCCAAACAAAGACATTTAAAAAAGAATTGTTTAATTAAATATTATTAAAAACACACTATAAAATTCATACAGACAACACTGAATAAAACACATTGAAATAAAGTAAGACAAATATCACATCTGTGACTTAGTCGTCCTGTGGTATATTTTTTTTACATTCAGCTTGTGTGAAATTATGTTTACGGTAATTTTTATTAAAACTTTATACAGCCATTAACTTCAGTAGAGATTAATGAGTGGCACGTCAGGTATTTTTTTAATTTTCTACAGTTCATCATTTTAGAAAATAAATTTTCATAGATTTCCTGGACTAAGATTGGTAAAATGTAAAGTGCATATTATTAAACTTTAAAAAACTGAATCGGCTCTTATATCCTGATAGTCTTTGTCACAGACAAAACAAAAAATAACAAACAATTAGTAGGGCGAATATGATTCCTGAGAAAAAAAAATAGAAAATTAAAAAAAAAATCCCGTAGCTTTCATAAAAATAAGCTTGGAAGCTGAGACAGACACTTACTATGAACTGGGAATAATATTTCATTATAGGGTAATCCAGGGTAATTGTAAAGGGTCTCAAAAACCCTATGAGTTAATATCACATATATGTGTGTGTAGCCATATTTCATGGCAAAGCTACAAATAGTAGAAGGTACACTTATACTTTATTTAAAACATCAAGATAAATAGTACAAATCAAGTACAGCTTCATAAGCAAATATATCATATAAAAGTAGAGCTTTAGAATCAGGAAAATATGCTTTGTATTAATTTTTAATAAAGTAATAAGTGTAACAAGACAATAATGCTACCAGACAACACGTAGAGTGTAGCTGAATATAAACTACTTCCTCCTCATTGTAGCAGTAAGTTAAATACAGAAATCCAGGAGAAAGAGAGGTGTCAACGCAAAGACTCAAAGTCAAACTATTAACCCACTATAAGGAGTAGTCTAATATAAAAAAATTTGGTTTAAACTCTCCAAAGTAATTGGAATACAGCAAATGCCTGAATGAAGATATAACATTGGAAAAAGTGAAAGACATTTAATATATTAGACTGAAATACACAGTGGTCAGATAGCCCTAAATTAATAGGCCAGCAGCTAGCACAAATCAAAGATTATACAAAGAGGTTTAAAATCACTCTCAGTGACTAACAAAGCCCTAGTATTGTGCATAAAACAAAATCACATATATAGTTGTGAGCGCACGAGTTGTTGCTAACGCTGCGGGCTCGCGTAGCGAGCCCGCGGCCCTCGCAAAGCGAGGGCACTGTGCCTGGTTCTCAGTTGCTGGCATGGAGCGCCGCAGGCGCTCCTTGCCAGCAACTGAGGACCCTCACAAAGCGAGGGCCTCAGTTGCTGGCTTGGAGCGCCGCAGGCGCTCCATGCCAGCACCTGAGGACCTCGCAAAGCGAGGTCTTCAGTTGCAGCAACTGCGACCCTTGCAAAAAAAAGTTTACGTCGCAACACATTACGACACTCGCAAACAACATACGACACACGTTCACACACATTACGACACTCGCAAACAACATACGACACACGTTCACACACATTACGGCCTCGCAACACTCGGACGCAACTCGCGAACATTACAAAATTACAAACACAATACATACACACAGCACATACATAAAAACCTTACCTACACAAACAGGAAGCACCCAGGACCTCAAAAATGCAACTTACAACTTAATTGCACTCAAAATAAAAGAGTTTAGACAATAAATAGTTTGTTAAGCGACACAAAAAATGGCCGACGAATAAAACGAAAATGAGGCTACACACGCAAACACCATACGAGACACGTTACCACACATTACGACTTCGCAAACATCGGACGCAACACGCCGACATACAAACATTTAAAACTTAACAAAGACACACAACAAACACATAAAAAGCTTACCTACAGCAAGAGGAACCAGCCAGCACCTCAAAAAAACAAGTTACACCTACATTTAAATCAAAATAAAACACTTTAGACACTAATACCATCGCTAAGCGAGAGAAAAAATGGCCGACGAACAAAACGAAAACGAGGCTTCAGACGTAACTATACTACACTTACTCGCAATAATGAAACACATACTATGCGGAACGTATCACAATCATATTAAACACCATTTTGAACAGTAATACGCAGAAAATGGCGGATGGAACGCAAATTGTAAGCTGGAACGCAAATAGCGCATGCGTATTGCGTTCTAACGGTCTCACTTTCCAGAACTTTCTACAAGTTTATAAATACTGCCTATTTCAAACAAAAAAATACATTTCTCCTCAGGTGATGAACAGAGTGACTTCTGAGATAACTGCTGCTTTTACTTGAGAAGACAATTCTTTACTAATTTACTACTTTACATTGTGCAAATTACAACTGAGAGGTAAGCTATAATATATTACATTTTATTATCAGGACAGGTCAAACAAATAAAAAAATAAACTAGGATTTATGTAGTCATCATGTATGGCACATTTATGTGTATAGGCTCCCAAAAAAATCCGGTTCATTTAACAAAACAACAAAAAAACATAATTCAATATTAAACAGAGGTTTATGTATACTGACATGTGACACGCACATATATGTCTATAATGTATAGTGACATATGACACGCACATATATGTCTATAATGTATAGTGACATCTGACACGCACATATATGTGTATAATGTATAGTGACATCTCACACGCACATTTCTGTGTATTGCCCCTTCATAGTGACATGTGACACGCACGTATATGTGTATCATGTATATTGACATGTGACACACACATTTATGTGTACTGCCCCTTCATAGTGACATGTGACACGCACGTATATGTGTATAATGTATAGTGACATTTGACACGCACATTTCTGTGTATTGCCCCTTCATAGTGACATGTGACACGCACGTATATGTGTATAATGTATAGTGACATGTGACACGCACATTTATGTGTATTGCCAATGCAACAAAATTAGCTTAAAACAAAATCAGTAAACAACTACATTTAAATGACATTATATGTCATGTATACTGATATGTCACACGCACATATATGTATATCATCTATAGTTACATCTCACACACACACATTTATGTGTGTTGGAAAAAAAATATATAAGGTTCATTTAACCATTTAAATTTGACTCATGTATACTGATATGTCACACGTACACAAAATAATTACATTAAACTATGGAATGTGCTTCATGTATGTGACATATGTGTGTAGCCCCCAACAAAAAATAAGGTTAATTGAAAAAAATTACACAACTATATTTAAATTACATTCCTTTACTGCAATTCAATAGATCATATAAAGCTGAATCGTTTTATTTCTTTGAATATTCAAACAGACTCTGCATCAATAGCGTCTCTCAACAATTTGCACCGTGCACTGTGAAGCACAATCCCTTTTAAAGAACACCAACAAAGAAGAAGAGGTAAGATACAACAAGACATTACATGCTCAAAAGGCCATGCTTTGCTAGATGAAAAATTCTAAATATACAAATAACTATTTCACTTTCTTTTTCAAACAGACACTACAAGAAGACCGGCGGATTAAGATTGGCAGGAGGGGACCGTCTGTCATTCCAAACTTCAATCAAGGTAAAGTATTAAGTATAAACAAGAAAGAACCATGAGCCCTATTCAAATTTCTACATTGCAATTCAATTACGGCCTTAGAGTACTATTACATTGTAAAAAATGCAATTGAATGAGGGGCAAACTATGCAACATATGGTACACACAAAGGCCCTCATTCAATTGCAATTTGCCCAATTGAATAGGGCTCTAAATAACAACATAACAATTTCTTTAAAATAAGTTTTTAGTTACTAAAAAGATATCAAAAATAAAGTTTTTCAATGACTACAAACTTATTTAAAAAAATATGCTTTGTGCTTATTTAGGGCACGATTCAATTAGCCAAATCGCAATTGAATGAGACACAAACTGCTACACACAAAACAGAATTTCTTATTCAATGTTTAACAACCTATAAGCCTTACAAAGAAGCAAAAATAAGAATAACAAAAGTGTTGTGCACCTAATAGCATTGTACAAAAAATCACACAAACTCATAGCAAACTACATTAACATTCTTCTTTAATGTTTAACAACCTATAACCAGTACAATCAAGAAGAAATAAGTTTTGCACAAGTGCTGCGCACCAAACAGGATTGTCAAAAACTAACACAAACACATAGCAAACTACATTAATTATATTATTTCATGTTTCACTAACTATAAGCATCACAATAAAGGTTAAATAAGTATACCACAAGTGGTGTGCACAAAACAGGATTGTACTAAAAATAACATAAACACATCTTATTTAATATATCACAACCCACAAGCCTTACTAAGAACCTTCAATAAGAATAACAAAAGTTGTCGGATTGTACAGAAAGTAAAAAAAAACAAAGATAGAAAAAAATAACCATAACTCATACAATACAGTCAAATTAATACATTTTTCAATTATTTAAAAGACATTTCACTCAAACAACATTTTCTATTTTATATTACAACAGATACTGCGTGAAGACAATCGGACGAGGACTTTTTCCACAGGACCGGACCATCGGACGAGGACTTGGGCCAGACCAGCAGACGAGGAATTTCAACACAGGACCAGACCAGCAGACGAGGAATTTCAACACAGGACCCGACCATCGGACGAGGACTTTCACCAACGGACCACAACATCGGACGAGGGATATCGCCACAGGACCACAAGTTCGGACGAGGGCTATCGCCACAGGACCACACCATCGGACGAGGACTTCCAACAGAGGACCACACCATTGGACAACGATTTGGAACCGAGGACCAACAAACATTCGGATTTAAATCACACTTCAACCAAGGTAAAGTATAATAAGTACTAAAGTATAAAAGTAAATAAACTGCTTTCAGTTGCATATGTGTCAACAGAAAAATAAAATAATTAATTTACTATCTCCCTTATTTTATTTAAATTGCTACTATGCAATACATAGCTCAATAACCACATCACTTTTTTTTTTAGCAAAGAAGTTTTGCAGTGGTAAATATCTATCCACAAACAACGTTTTTAATAAATAAAACCATTATTTGAAAAAAATATGTTACATGCTTATTTACAGCAGGATTCCATTGGCCAAATTCTTAGCCAGTGAGGACAGGAATTATAAATTTAACTAAATATAAATGATACATTAATGATTTGCCTTTTATTTCACCAATTGTGCACAAGAATCTTTAACAGGAATTACAAATTTAAATATACACAATTACATTTATTTTTTTTCCTTTACAGATTAATATGGCTCATAACGAGACCAAAGAAGAGAAGAAAAGACGTCAAACTAGAGAAAGACAAGAGAGATGGGCCGCCCAGCAGACACCGGAGGAGAAAGAAATTCGACGAGAAAAAGAACGCAAAAGACTTGCAAATAAAAGAATATCAGCTGCAAAAATGAAAGATACAACCAAAAAAAATAAACAAATAATAAAGCATTTACAAACTGTTCCTAAAACATCAGATGACATTTTACAACATACCAGTCAAGACAGACCAAAAAAAGCAACTACAAAAACAAACCATTTACAAACTCTTACTAAAAACTTACAGGACATTTCAACCAAACAAGTCCAACATATACCAAGAAAATCGACGAAAAAAACTAAACATTTAGAACCTGTTGTTGAAACATTTCATGACTTTTCATCTGATGAATATGAAAGTCAACATCCAATATGCTTTGCAAATTGTCCTTTACTGAAGTCTTTAGCAGTAGAGGTTCATAGTTGTGGGGACATGACTACTCAATGTCAATTTTGTGAGGCTTATTATTTTAAACAGGAGAGACCCCGAGATGGACAATTTATTAGTTGTTGTCAAAAAGGAAAGTTCAAACTTCCACAAAGGAAACAATTTCCAACCTATTTACAAAATATTATGACTGAACCTACTTTTCCAAATTACAAAAATGTTAAGACAAACATAAGATCCTACAATAGTGCCATATCATTTGCATCTATGGGGGCAACATTGGCTGCTAATGTACCAGGACATGGTCCTTACTGTTTTAAAGTCCAAGGACAAATTTATCATCGGACTTCACATTTACATCCAGAGGAAGGAGAGCAAAGAAAATTCGCTCAACTATATGTCCTAGATACAATGGAAGCTGTTGACCAACGTATGCAGATGGAAGAAAATAAAAAATGCTTACCCAGTGTTTTTATAGAGCTAAATAACATTATGGACAACAATCCCTACAGTAAAGCTTACAAAAAATTGGCAGAAGTAGAAAATGAACAAATACTTCATGCACAAAGACATCAATTACCCATGCCAAAGGTTAATATGGTGCTTAAAAGAGACAGACATACTGATAAACGTCGTTATAACTTGCCAACATCGAATGAGGTTGCAATGGTCTTTCAGAATGATGAAGGAGAACCACCATTTCAAAGAGACATTAGAGTATATCCCAGAAATGAGGACCAACCATTTATTAATATTAATATCTTAAGTCCAAATTTAGATCCAATGACATATCCCATCTTTTTCCCACACGGAGAAGCAGGTTGGCAACCAAAATTAACCCTTCCCAGTTACCCAAATGCTAAAGCCAGAATCCGAAATAATGTTTCTATGCTTGAATTTAAAGTTGCTCAAATTGCCATTAGAGATGAATTTAATCCAATTTTATGTGGTGGGAAACTAACACAACAATGGATTATTGATTCATATTTGCAAGTTGAGGCAAATAATTTAAACTTTATAAAATATCAACAAGATAAACTACGTGTAGAACAATATTGTGGACTCATGGACTATGTTGCTGACGTGGCTACAAGCAGAGACATGACAGCTGGCAAAGCCATCATTTTACCATCTTCCTTTCAAGGATCTCCTCGAAATATGAGAGAAAGATACAATGATGCTATGGCTATTGTGACAAAATTTGGAAAACCAGATTTATTTGTGACATTTACATGTAATCCACAATGGCCAGAAATTAATCAAAATCTACTTCTTGGACAAAGTGCTTCAGATCAACCAGATTTAGTAGCCAGAGTTTTTAAGATCAAATTAAATGAATTAATACGTGACTTCACTATAAATCAGTTATTTGGCAAATGTCTTGCTTATGTATATACCATTGAATTTCAAAAAAGAGGCCTTCCACATGCACATCTTCTCATAATACTTCAAGAGAAAGATAAATTAGATACTTCGGACAAAGTGGATGCAGTCATAGTTGCTGAACTACCAGATCCAGAACTTTATGGTAGACTATATGAGATTGTTACTCATCGCATGATTCATGGACCCTGTGGAGACCTTAATCCACAATCACCATGTATGGAAAATAATCAATGTTCAAAAGATTTTCCAAAAGATTATAGAGACAAAACATATGCAAATTGTGATGGATATCCACTTTATAAAAGAAGAGAAGGAGATAGTGCCATTATTCGTGGAAAAAAAGTGGACAATAGATATGTAGTACCCTACAATCCACATTTACTCATGAAGTACAACGCCCACATCAACGTAGAAGCCTGCACTTCCATCAAATCCATTAAATATGTCTACAAATATATTTACAAAGGTTACGATGCAGCTACTGTAGTCGTCAAAAGTGCAGACAACCCTGAAAGTAGTGAGTTAGTGCATGATGAACTTGCATCTCATGTAGATGCTCGCTATGTTAGTGCGCCAGAAGCTATGTGGCGGCTTTTAAAATTTGAAATGCATGATAGATCACATGCAGTATATAGGTTAGCAGTACATTTGCCACAACGACATTTAGTCTATTTCCATGCTGGAAATGAAATGAATGCATTGGCCCAAAGTGAAGATCGTCACACTACACTAACTGCATGGTTTGCATTAAATTCCACTGATGCTCAAGCAACACAATACTTATATATTGAAATTCCATATCACTATGTTTTTGTTAATGGATTATGGAGAGCAAGAAAAACCAGAGGCAATAAAATAATTCCACGAATTTACACAGTCAGTCCAAGAGATGTTGAACGATTTTGCTTACGGATATTACTTTTAAATGTTCCAGGAGCACAAAGTTTTGAACAATTAAGAACTGTTAATGACATTGTATATGAATCCTTCCATTTAGCTGCAAGAAATAGAAACTTACTCGCTGATGATACAGAGTGGGAAAGATGTTTAGAAGAAGCAGCACAATGTCAAATGCCACGACAGATGAGAGAACAATTTGCTTTTATTTGTATCTTCTCAAATGCTCCAAATGCATTAGCTTTGTGGGAGACTTTTAAAAGTAATATGGCTGAAGACTTTATGCGACAATACAATGAACCCATTGCACACTTAAAAGCCTTAATGGAAATTCAAGAAGTCTTTTTAACTCATGGATTAAGTTGTGCAAGTTTTAATTTGCCTGATCCAGGTCTAATAGATGACATTAACTTTGAAGACTATGACATTCAACTACAAGCAGAAAGAACAGAAGAAAGACTTGCAACTTTAAATACACTACAATTGCAAGCATTTCATGCCATTAAAAATGCTATAGATGATGACATGGTGACAGAGCCTTATTTCTATCTTGATGGACCTGGCGGATCAGGGAAAACATATTTGTACAATTTATTAATGAGTTCAGTACGAGCACAAGGACAAATAGCAATGGCGTTTGCCACTACTGGAATTGCTGCACTTTTATTAGAAGGTGGAAGAACTGTTCATAGTGGATTTAAACTGCCAGTGCCTATTTTGGAAAATTCAGTGTCAGATATTCGCATGACATCCTTACAAGCAAAGAAATTGAAGAAATGTAAATTAATTATAATAGATGAGGCCACAATGATGTCATGCTATGCCCTCCAATGTATTGACCGTTTGCTTCGTGAAGTCATGGATAATATTTTTCCATTTGGTGGAAAGGTAATTTTGTTGGGTGGCGATTTTAGACAAACATTACCTGTCGTTGTACATGGAAATCGAACAGACATTATTGAAACATGTATAAAGTCAAGTACAGTATGGAAACATTTTACCCATCTTCAACTGCAACAAAATATGAGATCAGAAGGCCAAACTGATTTCAATGATTGGCTTATTAAAATTGGAGAAGGCAGAACAGAAAAAATACTACATTTACCTGACGACACTGTAGAGATCCCACCTCATATGATTTGTCAACAAGATATTATATCGGCTATATTTGAAGGGAGCATAAATAACGAAGAATATTCTGAGCTTGCCAACCAAGTTATACTGACGTGTAAAAATAAAGATGCATTAATACTCAATAATGAAATCTTAAAAAAAAATTAATGCACCACAAAGAAATTATCACAGTGCTGATTCTGTACTTGCTGATGACAATGAAAGTCAGGCAAACTTTTCTACTGAATTCATTAACTCTTTAACTCCTTCTGGAATGCCACCACATATTTTGCAGCTAAAGAAAGGTGCAATTATCATGTTACTGCGAAATATGAACCCCAAAAAAGGCCTATGCAATGGCACAAGATTAATTGTTCAACAATTAAAGGACCATTTTATAGATGCTGAAATTTTAACTGGGACCCATAAAGGAGAGAGAGTTTTCATACCAAGAATAGATTTAGCACCAAGTGAAAGTAGTCTCCCTTTTATACTTCAAAGAAGACAATTTCCCATTATTATGGCATTTGCCATGACCATTAATAAATCACAAGGTCAAACTTTCAAATCTGTGGGTATTTACTTGGAAGAACCAGTTTTTGCACATGGTCAATTGTACGTTGCGTTGTCACGGTGCAAAAATCCACAGGCTATTAAAGTTTACATTGAAAACAATGAAAGTCAAGGTGATTTATTAGAAGATGGACGTATTTTTACTAAAAACATTGTCTACTATGAAGTACTATAGCTTTGCAGGATACAAATTCAAGATGCCAACATTTTTTAAAACCATTGCAAAATACATAACAATTGGTTGTTTAATTCAGTCCTAATTAATGAAAGTACTGTTTAGGAATGATTCGCCTCACAAAATACTTGCCTTGCATTGTTACTAAAAATTATGTTAAAATGTTAAGTCAGTATGTTAATGTTTCTAATGTTACAAGTTTAAAAAATATATTTGCAAGTTATTTCATTCAACAGATTACAAAGTGGATGTTGAGAGGTCAACCACCTTTTAAGTCACAATGTAAATATTGTCTGTTATCTTAAGATTACTAACTACATTAATGTTTATCGCCAGTTTATGTGCTCACTAATGAATTACTTTAATTACGTACGTTTTAAGCAGAGTTTTACTGTATGCCTTCCTCTACATTCAATGTATATTCAAGTTAACAATTATTGTGATACAAATTGCATGTTAATACTGATTAATTTAAAGGTCAATTGTTTTTACATTCAAATGTTAATACTTTTAATAAAAAATTAGGTTACAAAATGTATTCACTATGTTCCTGTTTATAATGTTCAAAATTATACAAATGTTTTCTCAACTTCTAAACTTACATAAAAAATACAGTTAAAGTTTCAAAATATATACTTTTACGGTTATTGCTTACATATATTTTAAACTTCATGTTAAAATTCGCAACGTTTCAAAAAGGCTTTTTACTTTTTGCTTTACTATTCATTCAATGTATATTAAAGTTAACAATTCTTCAGATACAAATTACATTTTAAAAAACCATTACATCAACATTTTATAAAAATAAACACGTTCATATTAAAATACTTACAAGTGTCAAAAATATATGTTAATAACTAAACAACTTCACAAACATATACATCACATTGCCGTCATTTTTTGACGGGCAAGTCGCTAGTAAATTATAATGTAGAGGGAAAAGCATTAATGATCTCACCTACTAATGTGAATAATGTCTGTTATAAGGATCACATTAAAGAAATAAGAGATACGCAATCAATTAGAATGAACCTATAGGTGATCATCATAATTATAGATCATAAACTCAACTGAGAGTAAAGCAAACACACAAATCACAATAATAGATGGTTTATTAACAACAAGGAAACAGCAATATGGTAAAATAAAATATGTATGACATCATTTATTGGGACCTCAAAGTTATTTAAATATATATTAACAATTTAAGGCAAAAAGTGTCAAGTACAGTAAGATCAAGAACAAGAATATTTACTATAAATATGTTCAAAATGTACATTATTTACTAAACTACTGCTCTAATACATGTAAACATGTTTAAATAAGAAAAGTTAAATGTTAAAGTGATGTGCATAGTACCAAAAAAGTGTAGTTTAAAGCTTTTCCATGTAATGGAACTCTAGCCCCATACTTAAATATTTTTTTTTTGGCTAATGGTAGAATAAACTTAGGCATATTGGTTTTCTATGAACTGCTCAGGTATTGGGCATTATATTGTTGTTTGTTATTATATATAAGTTGGGTAAATAATATATTATATACTAGCGACTTGCCCGTCAAAAAATGATGGAAATGAGATGTGTATGTCTGGAAAGTTGTTTAGTTATTAATATACGTATTTGACACTTGTTAGGTTTTAGTTATGATGAAATAAGTACTATTGTGACATTAAAGATGTTTATTTTTGTAAAATGTTCTTTTGTTGAACATTAACTATTAAAGCATTTTGTATTAAAAGTATTAACATTTCAATGAAAGAACAGTTGAACTTGAAATTAATCAGTATTGTAAACTTGAGGTAATGGTTTTTTAACATGCACGTTCTATCTGAAGAATTGTTAACTTAAATATACATTGAATCCAGAGGAAGGCAAACAGTAAAAATTGTATCAGAGAGGTAAAAAAATTAATTCCTTCTTGACCCCATTAACTGGCGATCAGATTACTCCCTGGATTAATTTTTAACATAAAAGACAACATTTACATTGTGACTTAAAACGTGGTTGAGCTCTTAACATGAACTTTGTAATATGTCTAAGTAAGGAACTTGAAAGTATATTTTTTCAAACTTGTAACATTAGAAACAGTAACATAATTAATTAACATTTTAACATAATTTGTGAAAATAATGCAAGGCAAGTGTTTTCTGAGGCTAATCATCCATAAACAGTACTTTAATTAATTATGACTGAATTGTTTTGTATTTTTCAATGGTTGACCTTTGTTTGTTGCTATGATTTAAAATGGGGTTGAGCTCTTAACATGAACTTTGTAATATGTCTAAGTAAGGAACTTGAAAGTATATTTTTTTAAACTTTAACTTTCTTATCTGTCTAAGTAAGGTACTTGAAAATATTTTTTTCAAACCTGTAACATTAGAAACAGTAACATAGTTAATTAACATTTTAACATAATTTGTGAAAATAATGCAAGGCAAGTGTTTTGTGAGGCTAATCATCCATAAACAGTACTTTCATTAATTATTACTGAATTGTTTTGTATTTTTCAATGGTTGACCTTTGTTTGTTGCTGTGATTTAAAACGTGGTTGATCTCTTAACATGAACTTTGTAATATGTCTAAGTAAGAAACTTGAAAGTATATTTTTTTAAACTTGAACTTTCTTATCTGTCTAAGGAAGGAACTTGAATTTTTTTTTTCAAACTTGTAACATTAGAAACAGTAACATAGTTAATTAACATTTTAACATAATTTGTGAAAATAATGCAAGGCAAGTGTTTTGTGAGGCTAATCTAATCATCCATAAACAGTACTTCCATTAATTATGACTGAATTGTTTATTGATTTGTATTTTTCAATGGTTGCCCTTTGTTTGTTGCTGTAGTAATTGTTTCAAATCGCACATATAGTTTGGTCTGTGGAAAAGCGGTTCTCTAAAAAGAGAACTCAAGAACTTAAACTTGTTGCACGCTGTGTAAGCACTGTTCTGTATGTGTTTGACAATTTAATGTAGTTTAACAGTAAAATATTGTTTTTGTAAATGTAATTTCTGTTGTGTAATAATGACCTTTTCAAGGGAACGGACATTTATGTGTATTTGTTTTAAAAATTTGGTGGTTATATTGTGGTTTTTTATATTTGTGCATTTGCTTTTAAATGTGTTTTTCATGGCTTTTGTTTGTTTAATGAAAAGTTAAAGTACTTCATAGTAGACAATGTTTTGAGTATCAGTTTGGCCTTCTGATCTCATGTTTTGTTGCAGTTGAAGATGGGTAAAATGTTTCCATAGTGTGCTTGACTTTATACAGGTTTCGATAATATCAGTTCGATTTCCATGTACAACGACAGGTAATGTTTGTCTAAAATCGCCACCTAACAACATTGCCTTTCCACCAAATGGAAAAGTATTATCCATGACTTCACGAAGCAAAAGGTCAATACATTGGAGGGCATAGCATGACATCATTGGGGCCTCATCCATCATAATTAATTTACTTATTTTCAATTTTTTTGCTTGTAACAATGTCATGCAAATTTTTGACACAGAGGTTTCTAAAATAGGCACTGGCAGTTTAAAGCCACTATGTACAGTTCTGCCACCTTCTATCAAAAGTGCAGCAATTCCAGTAGTGGCAAACGGCAGTGCTATTTGACCTTGTGCTCGTACAAAACTCATTAATAAATTATATAGATAAGTTTTTCCGGATCCGCCAGGTCCCTCAAGATAGAAATTATTTCCTCTGCTTTTTCTAGGTCTCCATAATCCACTCACAAAAAAATAGTGATATTGAATTTCAATATATAAGAATTGTGTTGCTTCTGAATCTGTCGAATTTAATTCAAACCATGCAGTTAGTGTAGTGTGACGATCTTCACTTTGGGCCAATGCATTACTTTCATTTCCAGCATGGAAATACACTAAATGTCTTTGTGGCAAATGTACTGCTAATCTATATACTGCATGTGATCTATCATGCATTTCAAATTTTAAAAGGCGCCACATAGCTTCTGGTGCACTTACATCGCGAGCATCTACATGAGATGCAAGTTCATCATGTACTAACTCAGTGCTTTCAGGGTTGTCTGCACTTTTGACGACTAGGGTAGCTGCATCATAGCCTTTGTAAATATATTTGTACACATATTTAATGGATTTGATGGAAGTGCAGGCTTCTACATTGATGTGTGCGTTATACTTCATCAGTAAATGTGGATTGTAGGGTACTATATATCTATTGTCAACTTTTTTGCAACGAATAATGGCACTATCTCCTTCTCTTCTTTTATAAAGTGGATAGCCATCACAATTGGCATAGGTTTTGTCTCTATAATCTTTTGGAAAATCTTTGGAACATTTATTATTTTCCATACATGGTGATTGTGGATGAAGCTCACCACAGGGTCCATAAATCATGAGATGAGTAACAATCTCATATAGTCTACCATATAGTTTTGGATCTGGTAGTTCAGCAACAATGACTTCATCCACTTTGTCAGCAGTATCTAATTTATCTTTTTCATGAAGTATTATGAGAACATGTGCATGTGGAAGGCCTCTTTTTTTAAATTAATTGGTATATACATAAGCAAGACATTTGCCAAATAAGTGACTTATAATGATGTCACGTATTAATTAATTTAATTTAATCTTAAAAAACTCTGGCTACTAAATCTGGTCTATCGGAAGGACTTTGGCCAAGAAGTAAATTTTGTGTAATTTCTGGCCATTGGGGATTACATGTAAATGTAAGAAATAAATTGTGTTTGCCAAATTTGGTGACAATAGCCATAGCATCATTGTATCTTTTTCTCATATTTCAAGGAGATCCTTGAAAGGAAGATGGTAAAATGATGGCTTTGCCATCTGTCATGTCTCTGCTTGTAGCCACCTCAGCAACATAGTCCATTAATCCACAATACTGTTCTACACTTAGTTTATCTTGTTGATATTTTATAAAGTTTAAATTATTGGCCTCAACTTGCAAATAGGAATCAATAATCCATTGTTGTGTTAGATTTCCCCCACATAAAGTTGGATTAAATGTATTTTGAATGGCAATTTGAGCTACTTTAAATTTAAGCATAGGACATTATTTCGGATTCTGGCTTTAGCATTCGGGTAACTGTGAAGTGTTAATTTTGGTTGCCAACCTGCTTCTCCGTGTGGGAAAAAGATGGGATATGTCATTGGATCTAGATTTGGACTTAAGATACTGATATTAATGAATGGTTGCTCTTCATTTCTGGGATATATTCTAATGTCTCTTTTAAATGGTGGTTCTCCTTCATCATTTTGAAACACCATTGCAACCTCATTTGATGTTGGCAAGTTATAACAACGTTTATCAGTATGTCTATCTCTTTTAAGCACCATATTTACCTTTGGGATTGGTATTTCACGTCTTTGTGCATGAAGTTGTTGTTCATTTTCTACTTCTGCCAATTTTTTATAAGCTTTAGAGTAGGGGTTATTGGCCATAATGTTATCTAGCTCTATAAAAAGACTGGGTAAGCATTTTTTTTTTCTTCCAGCTGCATACGTTGGTCAACAGCTTCCATTGTATCTAGGACATACAGTTGAGCAAATTTTTGCTCTCCTTCCTCTGGATGTAAATGTGATGTCCGATGGTAAATTTAACCTTGGACTTTAAAACAGCAAGAACCATGTCCTGGTACATTAGCAGCTAATGTTGCCCCCATAGATGCAAAGGATATGGCACTATTGTAGGATCTTATGTGTGTCTTAAAATTTTTGTAGTTTGGAAAAGTAGGTTCAGCCATAATGTTTTGTAAATAGATTGGAAATTATTTTCTTTCTGGAAGTTTGAACTTGCCTTTTTGACAGCAACTAATAAATTGGCCATCTCTGGGTCTCTCCTGTTTAAAATGATAAGCCTCACAAAACTGACATTGAGTATTCATGTCCCCATAATTATGACCCTCTACTGCTAAAGACTTGAGTAAAGGACAATTTGCAAAGCATATATCAGTTTCATTTTCAAATTCATCAGGTGAAATGTCATGTAATGTTTCAGGAAGAGGTTGTAAATGCTTTGTTTGGTTAGTAGCTTTTTTTGGTGTATCTTTAATTATAGAAGGTGATAGTCTTTTGCTTGCAATTCTTTTTCTTTTTCTCGTCGAATTTCCTTCTGCTCCAGTGTCTGCTGGCTGGCCAATCTCTGTTGTCGTTCTCTAGCTTGCCATCTTATCTTTTCTTGTTTGCTCTCGTTATCAGCCATGTTAATCTGTAAAATAAAATAATGTATCATTAGTTTATTTTGAGATGTTAAGTTTGTTTTTTAAATTTTTTATTATCAACAGTTTCTTTCTAAGTGATTGTAGTTCATTGTAGAGGTACTTTCTTTGTATTGTTAAATACGTGTTTTTGATTTTTTTGCTTTTACTTTGTCGTAGGTTGTTATTTTTGCCTTACATGCATAGCACACTCAAGGTAATTACACTATAGCTTCTTATCTATCTAGTAGGTGTATAGTGTTAATTGAAATCTATAATTTTTTTGGTTTGGTAATTTATTTTTTTGTTGTACTTTTGGCTTTTAGGCATAGTAGAGGGCAGAAATTAGTCTTTGTAATTTATTGTACAGGGGATTGTTATAATGGTATTTTTATATTTTATTTAAAGGCTTATTTGTTGGGGCTGTGAAAATGTTTGTATTGTTGTTTTTTGGGTGTTAGTACTATTTGTTGTAGTATTGTATTTTATGTGTGTGGTTAGTTTTTATGCTTAATATTGTACATTAGGACTGGTAAATGAGAATGAAAAATGCTATTTAGTCTGTGTTTTGAGACTTTTGTGGACTATTCTGTTTTCTGGTTTTTTTTTTGGCAAGATTAAAGTTTGGATTTACTGTTAAACATTGTTGTCCGTAAAAGACAAATAAGAAGTAAATGAGAAATGTGTTAGTTATATTTTGGTAAAGGTTATAGTTAGTGGTTGTTATTGTTTTGTTTTTTTCTGTTGACATGGATGCAGAGCAAACATGTTTATTTAGTTTTCTCTTTTTTTACTCTTTTTATACTGTACCTTGGTTGAAGTGTGATTTCAGGCAGAATCTTTGTTGGTCCACTGTTGTAAGTCTTCATCCAATGCTCTTCACGCAGTGTCTGTTGTAAAAGAAAAAGTAAAATGTTATTTAATTTTAATGTATTTGTAATGAATAGCATATTTCTGCTATGCTGTTTTTTGTGCAACCTTTTAAAAATGAATGCTAATTGGCTTTTCCATATCATGGTAGGCTTTTTTGTTTTATCCTGTTTTGTGTTCACCACTTTTTGCTTGCTGCATTTGGCTTGTGGGTGATGGTTGGAGGTTCTTTTACAGTAAAGAGGAGGAATACTTTTGTTTTATTTATGTTGCTAATGTTTCGGATGCTATCCTGTTTTGTGGCCACCTCTTTTTTTTTGTTCTTTTTTTTCTCTGAAACTGTCTTTCTTTGTAAATTGTATAGGTGTTTGTGAAGTTTGTTGAACTGTGTTGTTTTAGTCTTTATTAAAGTTGTATTTTTTTATTTTTTTTTATATTTGCGGCCATTAAACATATATATTTCCTTTTGTTTCTACTTGTTATACTATACCTTGATTGAAGTGTTGTTCTTGTCCGAATGACAGAGGGTCCCCTCCTGCCAATCTTAATCCACCAGTCTTCTTGTAGTGTCTGTTTGAAAAAGAAAGTTAAATGGTTAATTGTATATTTCTTCTTTTTGATTTAGCAAAGCATGGTCTTTTTCAACATGTAATGTATTTTTCTATCTTACCTCTTCTTCTTTCTTTGTGTTCTTTAAAACACTCTTTGACAAATTCTTGAGTGACGCTGTTGATGCAGAGTCTGTTTGAATAGTGAAAAAAAGGTCAAAGATTCAGCTTTAGGTTCCATATGTATTAGTCATATTATTTTTTGCTATGAGTTGCCGTAAATTAATGTCATTTAAATATACAGTATATACTCGAGTATAAGCCGACCCGAGTATAAGCCGAGGCACCTATTTTACCACAAAATACTGGGTAAAATGAGTGACTCGAGTATAAGCCGAGGGTGGGAAATGTGCTGCCCCCTGTGCCCCCCCTCTCTCTCCCATGTCTTTTCTCCCCTCTCCCTTCCCTGTGTCTCTTCCCCCTCCCTTATCACTCTCCTCAACCCCCCTCCTCATTCTCAAACCTCCCTCCTCAACCCCACTCATCATCCTCAACCTCCCTCCTCATCCTCAACCTCCCTCCTCATCCTCAACCCCCTCATCCTCAACCCCCTCATCCTCAACCCCCCCCCCCTCAACCTCCCTCCATAACCTCAAACTCCCTCCTCATCCTCAACCTCCCTCCTCATCCTCAACCCCCTCCTCATCCTCCCTCCTCCACCCCCCCTCAACATCACTCCTCAACTCCCCATCCTCATCCTCCCCCCTCAACCCCCCATCCTCATCCTCAACCCCCCCAACCTCAACCCCCCTCCTCAACATCAACCCCCTCCTCAAACCCCCATCCTCAACCCCCCCTCAACCTCAACCCCCCTCCTCAACCTCAACCTCCCTCCTCCTCATCAAACCCCTCCTCAACCCCCCTCCTCCTCATCAACCCCCTCCCCAACCCCCATCCTCAACCCCATCCTCAAACCCCCATCCTCATCCCCCTCCTCACCCCCCCTCAACCTGAACCCCCCTCCTCAACCTCCCTCCTCCTCATCAACCCCCTCCTCAACCCCTAATCCTCAACCCCCCTCCTCAACCCCCCCTCCTCACCCCCCTCAACCCCCCTCCTCCTCAACCCCCGCCTCACCCCCCCCCCTCAACCTCAACCCCTCTCCTCCTCATCAACCCCCATCCTCAACCCCCATCCTCAAACCCCCATCCTCATCCCCCTCCTCACCCCCCCCTTAACCTGAACCCCCCTCCTCAACCTCCCTCCTCCTCATCAACCCCCTCCTCAACCCCCCATCCTCATCCCCCTCCTCACCCCCCTCAACCCCCCTCCTCATAAACCCCCGCCTCACCCCCCCTCAACCTCAACCCCCCTCCTCCTCATCAACCCCCTCCTTAACCCCTCCTCACTTTCTCCCCTCTAAATACCTCCCCCTCACTTACCTGTTTCTTCTCCGGCCTCTGCTCCGTCTTGACCCCGGCGTGCATGTGACGTCACATGCTCGCCGCGTCATTAGCATATACCAGGTACTTTTCAAAATGGTGGTTAATATCAGTGTGGTACGTGCCGCATAGTATGTGTTACGTGCCTCGTAAAGTTGACTGTAGCGTTGTTTCAGTTTTGGGAGTCACTGTAGTATTGTTGTGTCTGTAGCCTCGTTTTTCATGCTGGATACCCCCCCCCTTGCTGTAAGTAAGCTTTTTATGTGTTTGTTGTGTTTATTTATGGTGTTTCTGATGTTTTCATGCGCGCCGTCTTCGGCCGTTTTTGCGTGTTCGGAATGGGTCGTAGAGCGTCACGTATTTTTTTGCGAGGGACGCAGTTGTTTTTTTTTCTAAGTTGTGCGTGTGGGACGCAGTTGTTTTTTTTTTCTAAGTCGTGCATGTGTGTGTTAACCGCGTGTGAGGCGCCTTTGAGCCTCCACCTCCGCAAATGCGGCCCCTTGCTTCGCGAGGGTCCACATTTGCGGACAAACATAGCCGACGTAGGAGCCTTCACCTTCTGCAAATGCGGCCCCTCGCTTCGCGAAGGGTCCGCATTTGCAGAGCGAACTGCATCCCTCACTTCGCGAGGGATGCAGTTCTTGCGGGCTCTCTGCGCGAGCCCACAAGCATGAGCAACGGCTCGTATGCTCACAACTATATATGTCAATATATGTGATGAACTTACAGCTCCCATGGATGATTAGATAATTTATATATGCAATTAAATGTACACTGTCACCAATGAGATTTTGTATATAATAAGGGGATGTAAATGAGTTAGGGGGTTAAGGGGGATGCTGTCTGGTTTATAAAAAAGGATCTGTTCACCCAGGAGTTTTTAGCAGATCATTTTCTGTACAAGTAAACCAGACTAGATATGAGCTTCACACTTCAGGGCCACTTAAATCTAATAGGTGAGTGGGAGAAGATTAACCCTTTACATGGCAAATATCAAATGGAAAATCCACTTTACAGTGAGAAATTACTTAATGTAATTTCTTAAATAAAAATGCTTAAAATACTTGGGGCCCTATTAAATTCGAGCTGCGGATGAAATTGTATCTCGCGAAGGCCCATCGTAACTCGATTTACAATATCCGAGTCGACTTGCGATTGACTTGCGTAATTTCGGACTACTTTGCCGAGATTTGCCTACGATAAGCGCTACGTAGTAAGTAGCGGACAAGAATTCCTTGCGGACGCTCGTATCTCGCAAATTCGCTAAGTGAACAAAAAACCCACGTAAAATGGTTTACGCATTACGTACAGGCAACTTAAAAATCTAAAAGTGAGTTTAACAGAGGAAAAGCATGGAAGGCCATTACAATTGATTTCACCATCCCCTCCCCCCACCAAAGCCAAGGCATTATACAACCAATTAGTTGTTACATTTTGAATGAAAAGCCATGCTGCAGCTTACATAAAGCAAAATTAAAGACACACTACCTGATTACATAAAAACACAAAAACATCCAAATAATGCCATATTAACCCTGTTATTTTGTATACATGTTGCTCATCACATCTACATTTGGGAACACAAATATGGGGCACATGGAGTATGTGAATATGTCCTGTTCAGTCTTTCGGTCGGGTCCGTCTGTGACCCTCTGTCACTGCTTTCTTACAAGGTTCCTATGCTGGTGAGACCGGAGTGGGTTGTCAGTTCCTTCCCCAGTGGTTTGGCATTTGGCCCTGCATTCTGCTTTCACTCTCACCCCCACAATGACCCTCAATGGCATAGCTCACAGCTTCATTGAAATACACAATACCTCTTGTTTGGTCTTTCGGTCGGGTCCGACTGTGACCCTCTGTCACTGCTTTCTTACAAGGTTCCTATGCTGGTGAGACCGGAGTGGGTTGTCAGTTCCTTCCCCAGTGGTTTGGCATTTGGCCCTGCATTCTGCTTTCACTCTCACCCCCACAATGACCCTCAATGGCATAGCTCACAGCTTCATTGAAATACACAATACCTCTTGTTTGGTCTTTCGGTCGGGTCCGACTGTGACCCTCTGTCACTGCTTTCTTACAAGGTTCCTATGCTGGTGAGACCGGAGTGGATTTTCAGTTCTGCTGTCACTCTCCCACCCACAAGGGCAGCAAACACACACAGAGGGTTTGCAGAGGCACAATGAGCACTAGCCAACTCATCTCCATCAGGGGTAATCGCCACTACTCTTATCCAAGGAAGTCCCACGCCATTGCTGGTGGCCATCTGCCAAGATGACCATTCATTCCCATTTGGTGACCTCCCATTATGTTCTGCTATTCATCAATTTACATTAGTTTCGATTGCTAAGTGATGTTGGGGAAGTGCGTGGGGAAATCACTGGAGAAGGAACTGACAACCCACTGCAGTATCACCTATCATTATCCTTTTAGGCCCACAGGGGAATGTTCCTACTCCCCAGTCCCGCTAATTGTACTTGGCCTGTGCATTAACCCTTTATTATGCCTAGATTGTAGATCAATTAGATGCATTATATGATATCTAATGCTATTAGGACTATTATTCCTCTTAGTATGTATGGATCTATTGCAGGTTAACTACTGCTCATTAGTTTACAGCTATAGTAATGTGACACTAATGTGATGCATGTGGATGTCCCCTAACCCCAACCATTGAAAACACACCGACATGGGGAGAACAGGATAACACAGCTTTATTTTTGGACAAAGACCACAATCAGCAGTGGTCAAGACTGTGCATTTACAGAACGGTATAACAAAACTTTATTTTTGGACACACACCACAATCAGCAGTGGTCAAGACTGTGCATTCACAGAACGGTATAACAAAACTTTATTTTTGGACACACACCACAATCAGCAGTGGTCAAGACTGTGCATTCACAGAACGGTATAACAAAACTTTATTTTTGGACACACACCACAATCAGCAGTGGTCAAGACTGTGCATTCACAGAACGGTATAACAAAACTTTATTTTTGGACACAAACCACAATCAGCAGTGGTCAAGACTGTGCATTAATATCATGGGTGTGGTGTGGGCGGGTCCCGAGAGAGCAAGGGGCTAAATAAAAAAAAGGGGATACCTACAGGGGTCAATCTAATAGTCTAGAATAAGCATGATGCATAGCACCTACCAGGGTCACATGCTGCAACCGGAACCAGAAATCACTCCATTTAACTGAAGAAACCATTAGAGTGAACGGCACTTACAACTTGTCTGGATCTGTTCAATTGAACAAATGATTCAACCTCTGGACTGTGTAATCCAATCCAGTTTCACACATACAGTATGGTGTGTGAAATTGCCCACAAAAATGAATGGTCAACAAAAAACAAAAAAGGCGGAGGAGGATCAAAAAAAATAATGACAATGCATGTACAGTAAAGTGCTAAATACTGTACCAATATACCAACTCACCTGATTCCCATCTGCAAGCATTACTAACTATTAGCTACAGTAGGTCTCTGGATAATGAGTAATATGGGCAAATACCCATTAATATGGACAGGACACAAAGGTCAGCAGCCACATTCACTGTTTCTTACATCAGACGCAAAGATCTGTTCTCAGACCGATATTGAGGTCAGGATCACATGCTTTATTAGTGCATATATTAATGCTGGCTGTCATTAACATGCCATTGTGAGACTTTGCAGGTCCACCGCCATAGCGGTATTAGTCTACATTTCAGCTAACAATAATCATGTCTGAGATATCTGGCAATATGATAGCTTTAAGATTGTGGGAGCTACATGTTAAGGAGGGGGCTGTCATTGGAGTAATGTCTACCTGAGAGGCACTGGGAAAACCTTACGCCTCATATAATTCCTCCACAATGCTTGCAGATGCAGGAGATGCCTTCATGGGCCTGAATTGTACCTAAAACAAAACAAATGGAAAGAAAAACAAAGAGAAAACATAAAGTCTAAGGGCCTAAAAAAAAAAGGGGGCTGCAGCATCCCTTCCCAACAGCATTCCCCAGTGACCATCAATTGGTGGCATGTTCAACCGAACCCTACGTGTCCACAGAGAAGAGGATCATGGACCATGTGATGGGAGGTAGCCATCTGCATACAAAATGTCACCATCACATAGGCAAAGATCCAAAACTCTGTAGCCAGGCTAAATGAGGTCAGCATTGTGACCAATAGATTGTCACTGAGGAGTGCTGTTGAGAAGGCACAATTATGTCCACAGCCCCTAGGTCCTCCTCCGCCTGGGCACAGGACCTGCCTCGTCCGCGGCCGGACGCCGTCTCCTTGTTGGTGGTGGGGGAGCAGGAGGAGGTAGTGGCACCACGGGTGGTGGTGGCGGCGGAGGCACGGTGGAAGGAGAGGAGGGGCCAGTCTGCTGTTGGCTGGTGACCTGCCCCGTTCCCAGCAGCCTGACCAAATGCTGCTCCAGCTTCCGATGATGGCTCCTCTCCTCCCTAAAGCGCCTGTCCAGGCTGCGCCTCATGCCAGAGATGTTGGCATCAATCCTCCTCACGACGGCCAACAACTCCAGCAGCGCAGCCTCGGTCGTTGGTGGTGGGGGGGGGCTCGGGTCCTGCTGGCAGGGCCGGGTGGGAAGATGGCGGGGACAGAGTGGGGAGGATCTGGGACCCGGCTGGAGACATGGTCTCTGACATTGGTGTCCCCGGTGGCTCAGTGTGTGGGGAAGGAGGAGCTGTGGCATATGTAACGGATCTCCTGGCACCCAGACCGGGTACCTCCGTTGATAGACGCGTCCTAGTTTGCGCCGAGGCCTACAAGCACCGCACCGGACGCCACAACAACCACAGACTCCACAACCGCCGTAGCTTAGCTGGAGCCGCGCTGTCTTCCTTCCACCCTGTATGAATCTCCAGCATCCAGGACCGTGTGGGGAAGACCTCTCCTTCAAGGATAGCACATCAGGAACAAGCGTTCAGTAGTTACAGCTCAAGGGAGTATGCAAAAGCATAGCAATCCCCAGTATGATAGAGCGATCCCCTCCAAGAACGAGATGAGACTACGTTTTGAAGGGTCAAGTAGAACTATTCTTTAATGACAGGGGATCTCCTATTATGCAATGGTGCCCTCTGAAGGGCTACACCCACATAATTATCACAGCCAATTAGATACATGGTTCAACCCCCACGTCTCCTCCCCTCAGATAACAGGTAACACAATTAAAACAGACACAATTTTAACCACATTCTGGATGTACCCCAAAACAGGGGGTACACCTTTAAGTCCAGCACCGTTCAATATCTCTCACCCAGGGGAACACCATATTAAAAAATGGTATGAATCAGACCAGGGGTTCAAAAGTTAGTAAAAGTATGTTTTTCACATAACACACAGACATTTCACATATCCCCCACACAATACACATATAGGACAATAGGTGTGGTCACCCCTCCCTGAGGCAACTTGATATAATCAGACAATGATGAAATCAGCCTTCTTTGTTCTTATCTGAGAATGAAAACACTTTATACAATCGACTCCCTTATCTGTAACAGGATTATCTCTCCTGCCAAGGTCTGCACTAGCCTGGGGCCAATATTCTGCAGAGCATAAACCAACATACATACAGTATATTACTAGGATCATATTTTAACCAAGAATTAAATAACCATAAACAGGGTAAAACAGTGATGGGTTCCGTTACAGCTGGGATCTGAGCGCACAAAACTACCGAATAGCGCTCAGATCATCTTCACACAGTTCAATTGCCATGGAGCTAAAGTCTTTCCCATAGTCTTTCATCATATGAATGGGCTCCATGGCATATCTATCTGTGGTATCATGGTTCACACAGGGCAAGTACCGAATGACCCCCCTGTATGTAAAGGGCCAGAATGAGTGACATACACTCTGGTATGGCCGAATACTGTGTTTGAAGGGCAATATGTACCAGGGCCATAGTCGCAGGGCAGGAGGCTGGCAAACAGTCCTCTCCAAGACAAAGTGGCGAAGGGCACTTCGTCACAACATATTCCACTCCTTCTGAGGGCCCCGGCGAGATGGCAAGTCTTTGGAGGAGGGGGACAGTCGGGCTCTGGACAGGGGGGCTGTCAACGACCACGACCTCCCCCTCCGAAGAGCCAGGGCCCTCGGATGAGCCTGTAGCCTCCTCCCTCTGAGCGGTCTCCTGCGGGGCGGGGGCTGACGGCCCGCTCGTGGCTCATCACTGGACCCAGAACTCCTACTGGATGCTGAAATAGAGAAAAGAAAGGTACATGTCATTAGTATGCTGATCAATACATTGATATGTTTTCACTCCTAACTATCTGACATCTAGGCCTGAACATGGATGATTCTCCTAATTGCAACTCCCATTAGCTCTCATTTGCTAGATTGGATCTATTCTTTGGTTTCTTGTCTTGACCTTTCCTGGCTCCTAACACTGTCTGGATTTTTCCTGCGGTTTCATTCCTAACTATCTGACATCTAGGCCTGAACATGGATGATTCTCCTAATTGCAACTCCCATTAGCTCTCATTTGCTAGATTGGATCTATTCTTTGGTTTCTTGTCTTGACCTCTCCTGGCTCCTAACGCTGTCTGGATTTCTTATGCGGTCTGTAACTGCATAGGCTGCATTGGGCGCACCAGTACATGGACTCTATTGCTTAATTACTCTTGGGGTGGCCAGGAATGACAGTGATTTGTCAGCTTCATGGATTTAATGACACTTCCATCCATCCCTTGTTAATTCCATGGAGCTGACATGTAAGTGTCCTTGTTGGTCACCATGTGTAGTGTGTGTGATGCACATGTGGTGGCATGTTGGTGTATGTGATATTCACCTGAATTGGAGGCTGGGTACTGCTGGGCCACTGGGGATGAAGCTCCAGCTGCGGGCGATGGTCCGAGAAAGTCCCTTGCGATCCTCTCCCACTCCTTATAGGTGACACTGTGTCCCTCAGCTTCTCTGGCCATCTTCCTCTTCACCGTGGCCCTGATATCCACATATCTGTGCTTCAAGGACCTCAAGCCCCTAGGAACTGTGGACACCTCCTTCATCACTTGCTCTACCTCCTTCCAAGCCTGAGCCTTAGGCCCAGGCTTCGCTTCCCTTGCAACAAGGATGACGGGCCGGTCACGGATCGCACCCAGGAGGACCATATTCTCCTGGGGCGTATAATTACGGGCCCTGCGCCTGCCCTTGCCAATAGCCCCTTGCTCTCTCGACTGTGCTCGGGGACCCTGGCCTCCCTGCACTCTTCCTGAGGCCTGTCCCTTCCCCAAACTACCACGCCCCCTGGGAAAAGGCCCCTTCCCCTCTTTCCCTCCTCTATCAGTGCCTGTGTCTCCCTCCTCCTCCTCCTCTTCCCCCTCGTCTGGGGACCACTCCTCCTCCTCCAGGGACACCTCCTCCTCCTCCGGGGACACCTCCTCCACCCCCTCCTGGGGACATCTCCTGCACCCCCTCTGGGGACACCTCCTCCACCCCCTCTGGGGACACCTCCTCCACCCCCTCCGGGGACACCTCCCCCTCTCCTCCACCCTCCACTACACTCTCCTCACTCTCCTCACTCTCCACTCCTCTCCTCCTCTCTCCACCTATCTCCTCCCTCCATGCTGAAATAATAACAAAATAAGGATAACTCAAAATAAGTGTAACTGTTATATAGGTGATGAAAAAAAAAGTGTATGTTCTATGTGTTTTTAATAACTGTTGGGGGATGCGGTGCAAAGGTTGGGGGGGGAGGTGTGTGGTGTGTGTCCTAACGCTATGTATGTCTCTATGTGTCTTTAATCTATGTGTCCGGCAAATATGTGTAATGTGTAAATATGTGTAACTCTTACGTGTAAATATGCTAGTAATCCAATCCAAAACAATCAAAAAGAGTGCGCCTACAAATCAAAAGAACGATAAAGAAATAAGAGTATTACTGGAATGTCTGTTGGAAAGAAAATATGTGTGTGCTATGTGTATTTAATAAGTGGTGGGGGATGGGGTGTGTTGGGGGATGGGGTGTAGTGGGGGGATGGGTGTGTGGGGTGTGTGTCCTAACTATATATATATCTCTATGTGTGTTATTTAATCTATGTGTCTTGCAAATATGTGAAATCTGTAAATATGTGTATTGCTTAAATGGAAGGACTTATGAAATAGACAATGAAAAAAGAAAAAATAACTAATCTCCCTCTCTCCAAAGTACTAATCAAACTCTCTCCCACCTGCTCCTGGAACTGCGTGCTAACTCCAATGGCTCTTACAACACAGTCAGTGCATGGGTTTGTATCAATCACATTTATAAGCTCATACTGTCAATCAAATTCTTAGCTCGTACGTGATTGGCTGAGAGGCGTGTCTCGCTAGGACGTCCCCTTATCAGCTTGCGAGCGCGCCAACAGACTCAGCCAATTACATACGCACTTATAGTGTCAGGCCGCCAAGTGCGTATGTAATTGGCTGAGAGTCCCAATGCGGGCCGCCAAGTGCGTATGTAATTGGCTGAGAGTCCCAATGCGGGCCGCCAAGTGCGTATTTAATTGGCTGAGAGTCCCAATACATACGCACTGGGCGGCCCGCGTTGGGACTCTCAGCCAATTACATACGCACTTGGCGTCCCGCGTTGGGACTCTCAGCCAATTACATACGCACTTGGCGGCCCGTGTTGGGACAGCCAATTACATGCGGCCAAGTGCGTATGTAATAGGTTGAGAGGCTTCTTGACGTAAAATCATCAGCTGGAATGCCATGTAAAGATCCACAGGTGACCAATGGCAAAGCAGAAATTAACGTGCCTAATACCAGGTCATGCAATCAACAAGCTATATAACCCCATCCCCAACAAGTCATCAGCATGTCTGAAACAGCATGGATGATCATGTGAGAGGGATGATGGCCAGGATGAGTGGGCGTATGAGGTTGAGATGCTTTTGTGCAGCTCACCTAGCACAGTATGAAGACCAGGAAGCAAGGTGTGATTGAGGGGGTGATGGGGAGTGGCAGAGAGGAGTGTCTGGGAGTGAATGAGGGTGTGAGTGGTGATGTGATCCATGCTGGGGCAGAACCAAGCCAGGCAAGGAAATTACCACAGGCCATGCCCAGTATCTTTGGGGTGGATCAGGGAGGAGAGAGAGCTACAGTAGCACAGGGACAGAGGGATATAGGGCCACCTGCACCCAGGGAGGTTGACAATGTTGTCGGTGATCAGCTGCTGGGGGGAGTACAGGATGTGGTGGCTCAGGCAGAAGGGGGGGAGCCTGACCAGGAGCCTGACCAGGAGCCTGACCAGGAGCCTGTGAGGAGGCGGGCACCCAATGTGTACAGGGAGAGACTCACATTAGAGGGGTTAACTGATGGGAAGGTGTATGAGCTTTTTCGGCTGACCCATGCCAGTCTTGGGGAGCTCTATGAGGTTCTCAGAGCGGACCTGGAGCCTCGCTCAGGGGCAAAGAGAGCCATCCCAGGAATGACACGGATGTTAGTTGCAATACACCTCCTTGCTTCTGGTAGCTTTCAGACCACCCTGAGCATAGCCGGAGGAATGTCTCAACCAAGCCTCTCGAATTGTCTGAGTGCATTCCTCCGTGCTATTGGTCGGAGAGCTGCCGAATACATCAGTTACCCTAACACTGCTGAAGAGATCTCGAAGGTGAAGTTCGATTTCTTCCAATTAGGAGGTATCCCCAATGTGCTTGGTGCTATTGACTGTACACACGTGGCACTGATACCTCCTAGAGAGCAAGAAGCGCTGTACAGAAATCGTAAGCATTATCATTCAATCAATGTCCAGGTTGTTTGCGATGCGAACATGCGCATACAAGGTGTGTATGCAGGCTTCCCGGGAAGTGCTCACGACGCCTATATCCTGCGTGCATCCGAAATATCTGACATCTTTGAGTCCGGCAGATTTCCATCCGGATGGCTACTGGGTGAGTACACATTAGTAATGGCAGTCAACCATATCTTACTATGACTGGATACAATAACACATCCGGTACATCATGTTTCCCTCTATTGCTATGGTGTTCACATGTGCATTACGGAGTAATACTACCAAAGCCAGAACAGAATAGCTCATTGCTGGCCAGAACCCTGTGTTAGCTTGGCCAAACAGTATGCACAACAACATATGCCAAAAACCACAATTGATTAATCATTAGGTTTATGTTCTGATGCATTCCCTTGTATCCTGTGACATGACATCTCTAGTCTACATAACGTGTTGTGTGTTCTTGTACGGCCTATGTAAGTGAGATGACTTCAGAATTCATCTGATAGAGGAGAATTAATAGTGTTTGGCAAACTATTTCTTGCCTGAATATATCCTGGAATAAACATGAATTAGCTTACCTTGAAGTTATCAAAATCTCCAAGGTCTTTTGGCATTTGCGTTTGATCGTGTACGCCCCTGGGAAATTCCACCTGAATTAGCATCACATTTACGTTCACAAGAATACACTATCACGCTTCACCTCAGACCTCTGGCATGTGCTCGGTACAAGAACTGCAACAGTGACTTCCTGCTCTCTACCAGAAGGGTCGCAATATGTACCCTGTTGTATTTCCCTTGTATCTCCGCCTCATGTAAGCGTCCGGTGGGTGTGAACATCTGGATTTTACATTTGTGGAAATCACATTGTAATTGATCTGAAGCTTCATATAGAATACATGTGTTAATACACTACTAATTATCCTATCAGATGCATTCATGATCCATCTCCCTACATATATCTTTAACTGTGTATTAGCCACAGGGATGTGTTGATAGGTCATGATGAAGATATTTGGGCATATGCTTTGTCAAACATCACAACATCCTATTCATATCAACATCATATTTTATTTCCACCAGGTGATGCAGGATATGTGTGTTTGCCGTGGTTGTTGACCCCTGTGAGCAATCCCCATATTCGGGCAGAGGCGCGGTATAATGCTGCGCATAAAAACCTGCCGGAATGTAATTGAGCGCACCTTTGGTGTACTAAAGATGCGCTTCAGATGTTTACATTCCACTGGGGGGGCTCTACAATACAAGCCCCAGAAAGTTTGTCGCATCATCGTTGCCTGCTGCTGTCTGCACAATATTGCAGTACAGGCCAACTGTTTTGGGGACATTGATGCGGCTCCGCTACCTAGGGAGGAAGAGCCTTTATTTCCCCCTGAAGTGGATAATCTGCAGGGGTCACAACAATGTGCCCGCCTAATTCGTGAGTACTTCACATGTAAGTACATACCCAATATGCATGGAACACAGTCTAATGTATCTGGATTATGCCTAACTCCCAAATCCACCTTTATCCATCGCCCTTGTCATACAGAATTCCAACCAGTCCAAAGTAGAGGAGAGTTCCCTGACGTTGTCGATGTTTGTACCCTGGAACAAGGCACATGATCAGTTATAGGTAAGTAAGCACACATTCCCATACACATCTTAAGTACTGACGGTTATAAACATCAATGGCATAGATAATTTGAGTGGATTATATATCCCACTATGTCAATGTATATATGCCCCACGTTACATTGTTATCTAGTAATTTAGATGGAAAAAAGACTTTAGTCCATCAGGTTCAACCTCTATACATCTATGATCTGCAATACGCAGATTTATTGTTAATTGATCCAGAGGAAGTCACCGAACAACAAAATGTGAAGCTTTGCCAATTGTCTACACAGGGCAGAAAAATATAACATTCCTTCCTGAGCCCAGATACTGGTGATCGTATTCATCCCTGGATCAATACTCCCTCTCTATTTATCCAGGATAGCCCCTAATGCCTGTTTGGTTTTGTAATGTAAAAAGATACCCAATCCCTTTTTAAAGTCACCTACAACCTCTACGGACCAGGATTGTTCACATTGTCTGATCCTGCCAAACCACATGAAATGGGATCAAAATGTCGTAGATAAATACCATACACACATACTTTGTCTAATTTGTGACTGTAATCCTAACATCATATTAACCTTACAGAGCTGCTGTCGTGTGTCAACTCTTCTTTCAACAACTTAGACATGGAAAAACATGACCAGCAACAGAACTGCTACATCAATGTGAGCTACATAGTGAGTATTTGTGTAATAATATGGCCACGTATGCTGAAGGACACAAATAACACATCAATCACTTTATTAATATCGGCCTATCTCTTTCCAGAATACATCAGATAGGTAAGCGGTGATAACTAATGACGATCCACAGCGCACGTGTCCTGGTGGAACAAATCACCTTGCGGATGAGCTTGGGACTGCGTCCAAGGTAAAACAGCACATTTGGCTCTCCAAAGATGCATTAATGTGTAATCTATGTGAGATTCCTACATCATTAGCCAGATGAGTAGCTCGTTTCATATGTAGGGAAAGAACAGAGAAGACGTTTGTCTGAAATGAGCAACATGTATTGGTACAGTGGATCGAAAAGGTCTAAAGTCTACACACCCCTGTTAAACTGTCATGTTTCTGTGCTGTCAAAAAATGAGACCAAGATAAACCATTTCTGAACTTCTCCACCTTTAATGTGACCTTTAAACTGTACAACTCAGTTGAAAAACTAACTGAAATCAGTTAAGTAGAGTGAAGAAGAAATCAAAAAAGAAAATCACATGGTTGCATAAGTATGCACACCCCTAAACTAATACTTTGTTGAAGCCCCTTGTGATGTTATTACAGCACTCAGTCTTTTTGGGGATGAGTCTATCCGCATGGCACATTGTGACTTGGCAAGATTTGCCCACTCTTTGCAAAAACACTTCAAATCTGTGAGATTGCGAGGGCATCTCCTGTGCACAGCCCTCTTCAGATCACCCCACAGGGATTCAGGTCTGGGCTCTGGCTGGGTCATTCCCAAACTTTATTCTACTTCTGGTGAAGCCATTCCTTTGTTGATTTGGATGTAGAAAGATAAAGTTGTAGAAAGATGAAGTTCCTCTTCATGTTCAGCTTTCTAGCAGAAGCCTGAAGGTTTTGTGCCAATATTGACTGGTATTTGGAACTGTTCCTAATTCCCTCTATCTAAACTAAGGCCCCAGTTCCAGCTGAAGAAAAACAGCCCCAAAGCATGATGCTGCCACCACCATGCTTCACTGTGGGTATGGTGTTCTTTTGGTGATGTGCAGTGTTGTTTTTGCACCAAACATATCTTTTGGAATTATGGCCAAAAAGTTCAACCTTGGTTTCATCAGACCATAACACCTTTTCCCACATGCTTTTGGGAGACTTCAGATGTTTGTTTTTTTTGCAAAATGCAGCCTGGCTTGGATGTTTTTCTTTGTAAGAAAAGGCTTTCATCTTGCCACTCTACCCCATACGCCAGACATATGAAGAATACCGGAGATTGTTGTCACATGTACCACACAGCCAGTACTTGCCAGATATTCCTGCAGTTCCTTTAATGTTGCTGTAGGCCCTCTTGGTAGCCTCCCAGACCAGTTTTCATCTGGTCTTTTCATCCATTTTGGAGGGAGCTCCAGTTCTTGGTAATGTCACTGTTGTGCCATATTTTCTCCGCTTGATGATGACTGGCTTCACTGTGTTCCGTGGTATATCTAATGCCTTGGAATTTCTTTTGTACCCTTCTCCTGACTGATACCTTTTAACAATGAGATCCCTCTGATGCTTTGGAAGCTCTCTGTGGACCATGGCTTTTGCTGTGGGATGCGACTAAGAACATTTCAGGAAAGACCAACTAGAGCAGCTTAACTTAATTTGGGGTTAATCAGAGGCACTTTAAACGATGGCAGGTGTATGCTGACTCCTATTTAACACGATTTGGAATGTGATTGCTTCATTCTGAACACAGCTACATCCCCAGTTATAAGAGAGTGTGCAGACTTATGCAACCACATTAGTTTTCTTTGTTTTTTTCTTCCCTCCACCTTACAGATTTCAGTTTGTTTTACAATTGAGTTGTACAGTTTATATGTCACATTAAAGGTGGATATAGTTCGAAAATGATTTTTCATTGGCTAATTTCTTTAAAATATTGTGTAGACTTTTTATAACCACTGTAAGTGACGAAGTAAGCGCTCCGGAAGCATGTGCAATGTAAATATTGACATGTTCCTTTTATGTTTCAGATCGCAAAGATGAGTCCCTTTCCACAGTCAGAACAAGGAATGATGAGCATTCCCACGTTCCAGGACTATGCTATTGTCACATTGCATCATGTATGTTCCTATGTCAGTCAATCATGTGTTGCATCGGGTGTGATATCACATCCTCTACATCGATTTAGATGTACCTATTGCTTTAGATCTGCCATTCTCTCCTCTACTTGGACTATTGGGAAGCCTGTATCATACTTCCTTCCAGATCTCTTCCTCGGTGCTGATGTGAACTTCCCTGTACATATGGGGAAGAGTAACTCTAGCCTTGGAACATAACTGTTAATGAGGTTCCGTTTACCTTCAGTTATGAATATGCAACAGCAGATAATAGAGATGCTCATTCACAGAACAGAACACACATCGAACTGGCCAGTTAGTTGGTAGTTCTGCTAACACATGAAATTATTTTGAACACACTGATATGGTCCTGGTCAGGTTCACATCTGAGTGTCCAAACTTAGATATGTAGAGTCTTCTCTCATAGTGCCATTTCCAGTGACATGACCTACGGGGGTTCTAACATTGACTGATTGAGCACTTCTACCTCTGCAGTTGCATAGGAGTGTGTGTTGCGCGCACACACAAGACTACAGATTACTTCTCCCCATGAGCATATCTCCTTCTGTATTGTTGGGTTTGAATATTGAATGTTATCCTGATATATTTAATAATATAACTGATATTGCCTCACATTGGATGATGCACTGTATCTCCCCCCCTCAACTGATCATCTCTACCAATGTCACCCCCCCCTGCGTGCATTCTGGCCCCATGTCCCTATTTCCGTGTGTTACTGGAACTCTGTATCCTACCCACCTCCACCATGATACTGAGCAGGCCTGTGGTAATTTGTCACTGTGTGGCTTTGTGAACAATTAAACCGTTTTTTTTCACTCAATGTTTGTGTAATCCTGAATATTTACCATGTAACAAGTCAATTACCCTAAAAGTCAGATGTGCTCTGTACCATCAGTTAGTGGTGTAACTATTCGGGTCAATCTGCGTTGACATTACTACATAATCATGAATGTCGATTCATATCATTCAAGTTGAGCCCTTCAAGTCATTATATACAACCCTGCATGTCTATAGACATGATTTCAGAATTCACACCCCTCCGACTTGCACCTACATGTATATTGGCAAGGTACAGATTAATGTGCATATGTATCTATGTAAACACACACAGATATATGTATTGAACAATGACACTTCATTCTATCTGTATACTCGCAACTAGAAAGCATGATATGGTACAAACACACAGAAACAGTGATAACAGTATAACATAATCATACTTTATTTCATACATAGAGTACAAACAGAAATGGACAAGACTGTGCATTAATATCATGTGTGTGTTGTGAAGAGATCCTAGTATGGCAAGGGGCTGTGGCAAATCTGAGGACATCTGAAGAGGAAACAGACAACATCATCAGGGTAATGCATAGCATCTCCTAGGGTCACATGTGGTCAGGACCCCACAGTAACCAACAGCATATAACACGACATCTAATCAACATAACCATTAATGCGCATACAACAACCATATGGTTGCCAGAATAAACAGACACTATAAAACAGGGATCATGTCATACTAAGCGATTTCACACACAGTGTGAATTGGTCAATAGATTATTTGAATCTGGAAAACAGAGGTAGGAGGTATTAGAACAATCAGAAGCTGTTATTAGAGTACATTGTTTTTGCTTTTGACACTACTATAAACCAACTAACATGAACATCATCTCCGAGCAGTAAGAACCATATTTATTCTATCCTGTTCAGTCAGCCTTCCAGGAATATGCTTAGGATGTGGAATACGACAAGGCATGCTTCACTGTGAACACAATCCTTCAGCAAAATGTACTATCACTATCTATGTGGAATAGTTGTGCCATGCTGATATCACATCTCACTTCTAAATGGGTAGTACCAAGGCCAGACAGATTACACTGTTCACATTACCCCTAAACACATGAACATTGATCATGATGTCAAACCCAGGAAATTGCCACTTTGGTTTGGATGACATGAAAAAACTGAAGCCAATTTCATAATGTTAACGGGATGGAATGCTACAAAAACGTATGTGGAATTGCTGGTTGGGATTAGCAGATAGTAATGGGACTGTGCAACTCTATAGCCTGGACACTGATCATTATAATGGAAGATCACACAGTCATGTTTCTTAGTGAAAAGATATGTAGTCCTATATTTCATTTCAGAGCCATCTGCAGTGGGGAATAATCCTGATAGAATGCCCGTTGTGAACTGGGTTGAGTGTTTACTCACATGATGGTATTGTACTGCTCGAAGATGAAGAAAATGTCTTCATAGTTGTGAGAGTTGGCTATTAACACCTACAAAGACAAAAACAATGTCTCATTCCGAACAATATTATGATTAAATACAGCATTTAAGCTCAAGGTCAATCCACATTGAACATCAATTGTTAAAATGTTCAACATAACCAGACATGTACACACTCTGTAGCCAATATTATGTCAACATGTATAACAATAAGTATTCTGTGAGGAGTGGTCAGGAGGCCCTCTCGGATGGTCCTAACATCTCCTACTCCGAGTTAGCGGGGCCCCACCGTCTGTGCCCGCGGCCCGTCTCCCTCTTCCACGCCGTGGTGTGGGATCAGGGGGTGCCACTACAGCAAGTGGCTGTGGTTCCAATGTGGGCGATGTCTGAGATGAGGAGGCAGACATCTCAGGTTGAGATTGGACAACCGAAGGCTGGAGAGGTATGGGCTGGCGACGTAGATTATGCAACAATGCGCGTCTCTCCCAGCTTGCGCGTTCCTCATATCTCTCCATCCTTCGGTTGTGCCTCCTCATCTCAGCATATATAGCACGTGTGGTGGCTGAGATCACCCTATTTCCAGCCAGGATGGCCCTGCTAACAGCCAATTGTCTTTCGCTAATGTCCAGCATTTGCCTTGCTATCTGGCTTTGGGCCTAGTCCTCTTCTTTGATGTGAGCCATGATGTGCCGTAATTGGCCAGGGAGATGTGGCAGAGGGCCTGGAGGTCTGGCGACTGGGCGGCTGGCAACTGGGCGGCTGGCGACTCCGCGGCAGGCGACTCCGCGGCCGGCGACTCCGCAGCTCTTCCTCCCGGGACACTTGGGGCCGGGGCACTTCCTCCCTGGGCACTTGGGGCCGGGGCACTTCCTCCCGGGGCACTTGGGGCCGGGGCACTTGGGGCCGGGGCACTTCCTCCCGGGGCACTTGTGGCCTGGGCACTTCCTCCCGGGGCACTTGTGGCCGGGGCACTTCCTCCCGGGGCACTTGGGGCCGGGGCACTTCCTCCCGGGGCACTTGTGGCCGGGGCACTTCCTCCCGGGGCACTTGTAGCCGGGGCACTTCCTCCCGGGGCACTTGGGGCCGGGGCACTTGGGGCCGGGGGCACTTCCACCCGGGGCACTTGGGGCCGGGTCACTTGTGGCTGGGGCACTTCCTCCCGGGGCACTTGGGACCGGGGGAATTCCTCCCGGGGCACTTGGGGCCGGGGCACTTCCTCCCGGGGCCCATGGTGGAGCCCAGGCTGAGTGCGTATGACGGCGGAGCCCAGTATGAGGGGGGAGCCCAGGGTGATGGCTGCGCCCAGGGTGAGGGCTGTGCCCATTGTGAGGGCGGAGCCCATGATGAGGGCGGAGCACCAGATGAGGATGGAGCCCATGATGAGGGCTGGGCCCATGATGAGGGCGGAGCACCAGATGAGGGCGGAGTCCATGATGAGGGCGGAGCCCCAGATGAGTGCGGAGCCCCAGATGAGGGCTGTGCCCATGATGAGGGCGGAGCCCAGGATGAGGGTGGAGCCACTGAGGGTGGAGCCGCTGAGGGTGGAGCCGCTGAGAGAGGCACAGGATGGTGTGGCTGGTGCAGGCCCTGAGGTGGCCACGCCGAAGAGGGCCCGGGCATCACTTCCCGCTCCGTATGAGCAAGTGATGTGGATGGTCCCGGGCCCTCCTGAATGTCCTGGCCCACTTCAGCCCTTCCTGCCTCCTCCTCTTCTGAATCTGTGGATACTGCAATGGAATAAACATATATTTCAGTTGGTTGCCATACACAATTGCCAGCTATGCATTTACATATCATTGACATCATGGTCACCTGTGAGTGACTGTGGTGCTTGTGTTACACAGATGAGCCACGGCTGCATACTGAGCATTGTGGATCATGGCTCATATGAATGTGTACTGCATGTGCCTCAGACACGTGCTCTGCTGCATCTGCTGTGCAGTGTGTGAGACTGACCAATCTGACAAGTTTCCAGCAATGGTTGGTGATATGCAGCTTAGACATGGTCCAGGTTAGGACAGTATATGACACACATGCAGTGCTACAGAGTCTGTATCCACATATGCCGCACAGCCAAATTTTTAGTCACGATCGCAGTGGAGGCCAAAGTCAGGCCTGCATTTGGGGATAGCCATGCTGCATCCAGATGAGTATATCATTCTCCAAGTCATTAAGTCTAATTGACTCATCTGTTCACATCAAGGAAATCCACATATCCAGGCCTGTGCGCAGCCCAGCAAGTTTGACTTTGGACACCCTGCTCTATTGCAATCAATCTGGATATAATTAGAAATTGACATATCAGGGAGACAAATTATGAACATGATAGGTTTGCTACCAGGACTGAAATGGTTATTGTCGCACCATACATTTTTAGTCAACCATCGGGCTTACAGTGCTATTGTATGTGAATTATCCCTGTGTGTGGCCAGGGGTGTAGGAGGCCATATAATTCTTGAGCAAGGGTGGGCAGGTTCGGGCCTGGAGGGCCACACAGGTGAGCCAATCGCCTTTTCAGTCATCCGGATTGACTCACCTGTGCCCAAAAAGGATATCTTGAAAGTCCGGCATGTATGTGGCCCTCCTTACCCACCCCTGTTCTAGAGGGATACAGCTCATTATATACAACAGCCAGAACACAAGCCTATTTATACATACATAGGTGTGCAGTGGCCTACCACTAGGTGTAGCTATGTGTACGTATTAATCTATGTGTGTGAATTATGTGATATCAGTAATTATGCGTATTGTAAACAAAGGGTTAAATTATCTGCTAGTTCAAAAATTGAAATTCTCTCCTCTCTCCTCTCTCTTCTCTCTTCTCTCTCTCCTCTCTCCACCAAAAACCCACCAACGCCTAGACCTGTGTGTCTACTTGCAAAAGCTCCAGCACAGTCAATTATGTTCTGTTTTGGCTCCCTTTTAAAGGCATACTGCCGTCAGGTTAAGTGGTACGTATCACGTATTTCGCGCTCTTTTCATACGCAAAGTGATCCGAGATATCGTACCTCATGCGCAAATACGAACGTGTACGCATTCGCATCCATCGCTCGTATCTCGCAGCACTTGGAATTTAATAGCGTCGGAAATGGTTTCTTTTTTAAACTACGTAGGACTTGCGTTTTCACCTATTATTTCCGCAGCTCAAATTTAATAGGGCCCTTGATGTTTCTCCCCTTAATATAGAAGGTGGATATTTCTTCATTCTGTTAGCCATCCTGAATAATGAATATGCTATAACTCTTCAAATCTTATTGGATGTGAGGAATTACAATGGTCAAGTTCTAATAATGGAAGATTTTAACTACCTTGAAATAAACTGTATGAATGAGACCAGCCGTTGGGAAAAGAGGTTCTTGAGTACACCCAGATATCATTTTTATGGCCCAAGTTATACAATGCATCCAGTGTTGAAAAAGGGGAACCTTTGGGAACACAATACAGTCTAATTTGAGATAAAGATTAAAAAACAAAGTTATAATGTCAACAAAAACTCTTCATTTTAAAAGGGCAAACTATAATGGTCTGAGGGCAACAGAACTAACAGGTCAAAATGCTGTAATGGAAAATTTTAAGATCAAGATACAGAGTAAAAAACAGGCATTTAAATTATACAAACAAGAGGGGACAGAGACTGCTTTACGGGAGTACAAGGAAATAAACAAGGCTTGCAAAAGGGCTATTAGACTGGCTAAAATAGAAATTGAAAAGTTAGTTGCAAAGGAGAGTAAGCCTAACTCTAAAATATTTTCTTAAATATATTAATGGGAAGAAGGCCAGTAAGGAAGCTATAGGAACATTACAATGTGAAACAGGCCACCTGATAATTCGTGACCAGGAAAAGGCAGATGGGCTAAATAAGTTATTTTCTTTTGTAAACATAAGGGAGGTACCAGTGGTTGGGACACTGCAACATAATGGGGCTACACTACCTTCACCTAATGATTGGTTAACTCAGGAAGAAATCCAAAAGAAGTTTGAAAAAATGAATGTTAATAAAGCCCCAAATCCTTATGTAAAACATCCAAGGGTACTGAGAGAGCTCGGTTTTGTAATAGCCAAACCATTATATCTATTTTTTTTAAACTCACTTACCACAGGGTTGCTACCAGATGGCTTGAGAAAAGCAGATGTGATATTTATATTCAAGAAGGGTTCAAAAGCAAATCTGGGTAATTATACACCAGTGAGCCTCACTTCTGGAGTGGGAAAGCTTTTGGAAGGGGCAATAAGAGATAGTATACAAAAATATATTACTTTTTAACAAGATAATAAGTTGGAGTCAACACAGATTTATGAGGCATAGTAGGAACTTGAATAAAGGTAACTCAGTAGATTTAAGAATTTTGCAAATGATTTTGATACAGTGACACATGGAAGACTATTGTGCAAACTAAAGTATACAGGAATTGCAGTAAATATATTCTCATAAATTGAGAGCTGGCTAAAAGACAGAAAACAAAGAGTTGTAACTAGTAAATATTCAGATTCAACTAATGTGGTAAGCGGGGTGCCTCGGGGTCAGGGGGGAAGCTACTGCTGGTGCAACAGATGCAAAGCACCGGGGCCCACTACAGAGTTAGGGGCATTCTGCTACTGGCAATAAATGAGGAATAGTACTTTATTAGAAGAATCTGGCAGATAATAATTTTATAGAACAGTGATCTGATCACCATAGGGATAATCTGGTTATCTACATATATTTTTTATTTTTTATTGACCTCAAGGGTTGTCAGGGAATTTGCAAGGGGGGCCCCAAAATATTTTGCACTGGGGCCCTCCATTCACCAGCTCTGCCACTGCTTGGCGGGTCACTAGTAGGTCCTCTCATATTTATTAATGACTTAGAAGTATGACATGAATGTATTGTTTCTATTTTTCTAATGAAACTAAGTTGTGCAAGGTAATTAAATCAGAAAATCATGTACTCTCACTGCAAAGGGATTTACATCAATTAGAGAAATGGGCATCTAAATGACAGACGAGATTTAATACAAATAAATGTAAAATTATGCATTTTGGAATAAAAAATAAGCATGCAATTTATAATCTAATGGAGTAAATCTAGGTGTATCAGATACTGAATGGGATTTGGGAGTGCTTGTGGACAACCCCTTAGGTAACAGTGCTCAATGCCAAGCAGCAGCTGCAAAGGCAAATAACATGTTATCATGTATTAAGAAGGGTATAGATGCAAGGGAAGCAAATATAATTCTGCCACTATACAAAATGGAATCATTTTGGACACCACTTCATAAAAGAACATATCAGAGCTGGAAAAAAGTACAGAGAAGGGAACAAAACTAGTGTGGTAAATGGAAGATCTAGACAATGAAGAAAGAATAACCAAATTATTATTATTATTATTATTAATATTTAAAGGTGCCTAATAGGGGACATGATATAAAAAAGGACTCCACCTTAAAGAAAGCAGAGGGTTCTCCACAGTAATGGTGGTTAAACTGTGGAATTCTCTAACAAAGGAGGTTGTGACAGCAGATTCAATAGAAAACTTTAAAAAGGATTGGATATATTTTTAATAAAAAGGACATTTACGGTTATCCTGGAAAAATAGAGAAGGAGGAAAATTTATCCAGGGAATAATCCAGCTGCCAATATCTGGGTTCATAAATTATGTTTTTCCCTAATGGACAACTGGTAATGTTTCAATATTTGTTTTCAGTTTGTCTTCCTCTAATCAATTAAAAATACACATATTACAAGGATCATCGATATAAAAAAAGTTTGAAGTTAATGAACTAAAAGTAATTTTCAACCCCAGTTACTATGTAACTATGTAAATAAAAACATTACCTATCTTAGATTCCAAGATTAAGGGGGGTAAAAAGAGTTCAGAGAGGAGGAAAACTTCTGTGTTCCCTCAATCAATTTCATAAACATTACCCTCTTAAACAATTTCCTTTCAGATACTGAAAGTCACCCCTTAATAGGGGAATTCATGGTCAGACTCTTTGCTCTCTTGTTAGAGTTATTTGCACAAATGTAAAACCTTACAATACATGGACCCATCTGCATAAACAGAAAGATGCAAAATTCAGTAGTTAAAGTTTATAGCATATGTTATATTCTATCTGATGCTGTAATTGTGATTTGGCTGCAGCCAAACTTATTTCACCGTGGTGTGTATTTTGTTTTTTATGTGACCTACAAACAGACTGTATATACTTGCAGAGTGCATTCAGACATTGCTGCATTGTCTTTTCTGCTTCTGAGGATTACACTTGCTGATTTCCTGATTTTTTGGGTTTGTTTTTTGGATTCTGCTTTGGATTGCTACGTGGACTGATCATTTGACTTGTTGTACTCTTTATGATCCTATGCTTCCCAATCCTGAGCTTGGAATGATTGAAAATTATTCTTCCTCTGACCTTCTTGTTCTGACACTAATTGGATACTTGTGCACAAGGAATCCAAACAACTGCTGTACTGTTTAGGAAAGCAAGCAGACAACTGGACCATAAGGTCACAGGCAGGAGTTCAAAACAGTCGGACTTTGAGAGAGAGGTCAAACTTTACCGTAACCATACTAACTCAAAATGCTTGAATTACTACACAAGTATCAGTGTGTTTTGTACACACAATACTAAGTACACAAATTTCTGTAAAATTAACCCTATCTGGAGAAAGTACTGATTGCCTAGGGAAACGTCTATGAAGAGCTTTTGTATTGATTTTATATTGACCATTGTACAAATACATTTCATTATTACACATGTAAATAAAAGTTGCGTTTTAAATTACTGTATTGCTAAAGAATCATGTCCCTTACTTATGAGATAATCTGAATTTACACATATTGCTTCCCCCATATATCTATTATAAGAATTGTGTATTCATCAGTTACTTATTATTCACATATTGGGGAATTTGGGAGGTGTTACCAGTAGCACCAGTTTATAAAGGTGCACTTGCAACAAATGCAAAGCAAAAACACAGCAATCAAGCCGTAACTCCATCGCAGATAGACGATTTTCTGCAATATAGTTGAGGGCCCCAGTAGGTCTACTTTTACTCTGCTATTCAATTGGCTGGGCCCGAAAGTTAGTCGCGAGAATCGGAAACCATGCTCTCAGCAGTAGCATTTGTGGGCTCGAACATGATCGGGGACACAACCCCGTAACTCGTGGTTCAAGCCCGAAAAATCTAAATTCAATACAGCACTGTAAATAATTGGGAACACAATGGGTGACATTTGAATTAAAAGCACAACATTCTCAAGCTTGCACATCGACAAAATATAATACTTTATGTCATGTTTAATTTCCATCCAAAGGCCTATGGGCTTTAATGACCTCCAAGCCTGTAACTTGTTATTCAAGCACGTAGGACTTCAATGAAATATGGAGGTTTGATTCCAAAGTCCTATGGGCTTGGAGGTTGAAGCTAAAATTAAACATGAAATAAAATATTTATTTATGCCAATTTGCGAGTTTGAGCATGTTGTGCTATTAATTCTAAGACCTAACATCACTTTCACCTTTAATAAAAGTACAGTATTGCTTTGTTATTTGCTTTTAAAGTGCTCTGATTGCTCATTAAGCCTTTTTGCAGCAGTAACTTGTGGTTCGATTTTGGCAATTTGCAAGCTTGACGGAGTGATTAGCGAGGGAAAATCTGAGCAATTGAATAGCGATTTTTGATTTTAGCGGCCACAACTCTTGCAGCTATGAAAGATCAAAGGCTTTGAGGGAAGTAACTTGCATTTTGACGAATCACAATGGATCACAGCTCATAGCAAGTAACTTGATTGGAGCCCACAAAGAGAAGGCAATTGAATAGCAAATTAGCTAGCGATCTCCATTTGCGAGCCCACATCTCAAAATCGCAGCAATAGAATGACGCTGACAGTCTTTATGTGTCTTCCCTGCAGTGGTTATTATAGGCAAACTTAGATCAGTCAGAAAGAAAATAGGAAAATATTTTTGGCAGATACGCTTCCACCACCTGGAAAGCTAACAGACTGCTACATAAAACAGTTACAACTTATTAATTGAAAATTTACATAGGTCTTCATCCTGTAAATCTATTAAACAAAGTTTTTTTTATGTAAATATAATGTACACACTAGATTGCATATTATAATAGTTTAATTAAGAATGTCTTCTTAAAGAATGTGTATACATACACTATCTAATTACTTATGGAACTATACAAGTACTTGCCACTTATGTAAGTATAACATACTTATTGCTTTATGTATACATAATTTTAAACTCATGTGTGTTCTATACTATATGAATTAATATAATTTATTACTTGTAGCAATTTGCACAGTTTTAGAAAACTGCTAATCACAATTTACCAAAATGATGAGAAGTTACCAAACTCCCATCCAAAAGGTCCCCTTGGCTTGTGGTGTATACATCCACATATATACAAATCTGACAAATCAAACAACACAAAGTAATAATAATATAGCAATATTTATTATACTTTGCTTCGGCTGTGAATAACACAAGGCTGAGAAATCCCACCAAATCAATCGACTCAGCAGGAGATAGAGCCTCCGAGCCTGCAGAGAGGCTTCAAGGTTACGGATAGAGGGCCATATTAAATTCCAGCCTACTCAAATGTGTAGCACGAAAGGGCTGCATGCTTTAAATTTGGCCTACTTACCTTGCTATTAAATTAGAAAGGGCTGCGAAATACGAGCGAGAGACGCTATTTGGTAAACCAGTTTGCAGCTGTCGGGGGTTGCGTGCTCCAATGCAAACAATTAAGCAATCTCATACTTACGGGCTCTGATGGAGCCAATGGGAAAAGAGATTGTTAGCGTTACATCACTGAAAAAGGGGAGGGTAGATTTTGAAGTCCTATGTGCTTGAAATACAGTTTGCGATCAGACCCACAGGACAGATATAATGCAATATTAATAAAGCAGTAAATATGATATTCTATTACATGCGACTTACAGTATATGGCGTAACACATTGCTTGCAGGGTTCAATATAACACAAAAACTAATCATGAAATAAAGTTTTTTTCGGGGCTGATTTGAAGGGCTTGGAAATGTTGTGCTAGTAATTCTTAGACCTAACATCACTTTCCCTTATAATAAATGTACAGTAGAGTGTTGGTATTTGCATTACAAGTGCTATTTATTGGACTTGACCCCCCTTGCGGGTGCCATAGAGCACGCTTTGGCATTTGGGCTCCATTTGCTTGTTACGTGCTTGCTCGCGAGTGACCACATTGCAATTTAATAGCTAAATAGAACAAGTAGCGGTTACGGGCATGAGAGATCAAGGGATTTATGTGCGCAAAGTTCAACGATGTTCTCGACGTACCCTATTCAAGGCCAGCCTGCGAGTTAACACGCAGAGCAAGCTGTGAGTAACGTTACAGGGCTAATTTGAGCTGGTATCTAATAAGCGTTCTCTGAGTACTCCATAAAAACACTTTAACAATGATCTGATCATCCACCTGAGTGCTTAGCCCATTTTTACAGTATCCAATCCTCTTTGGCATGCACTATGACTTTAAGGTTATATTACACTACAAACCATATTATATTTATATTACATAAAAACATAATCTGACTATACATGTTGGCACTCTGTTCTGCTTCCTTTATTTAACACACTGTTAATATAATAAAGTAACCGGGTCCTGCAGTGTGTTTGATATTTCCTATGGACGTCCATGGTAATGACCCACCATAGATCTCAGTGTAGATGTGGTGGGAGATTAAGTCAAGTGTTGGTGTGGAATAAGAAAAAAATGATTGTGCACCAGCTAGGGCAGATCATTTTAGTTTAAATTAAGCCCCCTCTAATTTAAAAAAGGCAGATGCAGGGGAATGTACACTAACATAAGATAGTATAGATAAATATCACATCTGTGACTTAGTAGACATAGGTTTTTAACACTTCCTGTTGTATATTTCTTTACATTTAGCTTGTATGAAATTATGATTCACTTTTATTAAAATTGTATATATCCATTAACTTCAGTAGGGATTAGTAAGTGGAAAGTTTCTTGGTGAAAGACTTGTCAGGTATTTTTTAATTTTCTACAGTTTAGCATTTTAGAAAATACATTTTCATAGATTTCCTGGTCTAAGATTGTAAAAATGTAAAGTGCACATTATTAAACTTTGAAAATCTGAATGGGCCCTTATATATTGAAGGTCTTTATTGCTGCACAAGTAGAGTAACAAACAAAAAAAAATTACAAACAAAAGTTAGTAGGGCTAACATGATTCCTTATAAGGTGCAATTAATTGGAGCTCCATATTATTGAATAGCTTTAAGCTACTCCTTGGGTACTATACACATCACTTTATTTAAAATGTAACTTTTATTAGATTTTTAAAATCTTTCCCAAGTTCAAAATGGTAGATTTAAAATATAATATATATTAACAACAGAATTGTGTACATGTTAATGTGTATTAAAGCTGTAGTTTAGTAAATAATGTACATTATGGCTGGGGAAAGGGTTGTGAAAAGCTGAACGACAAAGACAAAATAATGCGGAAAAAAAAACAAAAAACAGCTGCCTTCAGAAAAATAAGCTTGGACACTGAGAGAGACACTTACTATAAACTGGGAACATTATTTAATTATAGGACAACCCAGAGTAATTGTAATGGGGCTCAAAATCCACATGAGATAATATCACATATATGTGTGTGTAGCCGTATTTCATGGAAAAAGCTACAAATTAAGTAGGTAAACGTATCCTTTATTTAAAACATCATGATAAATAGTACAATTCAAGTATAGCTTCATAAGCAAATATATCATATAAAAGCAGAGAATTATAGATTAGAATTAGGAAAATATGCTTTTTATTCCTTTTTTATAAAGTAATGAGTGTAACAAGACAATAATGCTAACAGACAACACATAAAGGCCCGTATTCAATTGCAACAACAATGAAATTTGCAACAGTTACAGAGCTATTCAATTGATCAAGCTCGCAGCTACATGTCCGAAAGCCTCAGCCGTAAACGTGGAATCATAATTAGCATTTCAGAGCATGATCATGATCAATTAAGCAAGGCCGTAAGTACCGTTTTAGAAACAGCGAGACCGTCATCATGACGTCAGTAAAATATGGAAATTAAATGTCAATCAGTTAGCATTTAGAGGTCCGATATGTGATCGGGCTAGTAATCCGGCAATGTGCAATATAATAAAAATGTATGACAATACTGTTCTAGTCCATGTGGGTGGCCTGATATGTATTAACTCCTTGATTCCTGGGATCAATATAACATGGAAATAAATTGTAAAAAAAATAATTTTTGATTGCAGATTTGCGAGAGACTGTTGGGCAATTAATCCTAATGTCTTTCATTGCATTACCCGTCTTTTTAAAGTACAGTAATAATTTTTTATTTGCATTTACAGTGTTACGGTCAGGTGTTTAACCCCCTTGCGAGTCCTATCTGGTACCCGTGCAATTGTCTTCTATATTTGCCATTTTGAGGTGTGAAAACATTTGCGGGTTTACAACTGTAGCAATTGAATAGCAATTTGCAATTGTAACATTTACGGACTTAAAAGATCAAAGGCTTAGCTGGGTCGGAGTTACGATTTTGAAAATCGCATTGATTTTCATCCTGTAAGCCGCAAATCATTTGCGGGTAGCTAAAAGAGTCCAATTGAATAGCAAATTATTTTACTGGCTTCATTACAGGCTCGTTTAATTACAATTTGCTCAACTAAATGGAGCCCTTAGTCTTCTCTTATTTGCTTTTTCCCACCGTATATTAGTTTGGCTTTCTTAGACATTGTAATTCTGTTTTCCCAGTTATGGACGTATAAATAGTCTCTTCAATTTCAAATATCTTCAACATTTTTAATTAAGAAAAACCTTTTTGCTCTGATTTAATTATCAAGGGAGCCTATTGGTCAATTTAAATGGACATATACAATATGTTACTTGTTACATGTCATTGATAGCCATCTCCATTATCTAATAGGACAGCCCCCTATCCAAGAGCATATTTCTCTGTAAAGTGTCTAATCTTGGACTATGAGACCAAGACATTACAGCATGGTGGGTATTTATGTACTTTTATAAGCCAAAATTAGCTGATTTAATTAACAGCCTTACATTTACCTGCACAGCCTGTAGCTCCTACATTATGATGAATACATGTCACAATTATGTATTTTATCACTGATTCAATTCTCTTCAAACTCCATTGAACCGACAATTGTAGCACTAATAAATAACTCATAAAATTACAGGCAAAGTGGGTTCCCAGGAACCAAATATATTTTGCAGACAAAAGACTGCTCTTTGTTACTTACCAAATACCTGTCATAGTGCAAACTCAGTTTTGCAGATTATGGAAGCTTTGCAGATTATAATATTAGCTTTCACAAGGCAAAATGCTTTGCATTAAATCATAAACACAGCCAATATGTGGCAAGATAACAATTTTTTTAAGAAAAGTTGCTACATTTATGCACTTTATAATCTCCTGCAATAAAACTTTATATGTAGAACTAAAAGCAAGTTAAGATTCCAATATCTATTTTTTTGGATGACACACAGTGATTAATTACCATTATTTCCTAAAAAATACAGGGCTAAATTATCATGTTACAGATCAAAAATGAATGGTAGAACATAAGATATTTACCAAAGGGTACAGCATCCATAATAATATATTAGCTTACAAACTACCTACTAATTCCAATTGTACACCCGCAGTTTATGTTATACAGGCTGTAAGTCTCCCTGCTTCAACTTTGCTGCAATTATAGAGCGATTCTATTGAACAAGCCCACAATTTAAGGGCCAAAAGCCTAAACCGTAAACCATGCAATTGTAAGTAGCATTTCAGAGTGTGATCAATAACTTAGCAAATTATCAAGGTTCTTCAAAAAAACATACTGTAAATATGTGGCTTAAAACATAATCAAAATAATAAACAATAATACACTTTGCCCCTACTGCAAGCAGTTACATGTTTTGGAATATTTAGATTTCTATTTTTTCAGAATTCTGTGACACCGAGGATTAACTTTAATGAACATATATCTTGTGGTGATTAGATAAGTACTAGTTGTTGACATAGATTTAAAAAAAACTGAAATATTGACTCCGTGAAACATTTACTGCTATTTAAAGGGCCATTTACCTCACTGTATATGCTCTTCATGGTGTGAAAGAGCACACGATTATATATGTTAACATCATTTTTTTATTACAGTAATAGCAAATGAAAAAACTAAAGTTTAAGGCTCTGTTTACATACAAAGTGTATCCTTTCTACTGGCTGATGCATGAGTAATAGCAAATAGGTGAGGAGCGTCCAGTGCTGGTGATTGTCTATAGGGAAGAAAGTGATTCATATCAATTTTTCTTTGATCTCCACATGGACCAGCACCAGAGCGAGCACAACAACTGCTCTGCATTGTTCAAATTCCAGAGAGGCAAGGGAGTAGGAACCCGAATCGCCATAAGACATTACAAAAGGTCTGTTTCCTTCAAACTGGAAATGTAAGGAATCTTACCATTGACTTGACTGGGACAGACACCCCTGCAACCTGATTGGCTGGAGTAGTGCAAAAGCAATTGGGCAGCCTATTACAATGTAAACACAGATATTATTTGATTTCTCAGTGAAAAATGCACATATTAAAAACATTCTAAAAGTATGTCAACATGCTTTAAAGAGATCTTTATTGTGATGTGGTCCAATTTGTGCTGAATTAAGTGACCCTTTAGTAAAGAGCTGCGTCTTCAAAAACAATATTAATGCACTTGTATAGTAAACCAATTTTTCTAGATGCTACTTATGCATATTCTTCTTATATAAGGACATTGGTTTGGTAGATTGATACAGAGCTGAACAGGCTATGGCATATATATATATATATATATATATATATATATATATATATATATATATATAAGCTTTCCAATAGTACATAAGTCCATGGAGTATCAAATCAATAGCTCAAGTAGATGACAGATAATGCTTGATTTTAGTTTCTTTCTCACTGTGTCAACAGCTGTTTACTGTAAGCAAATAGGTGTAAGTGCATTTGATTGTTTCAGAAAGAAGGAAAACCTCTGAGAGCCTATGTAAAAAAAATTTTTTTGCACTTCTCGTTTGGTTTCCGATAGAGTCTGGGTGAATAACCTTGTATTTAGCACACAAAGATCAGTATCCATGCTATATTATAAAGTCTCCACCCAGTATACAGTCTTTTGGAGGTCCAATTTCAAATATCTCATGTCGAATTGTGTTATTTTATATTACAAGTAGAAGGGAGCTATCATAGTAACAGGGGGATCCCCTATCTGGTTGCTCCCTGCTATACTGATACATTTAGAAAAAACAAAATAACTAAGTCAGAGGCGCTCATCAGAGATACTGATACAGTAGTTAGACCTGCTTTTTTAAAGACAAGAGACTGTGTTCTGGCCAGTGACACTAAAATATATCATGTCTACTGATCTGTGTCTGCGGAATATAAATGGTTTTCAAACTACTGGCATTATGTTTACTGGTGTAATTGCCAGGTTGCTGGACACACCAGTTCATAGATTAGTGGACAAGGGAGTTTGATAGATGGTTTCTAAATAGGAATTTACACTTAAACTTTGATTACACATATTTACTGATTACACATAATACAAATACACAGAGTCACTACATGCAAGCACCCCCACCCTATACCCCAACAGTTAATAATTACACATAAAACACAATTTTTTTTTAGATCACAAATTTATACACAAATACTTTGTTTGATTTATCTTTATTTTTTTGGGGGATAATTATGGAGGAAGGAGAAAGGAGATGAGAGGACTAAAGAGGTGGGCAGGAGGAGATTAATGAAGGAGAGGAGTGGAGGAGCGGAGGTGTGAAGAGGAGAAGAGGAGGAGTGGAGGAGAGGAGAAGGGGGGCGTGGGGGAGAGCTGGCGGGGGGTGGCTGAGTGCCAATAGTAATAGGCACATTGAGTTTAGTATCAGAGGTTGAGGGGCCTGATCCTAGTTTGCAGTGGTAGTGTGTTGGAGGGACAGGCCTCAGGGACAGACAAGGGAAAGCAGGATCCCCATTGTATTAGGAGCCAAGAACAATCAAGATCACGAACCAAAGAATAGATCACATCTATCAATTGATAGCTACTCATAGTTGCAATGTAGAGAATCATTCAGGTTAAAGCCTAGATGTCAGATAGTTAGAAATGAACAGAAACCAATGTATTATTTTTCATAATTAACACATATACCTTTATTTTCTCTTTTTCAGCTTTTAGGAGGTCCAGTGGTGAGCTACAGGGGGGGGCACCGGCATCATTGGAGCAGAACGTCGGAGACTGAGCCCCTGCCCAGCAGGAACCGGTGCACGGGGAGGAGGAACCAAGAGGAGCTGAGGGCCTTAGTTACAAGGAGAAGGACGTCATCTGGGCAGTGGGGTCACCTGCAGGACCATCCGCAACACTGGTGGCATCTCTGTCCCCCTCCTCGAACAACTACAGCCTGTTATTAGCCTGTGTACCAATGATCAGGGTATGCCACCACCTCCTCCACCTCCCAGCAGTGCATTAGTCTCGCTCCCACCCCAACCTCCAGGCCCACTACCACCAGTTGTCCTATGGAGCCAGGGTCCAGCCGGGCCACAGCCCCTCCCCACTGGGCCATCACAGACACATCCTCACCCAGTAATGTCCCCCCAGCATGGACCTCCATCCCCGGGTCCAGCAAGCCAGGATGCTCAGGGGGAGATGCTCTCGTCATGCACCAGATATTGGACTTTCTCCAGGGGATCCAGCATCTCCGGCAATCACTTGGTGGTCATGAGCAGCCTGGAAAGGTGAAAAAGGGAGGAGTGGAGACACCATCTAATGACTGAGCCCTACCTTTTTGGGCTGCTCAGGATAAGGGCGGACGCAATACAGCAAGTGACTGCAGATGCAATGTGACGTGCTCTGGTCACCAGCCCCTCCTCCTACACCCTAGAGGTCTCCCCATGCACCTGCAGCTGGCCGCTCCTCCCCCCATGCCGCCTCTGCATTTGCTGATCCCTTCTTGGGGGATGCCTCCCTGTCCTCCCATCACAACCAGGGATATAGCGGCCGAACACAGTGATTTGGGCCCTGATGCAAGGCGGTGGAGGATGTAGGGGCTGCACATATTTTTGTACCTTCTCAACAGCACTCCTCAGTCACAATCTATTGTTGCAAATATTAAAGTAATCTAGCGTGGCTACAGAGTATAGCATCATAGCCTATGTGATGGTGATATTTTGTACGCAGATTGCTACCTCCCATCACATGATCCATGATCCTCTTCTCTGTGGAAATGTAGGGTTCTGTTTAACTTTTCAACGATCAATGGTCACTGAGGAATGCTGTTGAGAAGAGATGCTGCAGTCCCTACCTTTTTTAAGGCCTTATTTTACAGTGTATTGTTTTCTTTTTTCTTTTTGGTTATCGTCACAATTCAGATCCATGAAGGCATCTTCTGCATCTGCAAGCATTGTCAAAGAAATTAAGTAATCATAAGATATTACAGTATCTCTCAGGTAGACATTCCTTCATTGACAGCTCCCACTTAACATGTAGCTCCCACAATATAAAGGTTATCATATATCCAGATATCTAAGACATGATTGTTGTTAGCTTAAATGTAGACTAATACCACTATGGTGATAGACTTGCATAAACTCACACTAGCAAGTTAATGAAAGCCAGCATTAATACATGCATTAGTGAATCATGTGATACTCTGCTCAATACAAGTGTGGGAACAGATCCTTGTGTCTGATGTAAGTAACAGTGAATCTGGTTGCTGACCTTTGTGTCCTCTCCGTATTAATAGGTATTTCCCCATATTGTTGATATCATGAGTATCCTTTAACATGTTCTAACACCTGTATAGGTGATAAATGTGATATCAATGTTGATTAACAATATCAGATGGAGGAGGTCATACAGCTGGAACACTGACACTGGTCGCAGCTAAGCATTTATTGTGAGATGACACATCATTATTAATGGTCATGGCCAGTGAGATATCCTGAGAACTAGTTAATGCTTACAGATGGAAATCAGGTGAGTTGGTATATTGTTACAGTATTTAGCACTGTACTGTATATGCATGTTTTTTCTTTTTTTATCCTCTTCCACCTTTTTTAATTTGAGCACATTTTTCTGATTTTTGTTTGAAGTACACACTGTATGTTTTAAACTGGTTTGGATGACATCGTCCAGATGTTTATGTGTTTGTTCAATGGAGCAGATGATAACCAGAAGTAAGTGCTATGCGCATTATTGATTACTTCAATTAAATTGAGTGATTTCTGATGATCCTTTTTTTCATCAGATTCCAGTTGCAATTGTGTAGTGACCACATGTGACTCTGGTGGGTACTACGCATCATGACTATTCTAGACTATGACATTACCCTGTTCAAGTATCACCTTTTTCCTCAAAAAGCCTCTTCCCTTTCTGGGGTCTGCCAACACCACACCCATGATATTAATGCCCAGTCTTGTACATTTCTGAGTATGCTCTGTGTATGAAACAAAGCTTTGTTATACCGTTATCATCATGTCAGTGTGTTTTCAATGGTTGGGGTTTTGGGACATCCACATACAGGGCCTTGCAACGTATTCACCCCCTTGACTTTTTACCTATTTTGTTACATTACAACCTTAAATTCAATGTTTTCTTAATCTAAATTTTATGTGATGGATCAGAATACAATAGTCTAAGTTGGTGAAGTGAAATAAGAAAAATATATACATAAAATTATTTTTTAGAAATAGAGAACAGAAAATTGTCATGTGCGTATGTATTCACATCCCTTTATTATGAAGCCCATAAACAGCTCTGTTGTGACCAATTGCTTTCAGAAGTCACATAATTAGTGAAATTATGTCCACCTGTATGCAATTTAATTGTCGCATGATCTGTCATTACATATACACACCTTTTTTGAAAGGCCCCAGAAGCTGCATTACCTAAGCAAGAGGCACTACTAACCAAACACTGCCATGAAGACCAAGGAAATCTCCAAAAAAGTAATGGACAATGTTGTTGAGAAGTACAAGTCAGGGTTAGGTTATAAAAAAATATCCAAATCGTTGATGATCCCCAGGAGAACTATCAAATCTATCATAAAGAAATGGAAAAAACATGGCACAACAGCAAACCTGCCAAGAGACGGCCACCCACCAACACTCACGGACTGGACAAGTAGGGCATTAGTCAGAGAGGCAGCACAGAGACCTAAGGTAACCCTGAAGGACCGGCAGATTTCCACTGCAGAGTCTGGAGTATTTGTACATGGGACGACAATAAGCCGTACGCTCCATAGAACACCATCCATTTTTCAGCAGCCGGGTGTAATGATATAGGAATCACAAGGTTGTGGAGACCAGCAGCCAAGGTCAGCAATAATCCAGTTCAGCAACTTGTAGGTGAAACAGGAACAAGCTTTATTGAAGTGATCAGGAACCACACAATAATCTGGCAAGGTACATAAACAGGAAGTGCCTTATATAGGCCAAGGACCAGACACAGCTGAAGAGACTAGTCACTGATGCTATTGCTAGCAGAGTCAAGGTTATCAGATCTCCAGGAATTTCACAAAGGCAGGCTGGCGCAGTGGTAGGGAAGAGGCCCAGGAGCCTGGAGACCAGGGTTCAAAACCCAGCAGAGTCATTTCCTCACATTACCCCCGCCTCTATAGGTGCAGCCTCTGGATGCCCTATTACCCGGTTTAGCAGGGTACTGCACATGAAAAGACCGAAGGAGATCAGGAGCGTGAATATTGTCCACTGGTTCCCACAAACTCTTCTCCTCACCATAGCCTTTCCAGCGAACAATATGCTGAAGCTTATTGCGGAAGATCCTGGAGTCCAGAATTTTCTCCACCTCGTATTCATCCTCACCATCCCCGAGGACTGGAGGTGGGGCAGGCAGGGCTCGGCCAGGGAAAGTGTTGACATGGAAAGTTTTCAGCAGTGCAACATGAAACACCGGATGTATTTTCATGGAATCTGGAAGTTGCAAACGAAAATTGACAGCATTGATCTGAGCGATGATCTCAAAAGGTCCCATGAACCTATGTCCCAATTTATGAGAAGGAACCCTAAGCTTAAGATTCCTTGTTGACAGCCAAACCTTGTCACCAACATGATAAACCGGGGCCTCCGTTCTATGCCTATCAGCAGCTCTCATGTAACATTCCTGAGCCTTCGAAAGAGTCTCCTTCAACAGGTCTTGGGAATCTCGTAAGGTGGTTAGAAAATCAGTGACTGCAGGAATGGAAGTAGTAATTGGGAGACTCACTAGAAAGGTTGGATGGTAACCATAGTTGGCAAAAAATGGGCTCAAAGAAGTGGAGCAGTGTTGGGCATTGTTATAGGCAAACTCCGCCGTGGGTAGAAAATCCAGCCAGTCATCCTGCAGTTAACTAATATAGCACCGCAAATATTGCTCCAAAGTATGGTTGGTTCGCTCAGTCTGTCCATTACTTTGCGGATGAAAAGCTGACGACAGATTTACATTAATACCTAGATTAGAACAAAAATGTTTCCAAAAACGAGATGTAAACTGCACTCCCCTGTCAGAAACTACTTCATCGGGCACTCCATGCAAGCGAAATATTTCCCGAATAACCAGGTCAGCCGAAGTGTGACCACAAGCTGGTATGAAATGACCCATCTTAGTTAACCTGTCCACAACAACAAGAATGGTAGTGTGTTCCTTAGAGGGAGGTAGTTCCACAATAAAGTCCATGGATATAGATCCCCAGGGACGATGAGGAATCGGAAGAGGCTGAAGCAAGCCAACAGGGGATGAGCGAGGAGTCTTATGTCTGGCACATACATCACAAGAGGACACATACTTCTTAACATCCTCATAATACTTCGGCCACCAAAAGGATTGGGCAAGTAGCTCTTGTGTCTTTTGGATTCCTGGATGACCTGCTGGTTTTGAGTCATGGTAAAGACGTAAAAGGTCCAGTCGCACTGACTCCGGAGCAAACAGATGTTGTTGAAAAATCCAAAACCCATTAAGCATCGTCATATGGAGATCACGAGGAGGATCATGAAGAACTGGGTTTCAGCTTAGCCCTTTTTAATGCGAGACATCAGATCAGAAGGAAATATAACTCCTATAAATATATCCTCCGGCAAGATGTTGCTCTTGGTTACGGTAGTATGGAGGGGGTCAGCTATTCTAGACAAGGCATCCGCCTTACCATTCTTGGAGCCAGGACGGTATGTAACCAAAAAATTAAACCTCGAGAAGAATAGGGACCAGCGTGCTTGTCTGGCTGACAGTCTCTTTGCTGATCGAATACATTCCAGATTTTTGTGATCTGTGGGGACAGTAATTGGATGGGTAGCTCCCTCCAAGAGATGTCTCCATTCGGTGAAGGCAGCTTTTATAGCCAATAGTTCTTTATTCCCTATGTCATAGTTTCTTTCTGCTGGCACCATCTGGCGGGAATAGAAGGCACACGGATGTAACAGCATCTTAGATCCAGTCCTTTGAGATAGTATAGCACCAACAGCTGAATCAGAAGCATCAACGTCCACAATAAATGGTAATTTCGGCTGAGGATGTATCAGAACGAGGGCAGAGGTAAATAGAGTCTTTAATCGGGAAAATGCGGTATCAGCCTTATGGGACCACTGAAAAGGAGTCCCTTTACGTGTGAGTTCAGTGATCGGTGTAATAACGGCAGAGAAATTCTTAATGAAACGCCTGTAAAAATTGGCAAACCCCACAAATCTCTGAACATCTTTTTCATTCTTGGGGATGGGCCAGTCCAGCACAGCTTTAATTTTACTTGCGTCCATACTTAAACCTTTGGGAGTTATTACATACCCCAGGAATTGAATTTCTGTTTGTTCAAACTCACATTTTTCCAGTTTAATGTATAGGTGGTGGGTACAAAGGCGCTCCAGAACTATACGGACCTGTTTTCTGTGGTTTTCAAGATTATCATCCAAATATGCCACAACAAACTGATCCAGTAGATCTCGTAGATCTCATCATTGATATGATGCTGGAAAGTTGCAGGGGCATTACAAAGCCCAAATGGCATTACTAGATATTCGTAATGCCCGTACCTGGTTCTGAAAGCTGTTTTCCATTCATCATTTGGTCTTATGCGAACAAGATTATATGCCCCCCAAAGATCAAGCTTCGTAAATATTTTAGCTGAGCGAAGTCTCTCCAAAAGTTCAGGAATGAGAGGCAAGGGGTAGCGGTTTTTAACAGTGATGTTATTAATGTCCCTGTAATCAACGCATGGCCGTAGGCTGCCATCTTTCCCCAGGCAACAGCTCTATTGGGCAATCATAAGGCCTGTGGGGTGGAAGCTGATCAGCATTCTTCTTATCACAGACATCTGCAAAATCCCGATATTGCAGAGGAAGCTTAGTCAAGTTTGTAGCAACCATTTCATTAATTGTTGTGGCAACAGGTGTTACCTTAGAGGGTTGACAATTCATTAAGCAGTGTTCTGAAGGAAAGGACAAAGTTCTGGTCTTCCAATCAATCTGTGGGTTATGCAGAGCAAGCCAAGGTACCCCCAAAATCACTGGAAACTGTGTTGAGGAAATTAGGTGGAAAGAGATAGCCTCATGGTGATTCACTTCCAGAGTCAACTTTAAGGGCACAGTCTCATGTGTAACCGGGCCTGACGTAAGTGGAGAACCGTCTACTGTCTCCATTAACCCAGGTAAAGAATTAGGGATAGACTGAATTCTATTTCCTGCTGCAAATTTAATGTCCATAAAGTTTCCGCCTGCTCCAGAATCTATCATAGCTGTAGTTGAAATTTTACGATCACCACATTGCAACGTGATAGGCACCACAAAATGAGGATGTTGAGTCAACATACCCTCTTCACCATGAGCCAGAGAAAACAAGGGTTGTGTGACAGAATCCAGTTGATCTGAAATCTGGGATTGGTGTTGAATCTGTGCACCCTCAGCAGCCATAGCTATTGTTCTTTTGGATTTGCTAGGGCAATTGATGGCATAGTGCCCTGCACTACCACAATACAGGCATAAATTGTGAGTGCGTCGCCACTGTTTTTCTTCATTGGATAATGGCCCTCTTATTAGATTTACCTGCATAGCCTCAGGCTCAGAGTCTGTCGGTGTTTGTGGGATCGGAGTAGAAATTCTTGAATAGGAAATTGGAGTAGTACTTGGTCTAAAAGAGCCCTGTCTTTCCAATCTTCTTTCAGAAAGTCTCAGATCAATACGGATAGCCAAACACACAAATGCATCAAAGTCAGCAGGAAGATCAACACGAGCTAGCTCATCTTTTATAGCTTCTGAGAGACCTTTTCTGAAGTGGAACCTCTGGGCTGATTGGTTCCAGGTAGTATCAGCAACCCACTGTCTGAATTCAGCAGCATATTCAGCCACCGAGCGCCTCCCTTGATGCAAATGTAGCACATCGATTTGGGTCATCAAAAACTAGGCACATGGCCTCAAGAAAGTCATTTAGATTACCCAAGACTGGACTGTCCTGTTCCAGAAGAGGGGAGCCCCAAGCCAGGGCTTCATCTTTGAATAGGGAAAAAATAAATCCCACCTTCTCTCTTTCAGATGGAAATCGGTGAGGTAACATCATGAAGTGCAAACGGCATTGATTTAGGAAACCCCTACATTTTTTGAGATCTCCTCCAAACTTTTCTGGTAGGGGCAAGTGGGCATCTTGTGCAGGTGTAACAGTAGCAGCCGCAACATCACGTGCCCTGTAGCTGGTATACTCACTGTGCATTGACTGAACTTTATTTTGCAGTTCAGCTACCTGGTCCTGCAGCACTTGAATGGTCTGTGCCTGGGTCAGCACAGTTCTTGCAAAATAAGCAACCTGCTGGGCCAATGCAGAATCTGACCCGGCGGTCTCCATGAAAGGGCCAGATTATTCAGTAATGATATAGGAATCACAAGGTTGTGGAGACCAGCAGCCAAGGTCAGCAATAATCCAGTTCAGCAACTTGTAGGTGAAACAGGAACAAGCTTTATTGAAGTGATCAGGAACCACACAATAATCTGGCAAGGTATATAAACAGGAAGTGCCTTATATAGGCCAAGTACCAGACACCTGACCAGACACAGCTGAAGAGACTAGTCACTGATGCTATTGCTAGCAGAGTCAAGGTTATCAGATCTCCAGGAATGTCACAAAGGCAGGCTGGCGCAGTGGTTAGGGAAGAGGCCCAGCAGCCTGGGGACCAGGGTTTAAAACCCAGCAGAGTCAATTCCTCACACCGGGACTGGGAAGCTGGTCAGAGTTGAGGGAAAGATGGATGGTGCTAAATACAGGGATATTCTTGAGCAAAACCTGTACCACTCTGTGCGTGATTTGAGGTTAGATCGGAGGTTCACCTTCCAGCAGGATAATGACCCCAAACACAGTGCTAAAGCAACACTTGAGTGGTTTAAGGGGGGACATGTAAATGTGTTGAAATGGCCTTGTCAAAGCCCAGACCTCAATCCTTTAGAAAATCTGTGGTCAGACTTAAAGATTGCTGTTCTCAAGCGCAAACCACCCAACTTGAAAGAGCTGGAGCAGTTTTGCAAGGAGGAATGGGCAAAAATCCCAGTGGTAAAATGTAGCAAGCTCATAGAGACTTATCCAAAGCGACTTGGAGCTGTGATTGCCACAAAGGGTGGCTCTACAAAGTGTTGACTTTAGTGGGTGAATAGTTATGCACATTGACTTTTTCTGTTATTTTGACCTATTTAAAAAAAAAATAAAAAAAATCACCTTCAAAGTTGTGGGCATGTTCTGTAAATGAAACTATGCAAATCCTCAAACAATCCATGTTAAATTCCAGGTTGTGAGGCAACAAAACACAAAAAATGCCAAGGGTGGGGGGGGGGGTGAATACGTTTCCAAGGCACACATTTGTGCCATATTCCTATATCAGTAAACTAATGAGCCTGAGTTACTGTGCAATAGATTAATACATATAATAATAAGAATATGAATACAATAATATAGGCTAAATACACATGACCGATCAAATTTGTGATACTGTGGAGTATCAAAACTCCCCTAAAGGGCTGATAACAATTTGACAGGTAACAAATGTCAATTGATTGATACGAAAACACTTGATGTGATTTCACCAAATGATAATGGGCATACATCTTGGCACATGGTCATGGGACTTCCCAGGATGGGCATAGCAGAGATTGTCCCTGATGGAGGTGAGTTGGCTTTTGCTCCACATGCCTCTGCACAGCCTCCATGTGTGTTTACAGCCCTTCCTGATGGGTTAGAGTAGATTAGTGTGGTGTATGTACCCCTGGTACTTGATATGTCATGTGGTGGTGTAATTTGGCCACTATTTTTCCCCCCAATCTAGATCTGATGAGTGAGATGTATATAAGAAGGGTCCACATTAGAGCCTCTGTGAGTGAGAAAGGGATAATATGGCAGGCAGATTTATGTTTTTGTGTTGCAATTGAATCAAGTATTGTGTCTTTAATTGTTATTTTGACAATTCAATAGGTGCCCATGAGTGATAACTCTTAGACTGTTTCCTTTCAGGATCTAAAGGTCAGCCCTTGAGAGGGAGGACATTGTTATACTGTTCGTTGGCCTGTCAGGTTTGCACAGAGCTAAATCCGTTCTATAAGTAGGTCCTTCTACATAATCAGAAAGCTGTAAAGTTCAGCAGATAAAAGGTGACTGGGACCTTCAAAGTACAGCATATTTTTAACTCCAATGTAATATTAATGATTCAGAAAAAATTGTTTCCTATGCACAACAGATGTTTTTTTCTCTGTGGAAATTTGTTTTACTTACTATTAGTTTAATTTGAAATGCATTATCAATATACATATATAAATCAAATTAATTGAGTTTAATTAATTCAAATGATGAAATACTAGTATATATATATATATATATATATATATATATACAGTATATATATAATATATCCCTCTTAGGAATGGCACAGATTCACTGTAGCACTGCTTTTCCTGTAATTCCCAGCTTAGCGCTAAACCCCATATTGCCGTAGATTCCTGTAGAATGCTGTGTTTTGCTATAACGCTGTTCTTTCCTTGTGGGGCATCATTTAACATTCAGAAAAGCATCACAGCATTAAGAAAGACAGCTGAAGGGAGAGAGCGAGAAAAGAGGAGAAGAAAAGTGCCTTAATGGACAAAGAAAGAGCCAGAGAAGAACACCAATTTCTTCCTCCACCATCCGGAGAGAAGGTACAGAATATTTTTCATGTTCCCTTGTTTCTCATAACATGGGGCCTTATTAAATTCCAAACTAATAATTCCAATGCCTGAGGCTGTAAATCTGTGGGCTTGAAAATTGAAACAGTTACAGAACGATTTAATTAACTCAAGCGCACAAGTACTTGTCAGAAAGCGAGAATCGTAAATCATGCTGCATTTCAGGGCCTGATCATGATCAATTAAGCAAGACCCTAAGTTACTGCTTAGGCAGAGACAATAGTAAATAAGATCGTCAGCATGAAGTCAATAAAACATGGAGTTTAAACCACAAATAATTTGTGTTTAGAAGTACTCGCAATCCAGAATTGTTAAATTGTATAAAAATCAATAAATCTACTAGTCTAGTGCATGCGGATTCCATGATATGTATTAACCCATTGATTGCCGGGAACAATATAACAGAGAAGTAAAACTTGAAGAAAAAAAAATTGTATGCAAATTTGTGAGCTTGAAACTGTTATGCAGTTAATTCTAATATCTTACATCACTTTCCCTGTATTTTGAAGTGCAGTATTGATTTTTTATTTGCTTTTATAGTGTTAAGAACAGGTGTTTAACCCCCTTGTGAGTCATCTCTAGTACTCGTAAGATTTTTGGCTACATTTGCCATTTACAGGTTTGAAAGCAAATGCGGGCTTGGGGAATTGTAGCAATTGAATAGTGATTTGCGATTTTAGCGATTGTAACATTTGAAAGATCAGGCTCAGCACGGTCAGAGTTACGATTCATTGACGGCAACTGAGCGCACAGAAGACCAAAGCAAACTGAAGTGCCAAAGCATTCCTCTGGATGTGAAGATGCAGGTGCTGGACTGCTAGGAGAGTACCCAATGGACATTGAAGCAGATTAAAAGTTGGCAACCTCCACAATCCACAGAGTACTGCATGCTCTGAAGAAGATTACCCGGTCAAGATGCTACACCCTGGAGAAAATGGAGAAGCAGCATTCAATCCGGTTGAATGACAATTTAAAGAGCAACATGCCTCTTTTTATCCAGGGCATCATAATGGAAAGTTCCAGAAGCATCTACAGCCATATCCAAAGCCAAACTCCAGATGTGACATAAAGCTTCTCAACAAGCAGAGTTTGGTTCAACTGCTTCAAGAAGAGGAACAACCTCCACAAAATCAAAATCACGGGAGAAGCCGCAAGCACTGACACCGAAGCTGTTGTGGCCTTTCCAACCACTTTGAAAGAATTTGTGGAAAGAGGCAATTATCCACCAGAACTTTTAATCAAAAGTCAATCAGACAGGATTGTTCTGGAAGTGAATGCCAAACTGCACATTTATAACCTGTGAGCAGAAGTGAGCACTGGGATTCAAAGCAGCCAAAGACCGACTAACCCTTCTTCTGGGTGGAAATGCTAGTGGCAACGTCAAGATTAAGCCATTGCTGGGGTGCCACTCAAAACACCTAGAGCCATAAAGGGTATTCCTAAATCCACGTTGCCGGCAATTCAACCGGAAAGCTTGGATCACAATGGACGTCTTAAAGAACTAGTCCAGCGTACATTTCTGTCCATCGTTGCAATGCTACTGCAGGTGTAAAGGGACTGAGGACAAATCGGGTGACAATGCTTCAAGCCATCCTACTAATTTTGTTGAGCTCCATTGGTGCATCCCAGTGGAAGTAGTTTTCCTAATACCCAACACTACTTCACTCATCCAGTGAATGGATCAAGGGGTCATTGAGACCTTCAAGGCCTATTATCTTCACTGCACATTTTGTCAGCTCATTGACCAAACAGACGGCAAGGACAAACAATCAATGATAGATTTCTCGAAAAAGGTTACCTTTACCCATGCCACAATAAACATTGATTTATCCTGGAAGGATCTGAAAAAGCAATCTCTAAATCCTGTGTGGAGGAAGATATGGTCAGACCTGTGTGTGGATGTGCAACCAGAACAGCCCATCATTGCTGAGATAGTAGACTTGGTTAATATGGCTTGACTGGGAGATGCAGATGCCAAGGACATTGAGGCCTCGGTACAAGTTTCAGACAAGAGCCTAACAAACGAGGACCTCCAACAACTGGCAGAACAGGGCATTGAGGAAACCCAGGAAAGCAGTGACTGACACAGAGGAAAAAAAATAACTTTCCACCAAGTTCCTCAGCAAGAGTTTGAGTTCCACCATGCCCATATAGATGATTTTGTGGCAAATGATCCGTACACTGTAAGGAGCAGAGATGTGAAAAAAAGTTGAAAATTCTATTGAATTTGTGTTTTTTTTCCCATAAGTACCCATATCCCTATCTACCCTATGACCCCATTTAGTACTCCTATCACCAGAACATTCTGCATTAATCCTGTATATATATATATATATATATATATATATATATATATATATATATATATATATACACACTAGCAACTTGCCCGTCAAAAAATGACAGCAATAAAATTGTAAGGCAGGTAATGCTGTTTGCCACACAATGTAAGGCTTTTGGTCCTCTGAGTACCTTTGGCGCTCATTGTGAGCCTTTGGCACGCATTGCGAGGTGCTCCTCTGGTGTAGTTTTGGTCTTGTGACCTCCTTTGGTGCTCATTGCAAGCGCTGAGCACCTTCGGCACTCATTGCGAGGCTCTTCCCTGGGCTAGTTGGACTGGTGTACTTTTGGTTCTGTGAGCACCCTGTGTATTCAGTGTGAGCCCGGTGCTGAGCGCCTTTGGTATTTTTTATTTTTTATATATATATTTTTTTTTAATAATAATAAATAAATATACTTGACCTATTTCTAATTAATATATCCAGCAATCAATATCCTGAAGAGCTAACAATCGCTTTTGATTTTCCTACAGCATACAATGTACATTTGGACTGTTACTGACCTGAGGTGTGTCAGCAATGTGTTAAGTGTGCAGTGTAAATAAGCTGCGTGCGCGAGGCCAAACCATTTGTTTATTTGTGTAATGCAGTATTTTAGAATGGTAATGTTATTAGTTGCAAGTTAGTGTTGTAAAATGGCGGCGATTGTGTATGTGTTAGCATAGTTTGTAATAGTGTATATTGTACCTCGTAAGTTCCTGGGTAAAAGCCGTATGTGCCTGGCGATGTTTTGCAAGCTTAGTGGTCGTGTAACATTGTTTTCGTTTTTTTGGGCTGCCATTTTTTGGTCTCGTCTGTGATTTTCGAGTGTCGAAACTCTGCAAATTTGACTTAAATTTGGGTGCAACCTCACTCTTAGATGTCCTGGCTGCCCGCCCGTGTTGTGTGTGATGTTTTCTGTATGTCTATTTTTGTATTTTTTGTGTTTTTCGTGTTTTTTGATGTGCACGGTTCAGCCATTAACTTTGTATTTTTTATTTTTTTTGTAAGTGGCAGTTTCCTTTTTAAAGTGTTACGGTCCTTAATTTTTGCAGGCGATTTTTACGGTGCTCAACTCCACTAGCGCAGGGAGCACCTTTGGCGCTCCTTGCCTGGCCGCAACCACGGCCCTCGCTTTGTGAGGTCCGCGGCTGTGGCCCGCTACGCGAGCCCGCAGTTTTAACATTGCGTTACCAATGTTTTTTGGCAAGCCCGCACTGCTGAGAACTATATATGTTATAGAATACAACCTTCTAGTGGAAGTGTTAGGGGTAAAGATGGTTAAAGAACTCTGTTACTCATACAATATGGTTTAATATATTTATTTTGTAACTGACTAGCTAAAAATCAATATTACATGATGACAAAATTTCAAAGTACCCTTTCAAATTTAAATGTGAAGCTCAGTAGACCCCCCCATCTCTCCTCTCATCAGGTAAACAGGGATGGGTGCAAGAGGAACTGACCATGGGGGCTGTCTAGATAGGAGTCTTTATCTCTTTTTCTGATAACAGTCTTTATGTGCCTACTTCTCTGCGGTGACTAATATCAGCAAAAATAGCCCAAATCAGAAAAAAAGTTAGGCTAGCCTTTTGGACAGATTCTTTTTTCACCACCTGGAAACCTAACAGAGGGTAAATAGAAGCCCATCTGCTGGAAGCAATAATACTACGTTTAAATATCGTTTTTCAAAGCCACATTGAATTTATTACTTTCATATTCTGATTTCATTGCTTAATAAAGCAGTGAAAACTGGAATTCAAAAATACCTTCATCCTGATAATGTATTAACCAGAATAAACTGTCTAGATTGCGTAATAATAGTTTACTTATGGAACTTTGCAAATACTTATAGATGTATAAAATACTGAGTGCTGTGTACATCATTTGAAAACTATGTGTATGTCCTACAATGTGTAATGCCATATATTACTAACATATACATTAAATGAAATGTGCAACTTTTGCTTCATTGGTGATAAGGATTCCCAGCTGTTAAGTATTGATAACATCTATATTTAGTGTGCTCTAGGAGCACACTGGGCATGTGTATCGGGGAAAAGGAGGGAACCGGAAATGGACGGGTAGCCGCATAATCCGGCGAGAAGTGGATGGAGACGGAGGCTCGCGTCATGCTGTGAGAGCAGCGAGCGGAAAGTAGCTGCTTAGCCCAGGGGGGACGTGTACATCCAAGGAACCAGCTCACCTACAGCACAGGAGCCAACTGAGCAGGAGTTGGGGGAGAGTTGGCTCGGCAGGACAAGAGGCGCTGCCGAATCCTGAAGCCCTAATAGAACTACGGTGAACTACAGCAGAAGCGCTACCATATACGTGAGGGCTGCTCTGCTTAAAGACACGTGAGTAAAGCCTGAGAGAGCAACTCAGGGACAACAGGAGCAAAACACAGAGAGGCTCAGCGACGCACCAGGGCAGGAAGGTAAGGCACAAGGGAAACCTACCCTTACCCCCACCCTTACCTCACCAGAAAGGTGACAGCAAAGAGACTGCGACAATCTGTGAGTAAAGCTGTGTTTTGTTATTTTTTTTCCTTGATAAAGAACTGTGCAACCGCTATAAGTAGGTGCTCTAGGGAAAAGAAACACAGCAAATATATAATAGTAACCCTGGGCTAGCAGCGACACAGCTGCAAAATATACCATGTAGTACACAAGTATATGTTAGACCTGTTAATAGAGGAAAAATACCTCAAATTATCTGCTTATTGGAAAAAGAGTGGTATATTAACTCCACAAAAAAAAAAATTCTGCCACAAGAATACATAGTTGAACTGTATGTCTTAACTTGTGGAAAGCCAGTCTGGCAATAAAAGATTTAACGGGCAAACGGTATTGAGAACTTGCTGAGAACAGAATTTGTGGTTAAACTTCACAACCACACTATAACAGTAACAGCGATAAAGAACCATTTGAATATCCATTGGAATACAAGTTATAAGGCTCTAATAAGTTTTAAGACTGTGGAAATATTAAAATCAAATAGCACCTCTTAATATAACAGTATTGGCAGCACAGATCCGTGAATACATTGTTAAAAGAGAGGATAGGAGGAAGCAGAGGGAAAAGGAAGTGAAGGAATAAAGGAAGGGGAAAAAAAAAGGGTCTAAAGTTAAACCCCTCAGGGGGAAACAGAATCCTGCAAAAGTAAAATAAGATGGCGTCTAAAAATAAATCCAAAATGCGGAAAAGCCCAATAGTAGAGCCATCTCCCTTTTTCACGCCCAAAAATTCTACAACGTCCCTCGCCAAACACTCCGAAAGAAACTCTGGATCAAAGCATTGTCCTCCACCCTACAAATGCATTAAGTAGAGAGCTTGAAAATGAAGAAGAAAATCTACTTACCACAGATAAAATGAAAGAGATCTTGAAGAACTTTCAAGAAGAATTTTTGGCTGAAATTAAAAGTCAAATAATGGAAAATGCCAAATCAATAAATGAGGTGAATAAACGAACTGCCGACTTAGAAGACAATTCGACAAGCTGATCATTGATCACAATATGCTTTTGGAACAATCATCAAAAATGGCTTCTCAAATTACTATATTAAATGACCAGATGAATAATATGGAAGACAAAGCTCAGAAAAATAACCTCCGAATAAGAGGAATACCTGAAGCCATAAAAAAAGAAGACCTTACAACATATATCATGGAACTGTTTTCCAAAATTACCCCTAATTTTGTCCATTTGGATCAGAAGATTGATACAATCCACCGAATTCCTCTCCCAAGCCATTTACAAAATAAAAGGGCTAGAGATGTGATTGTCAGAATTCATCATTTACCCACAAAAGAAGCTATATCTAAAGCAAGTTACATAAAGAAGACGTTTGAACACCCATATGAAAACATTCAAATTTTTGCAGATCTTTCAAAAGGCACAATCAATAAGAGAAAGGAATTTAACTCCATAACACAAGCCTTAAGGAAGAGTAACCTAATATACAAATGGACCTTCCCAGTAGGCTTACTGGTACTACAAGGAACATCCTGGCATAAGATTAAGACCCCTGCAGAAGGCATAAATTTCCTGAGTACTATAACGCCTAATAACTCTGTTCCTAAAGATGCCTTAATGGAATTACAAGTTCCTACGCCAGACTGGCAGAGGAAGCAATGACTTTGACGGACTAAATGATATTTAAATACAATCTGATATGTCTTTTCCTTCTCTCCCCCTCTTCTCTGCTCTCCCCCCCCCTCTCTCTCCTCTCTCACTACCAACTCCCCCGTTTTGGTGGGGGAAGGGGTGAGGGAATAACGAGGGATTGATGAATTGTTTATAGTAACCTAGACAGTAAGGTAACTCATGTAACCGAGGTTAAAACTGGATAAGGAAGGTTTGCAGCTAATCGACATTAAGGGGCGGTGGGAGGGGGGGGGAGGGGGGGGGGAGAGGGAACAAGTAGAGACATTACAAACAATAGCGGGTAACAAAAAAAAAAACACTTAGGGCCTCATTCTATTATCGGCCGTAAATCGGCCGTAAGGCTGCGATTCCTTGCGGGGGTTCAGTTAACTCGCGATTCTATTATACGGCCCCGCAAGGATCTCCTTTTACGGCCGGCCGCATATCTTGGAACCGGCCGTAAGCTGTGAAATATAAAAACTCAAAAATAAATTCAAGCCTGCACTGTACAGCTCTGTAAATGCTAGGGATCATATTGGGGGACATGAGGATTAAAAGGAACCCACTCTCAAGCTTGCACATCTACCCAAACCCGAGTTCAAATTAACTGTTTATTTTCCGGCTGCGGCGTGGGTGTGTCTGAGGTGCTCCAAGCACTCTGGACTTTTTACATGGATATTTTACGGATATTAAAAATAAAATATTTTACGGATTTGAGTACAGGATAATTATGTGCTATTTTTTCTAACACCTAAAATCCCTTTATAGTCTTCTCAAAGTGCAGGATGGCTTTATTTGAGCTATTTTATGTGCTTAATTGGTGCTAGCGAGACCTCTTTCCTGCAAGTAAGCTGCGGCTCGCTTTTAGCCTTGCAGAGAGGTTTCCCGGAGCAATTGAATTGCAAATCTCTTGCGGCGGTTTTAGATCAAAGGCTTTCCTCCGGCGCGAGCGGCCGCAAGAGATAGCAAGGCACCGGCCGCAAGCCTGCCGGAGCCTCCGGCCATAAGGGAATAGAATAGCAGAATAGCTTGCGCCCGGTCCTTGCGGCCCCGCAACGGCTGCGGCCGCTAATAGAATGAGGCCCTTAGAAAGGATAGGTATAGATATAATAGGACGCATAAGAACGGAAAGGTAGTTAAAATAGGACTTTCTCCAAAGAATCCGCCGACCATTTCAAAATAACGGCTGATCCCCTGCTGAACAGAAGTTCGGAAAGGTTTCATAAGAACCTCTTCTGTTCTAAAAGTACGAATGTTAGTATGAATGGAAGTAAGGAAGAATTTGAATATTTTCTTCATAAAGTAAGGATGGAAGATTTTGAATATTCAGCAAATAATGGCACAAGGAAGATAGTTAATCTAGTTAAGGGTTTTATGAGAATTAATAGCTCCTCTAGACTCAATGTCATTAAAAATATTTAGTTGGAATGTAAATGGTTTAAATTCTCCTAGTAAAAGGAAAACTGTTCTTAGATACTGTAGAAAAGAGAAAGACCTGATATTTTTTCAAGAGACACACTGGAGGAAAACTAAGATCCCAGGTTTTGCGACAGGTGCCTTTGATTGCAGTCATCACTCAATAGGTGAAAAGAAAAAGAGAGTAGTATCAATCTTTTTTTCTAATAATCTAGAAATAGTAGAAACATTAACAATAATAGACCCTGACGGACGATATATTTTATGGAATGGACAGATCAATAACCAGCAAATTACATTAATAAACATTTATGCGCCGAATGAGAAACAAGGAAAATTTCTAAAACAAATAAGTAATTTAATGAGAAAGTTCGCCCAGGGGCCCCTGGTGATAGCGGGTGATTTTAATCTGATCTCAAACATAAACTTAGATAGGTCAAAAAAACGGTAGATAAAAATTTAGAGAAAGTTAAAAAAGAAGCGCAGATATTTACGGATTGGATTATTAAAAATAATCTATTTGATGTTTGGCGAGTCCAACACCCAAACCAAAAGGAATTCTCCTTTTATTCAAACCCACATAAGATATACTCACGAATAGATTTAACACTAGTAAATCTTCAAATTATAAATAATGCCACGCACGCGGAAATAGGAAAGATTGTCACTTCGGATCATGCTTATATCACATTAGTAGTAGAATTCAAGAAAATAAAAGGGGAAAAACCACAATGGAGATTAGACGACACGATAATAAAAATGGAAAGAAATAAAGAATATTTAAATAAAGAAATAGAGGAATTTTTTTAAATTATTAGGCACACGGTTCCCTCCCACTGCACGATTTGGAACACTCAAAAAGCCTTTACAAGAGGGCTGATTATTAAACTTAAATCTCAATTGATTAAACAAAGAGGAGCTCCTTTAAAAGAACTATATATAGAACTAAACAAGTTGGAATCCAAATATATTTTGGACCCACAACATCAAACTATGGTAGAAATTAAAATAATACGGAACAATATAAATAAGATCAATCAGTTAAGATCAGATAGAGAAATATCAACAGACTTACTACCATCAAAGCAATAAAAATAGCAAACTACTAGCTTTACAAGCAAAAAAGAAAAAAGAAAAGAAAAGAATAACAGTTATTAAAGATCAAGGAAGATACATCTCCTCCCCGCAGGAAATAGGCCACGCCTTTTCTAGATACTATCAGGAACTATATAATCTGGAAAAATCAGCTTCCTTCCGTAAATTAGTGGTAGAAGAAATACAAGCATTTTTAGATGAGATCCAACTTCCTAAACTCCCGTTAGAGGATCTAGCAGAATTTAATAAACCAATTACAAATCAGGAAGTGCTTCAAGTGATCAATCAATTAAAACCCTACACAACCCCAGGGCCAGACGGATATACCAATCTTTTCTATAAAACATTCTCACAAATTTTGAGTCCCCAACTTACAGAAATGTTTAATGAAATTAAAACTACGGGAATTATGCCAACGGAAATGACAAAGGTAGCATTGATCATGATCCCTAAGGCCAACTTGGACACACAATCGTGTGCCAATTATAGACCTATCTCTCTCTTAAATGCAGATACAAAATTATACGCTAAGATCCTGAGTCTCAGAATACAAAAATGTATTGGCAAATTAATTGCAATTGACCAAATGGGATTTGTGACGGGCAGACAGGGAACAGAGAATATCAGAAAACTTATGAATCTGAGTGAATTGGCAAGACTAAAAAGGTTCCCCCACCCTATTTCTGTCTTTAGACGCGGAGAAAGCGTTTGACAGAGTAGGGTGGGAGTATATGAGATTGGTGTTGTCCAAATTTGGCTTTGAGGGATTTGGGGCCAAGGCAATAGGGGCCCTGTATAGACGTCCTACAGCCGAAGTAACCAGCACAGGCTACAGAGTAGGCTCTTTTGGAATCACGAATGGCACTAGACAGGGTTTCCCCCTCTCCCCCACTCTGTTTGTATTAATGATAGAACCTTTGGCGGAGGCCATCAGGTCATCTCGTCAAATTCACGGGATTAGGGTGGGGGACAGGGAACATAAAATCAGTCTATATGCAGATGACGTAGTCTTGTCACTCACCTGTCCGGAAGAATCTCTTTACTATTTAGCAAAGTTAATAGACAAATATAGCAAAGTGTCTTATTATAAACTAAATTATAAAAAATCTGAAACACTTTGTTTTAATGTGTCCAGGAGACTGTTGTCTCGATTAAGGGCTAATTATTTGTTTGTTTAGGACTCAGAATCAATTAAGCATCTAGGTATTATCTTCTTGGGAAATATACAGAAAACAGTCGATAGAAATTACAAAGATTTACTGTTTAAATTTCGAAACATCATAGACAACTGTCGAAAAGATAGATTTTCCTTTTCAGGGAGAATAGCGGTAGTCAAAATGATGTTACTCCCCAGACTAAACTATATTTTAAGGTGTATTCCATATAAAATTCCTGGAGGTTGGATGAGGAAATTACAAGGTGTGATTGATGTCTTCATACATCGTTCTAAATATATAAGATTAAAAAAAATGACTTTGGGAAAAAGTTTTTTAAAAGGAGGAATCGCCTACCCCCTACTGCATCCATACCAGGAGGCTAATTGTGTAGCTCATGCCTTGAAATGGCTAGAAACCTCACAGACACTACCGTGGATAGAAATAGAAAAAGCGTTAAACCCAAACTACCACTTATCATCCCTGGTGTTTGGGGTAAAACCATCAAATAAGGACCTAGCTCTAGGATCTTCGGTTATGAAAGAGATCTCAAAAAACTGGAGACAGATCAATAAGAAATATAAATTAATCCCTAGGGGCAGTTTTATCACTCCATTGAATTCACTAATACATTTAGATATGAGAAGTATTACTAAGGATTGGAAGAGGAAAGGATTAACATCAGTGGGAGATACTGTGATCAATGGGATTATCGCTCCTTTTGAGCAAATTAAAGAAAAGTTTAAGATTTTAGGAGTAGGATGGTTAGCATATGAAGCATACAGAACTTCCTGTGGTATAACCAATGTACAATTACAAAGCAACAAAGAACTAAACCCCATGGAAAAAATCCTCCTTAGATCAGGGAGAAAACATCTGATATCTAAATGTTTCAATATAATAAGATCTGCTGTAGAGCTCCCCAAAACCAAGGGTATGATTTAATGGGAACAGACCTTAAATTTAGAAATCAAGGAAGCAGAATGGGACACGGCGCTAAAATGGACAAACAGATTCATTAAACAAACAACATACAGAGAAACCTTTTTTTAAATAATAAACAATTGGTATATTACACATATTAAAATCGCACAAATTTCCCATTCCCCCGTAGATAAATTGTGTTGGAGAAAATGTGGTAGTCCGGCACATTTGTTGCATATTTTATGGGACTGTCCTAAAATTAAATCTTTTTGGGAAAGGTGCTATGAATTTCTGGGCAAGTTAATCGGGAACCAACTCCCTTTTAAGGGAGAATGTAGTATTTTACATATTTTTCCAAGTGATATCCCTACTGAGAAAATAGCAGTGGCAATTATTACTTTTTCAATAGCAAAAAACGTATTAATAACGAAATGGAAAGAGGAATCCCCTCCAATATTTTCTGATATTATGATATAATGTGGAAAATTAAATACACCAGAGAATTAGAGGCAAACTATTTACAAAGAGGTCTAATTAAAGTAGACCCATTGAAATGGAAAATATGGGATCGGAAACAAGAATTACAAATGAAGAGAGCAAATCTTCCAGGAGTGAATGATGGGTGAACGTGGACGAATGGTTATAAGATTTTAATTAAAAAAAATTGTCTAAATTATGTAAAGACTTGACAAGAATGTAATTAATAATTTTGTTTTGTATGTGTTTATTGGAAAAAAAATCTATATTTAGTGTAACTTGTAAATTAAAAACTCTGATTTGATCCATATCTGTAATTAAAAAAATAATATTATAGATTAAGCAGCATACTCTATTAGACATCTATTAGTAGATTTTTAAAGATATAATTATATAAAACTAAACTTTGGACCCTCCTATTATGAAATATCACTGTGAGGTTTTATCACCAGTCCTGACTTCCTTCTATCACTGTGTATCTCGCACAGTAATATGTCCCAGAGTCAGCACTTCCCATATTGGGCATTTGCACATAAACTTCATTCTTTGATGTGTCTCTGGTTATAGTGACTCGTCCTTGCAATGAAGGTGCATAGTAAGCGTTCCCACCGCTGTTTATAAAACCAATATATTCCAGTCCTTTCCCTGGCAGCTGTCTAACCCAAGCCCAGTGCGTACTAGTAACAGACACTGAGACTTTACAGGGAACATTCAGGGCCTCTGAGGGCTTCACAACTACAGATCCAGGTTGGTCCAGGGTGATTTCCTGTGAGAGGACACCTGGAAAAGGAAACATAGACGTCAGTATTATACATGAGGCATGAAGTATGAGGACAAAACAATTACTCAAATCCAGAGGATGCTCTTACATGATATTAGTTTCAGTAGGATCAGCACATAGAAGAAATCCTTCATGGTGATGTCAGGTTGAATACAAGTCTTTACTGAATGTGACAGATCCAGGAGCACAGAAGTCTCCTCTTTTACAAAGAACAAAAGTTCCTGATTTGCATGAAGAGAAATAGAAATGTATAAATGTGTCAGTGTAAGAATAAGGAGTCATTGGCAGGAGCTCCCTCTGCAGGGACATAATGACAGTTCAGCTTTTTATCAGAGACATATGTAGAAATAAAAAACAAACGCTTAAGAACTCACTTTAGTACTTTGAAACATTATATTTCCTTTTTGACTTTGATAAATCCTTTTCTTTTACACAAAATAAAATAGGATATTTTAGTTATGTGTGTAAGAGTGCACTTAAGTCCGAATAATACAGAATTGTCTTTCAAAGAAATAGACTTGATAATGATACACATGGTTTTATTTAAAAAAAAAATACATAACAAGTGCTCATTTCATCTGAGTAACCCTAATGAGCCAAACTGGCATCTAATAAGTGGTCTCTGATTACTCCATAGAAATGCTTTAAGCATGATCTGACCATTCACCAGGGTGTTTAGCCCATTTTGTCATTATCCAATGTTTTTGGGAGATGCAGATGCCAATGACATTGAGGACTTCGTACAAGTTTCAGACAAGAGCCTGACAAACGAGGACCTCCAACAACTGGCAGAACAGGACATTGAGGAAGCCCAGGAAAGCAGTGACTGACACAGAGGAACAAAAAGAACTTTCCACCAAGTTCCTCAGTAAGAGTTTGAGTTCCATCCATGCCCATATAGATGATTTTGTGGCAAATGATCCGTAAACTGTGAGGAGCAGAGATGTGAGATGCAGTGTTCTTGGTGAAGTGTCTTGCTACCAGTATCTGCTGGATGGCAGCAGAAAAACAAAGACAGATGTCCATAAACCAGTTTTTCTCAAAAAAATAAATAAATAAAAAAACAGAAAGGAGGATGAGCCTAAAGCTTCCACATCTGCTGGTTGAAGTGGACTGTTTACTTTCTGTGTACTGTTTCTTTAAATTTTATTTAAAAGAAACTTGTGCTATTATTATGTTTGCAGTTTTTTAACAGTTAATATAAAGTCAAAAAAGTTGAAAATACTATTGATTTTGTGTTTTTTTTCCCATGGGTTCCCATATCCCTATCTACCCTATGACCCCATTTAGTACTCCTATCACCCAGAACCTTCGGCACTAATCCTGTATATATATATATATATATATATATATATATATATATATATATATATATATACACTAGCGACTTGCCCGTCAAAAAATTATGGCAAAAAAATTGTAAGGCAGGTAATGCTGTTTGCCACACAATGTAAGGCTTTTGGTCCTCTGAGTACCTTTGGCGCTCATTGTGAGCCTTTGGCACTCATTGCGAGGTGCTCCTCTGGTGTAGTTTTGGTCTTGTGACCTCGTTTGATGCTCATTGCAAGTGCTGAGCACCTTGGGCGCTCATTGCGAGGCTCTCCCCTGGGCTAGTTGGACTGGTGTACTATTGGTTCTGTGAGCACCCTTTGTATTCAGTGTGAGCCCGGTGCTGAGCGCCTTTGGTATTTTTATTTTTTATATATATTTTTTTTTTATTAATAATAAATGAATATACTTGACCTATTTGTAATTAATATATCCAGCAATCAATATCCTGAAGAGCTAACAATCGCTTTTGATTTTCCTGCAGCATACAATGTACATTTGGACTGTTACTGACCTGAGGTGTAAGTGTCAGCAATGTGGTAAGTGTGCAGTGTAAATAGGCTTTGTGCGCAAGGCCAAACCATTTGTTTATTTGTGTAATGCAGTATTTTAGAATGGTAATGTTATTAGTTGCAAGTTAGTGTTGTAAAATGGCGGCGATTGTGTATGTGTTACCATAGTTTGTAATAGTGTATATTGTACCTTGTACGTTCCTGGGTAAAAGCCGTATGTGCCTGGCGATGTTTTACGAGCTTAGGGGTCGTGTAGCCTCGTTTTTGTTTTTTTCGGCTGCCATGTGTGATGTTTTCTGTATGTTTATTTTTGTATTTTTTGTGTTTTTCGATGTGCACGGTTCAGCCGTTAACTTTGTATTTTTTATTTTTTTGGTAAGTGGCGGTTTCCTTTTTAAAGTGTTACTGTCCTTAATTTTTGCAGGCGATTTTTATGGTGCTCAACTCCACCAGCACACGGAGCACCTTTGGCGCTCCTTGCCTGGCCGCAACCACGGCCCTCGCTTTGTGAGGTCCGCGGCTGTGGCCCGCTACGCGAGCCCGCAGTTTTAACATTGCGTTACCAATGTTTTTTGGCAAGCCCGCACTGCTGAGAACTATATATGTGATAGAATACAACCTTCTAGTGGAAGTATTAGGGATAAAGATGGTTAAAGAACTATGTTACTCATACAATATGGTTTAATATACAGTATTTATTTTGTAACGGGCTAGCTAAAAATCAATATTACATGATGACAAAAATTCAAAGTACCCTTTCAAATTTAAATGTGAAGCTCTGTAGACCCCCCATCTCTCCTCTCATCAGGTAAACAGGGATGGGTGCAAGAGGAACTGCCCATGGGGGCTGTCTAGTTAGGAGTCTTTATCTCTTCTTCTGATAACAGTCTTTATGTGCCTACTTCTCTGCGGTGACTATTATCAGAAAAAATAGCCCAAATCAGAAAAAAAACTTAGGCTAGCCTTTTGGACAGATTCTTTTTTCACCACCTGGAAACCTAACAGAGGGTAAATAGAGGCCCATCTGCTGGAAGCAATAATACTACGTTTAAATACAGTTTTTCAAAGCCACATTGAATTTATTACTTTCATATTCAGATTTCATTGCTAAATAAAGCAGTGAAAACTGGAATTCAAATATACCTTCATCCTGATAATGTATTAACCAGAATAAACTGTCTAGATTGCGTAATAATAGTTTACTTATGGAACTATACAAATACTTATAGATGTATAAAATACTGAGTGCTGTGTACATCATTTGAAAACTATGTGTATGTCCTACAATGTGTAATGCCATATATTACTAACATATACATTAAATGAAATGTGCAACTTTTGCTTCATTGGTGATAAGGATTCCCAGCTGTTAAGTATTGATAAAATCTATATTTAGTGTAACTTGTAAATTAAAAACTCTGATTTGATCCATATCTGTAATTAAAAAAATAATATTATAGATTAAGCAGCATACTCTATTAGACATCTATTAGTAGATTATTAAAGATATAATAATATAAAACTAAACTTTGGACCCTCCTATTATGAAATATCAGTGTGAGGTTTTATCACCAGTCCTGACTTCCTTCTATCACTGTGTATCTCGCACAGTAATATGTCCCAGAGTCAGCACTTCCCATATTGGGCATTTGCACATAAACTTCATTCTTTGATGTGTCTCTGGTTATCGTGACTCGTCCTTGCAATGAAGGAGCATAGTTAGTGCTCCCACCGCTGGTTATACGACCAATATATTCCAGCCCTTTCCCTGGCAGCTGTCTAACCCAAGCCCAGTGCGTACTAGTAACAGACACTGAGACTTTACAGGGAATTTTCAGGGCCTCTGAGGGCTTCACAACTACAGATCCAGGTTGGTCCAGGGTGATTTCCTGTGAGAGGACACCTGGAAAAGGAAACATAGACGTCAGTATTAAACATGAGACTTAAAGTATGAAGACAAAACAATTACTGAAATACAGGAGAGGTTTCTTACATGATGTTAGTTTCAGTAGGATCAGCACATAGAAGAAATCCTTCATGGTGATGTCAGGCTGAATACAAGTCTTTACTGAATGTGACAGATCCAGAAGCACAGAAATCTCCTCTTTTACAAAGAACAAAAGTTCCTGATTTGCATGAAGAGAAATAGAAATGTATAAATGTGTCAGTGTGATAATAAGGAGTCATTGGCAGGAGCTCCCTCTGCAGGGACATAATGACAGTTCAGCTTTTTATCAGAGACATATGTAGAAATAAAAAACAAACGCTTCAGAACTCACTTTAGTACTTTGAAACATTATATTTCCTTTTTGACTTTGATAAATCATTTTCCTTTACACAAAATAAAATAGGATATTTTAGTTATGTATGTAAGAGTGCACTTAAGTCCGAATAATACAGAATTGTCTTTCAAAGAAATAGACTTGATAATGATACACATGGTTTTATTAAAAAAAAAAAATACATGACAAGTGCTCATTTCATCTGAGTAACCCTAATGAGCCAAAATGGCATCTAATAAGTTCACTCTGATTAGTACATATAAATGCTTTAAACATGATCTGACCATTCACCAGGGTGTTTAGCCCATTTTGTCATTATCCAATGCTTTTGGGAGATGCAGATGCCAAGGACATTGAGGACTTGGTACAAGTTTCAGACAAGAGCCTGACAAATGAGGACCCCCAACAACTGGCAGAACAGGGCATTGAGGAAGCCCAGGAAAGCAGTGACTGACACAAAGGAACAAAAAGAACTTTCCACCAAGTTCCTCAGTAAGAGTTTGAGTTCCATCCATGCCCATATAGATGATTTTGTGGCAAATGATTCGTAAACTGTGAGGAGCAGAGATGTAAGATGCAGTGTTCTTGATGAAGTGTCTTGCTACCAGCATCTGCTGGATGGCAGCAGAAAAACAAAGACAGATGTCCATAAACCAGTTTTTCTCAAAAAAATAAATAAATAAAAAAACAGAAAGGAGGATGAGCCTAAAGCTTCCACATCTGCTGGTTGAAGTGGACTGTTTACTTTATGTGTACTGTTTCTTTCAATTTTATTTAAAAGAAAATTGTGCTATTATTATGTTTGCAGTTTTTTAACAGTTAGTATAAAGTAAAAAAAAGTTGAAAATTCTATTGATTTTGTGTTTTTTTTCCCATGGGTTCCCATATCCCTTTCTACCCTATAACCCCATTTAGTACTCCTATCACCCAGAACCTTCGGCACTAATCCTGTATATATATATATATATATATATATATATATATATATATATATATATACACTAGAAACTTGCCCGTCAAAAAATTATGGCAAAAAAATTGTAAGGCAGGTAATGCTGTTTGCCACACAATGTAAGGCTTTTGGTCCTCTGAGTACCTTTGGCGCTCATTGTGAGCCTTTGGCACTCATTGCGAGGTGCTCCTCTGGTGTAGTTTTGGTCTTGTGACCTCCTTTGGTTCTCATTACAAGCGCTGAGCACCTTCGGCACTCATTGCGAGGCTCTTCCCTGGGCTAGTTGGACTGGTGTACTTTTGGTTCTGTGAGCACCCTGTGTATTCAGTGTGAGCCCGGTGCTGTTTGCCTTTGGTATTTTTATTTTTTATATATATATATTTTTTATTAATAATAAATGAATATACTTGACCTATTTGTAATTAATATATCCAGCAATCAATATCCTGAAGAGCTAACAATCGCTTTTGATTTTCCTGCAGCATACAATGTACATTTGGACTGTTACTGACCTGAGGTGTAAGTGTCAGCAATGTGGTAAGTGTGCAGTGTAAATAGGCTGCGTGCGCAAGGCCAAACCATTTGTTTATTTGTGTAATGCAGTATTTTAGAATGGTAATCTTATTAGTTGCAAGTTAGTGTTGTAAAATGGCGGCGATTGTGTATGTGTTAGCATAGTTTGTAATAGTGTATATTGTACCTTGTACGTTCCTGGGTAAAAGCTGTATGTGCCTGGCGATGTTTTACGAGCTTAGGGGTCGTGTAGCCTTGTTTTTGTTTTTTTCGGCTGCCATGTGTGATGTTTTCTGTATGTTTATTTTTGTATTTTTTGTGTTTTTCGGTGTGCACGGTTCAGCCGTTAACTTTGTATTTTTAATTTTTTTTGTAAGTGGCGGTTTCCTTTTTAAAGTGTTACGGTCCTTAATTTTTGCAGGCGATTTATACGGTGCTCAACTCCACCAGCGCAGGGAGCACCTTTGGCGCTCCTTGCCTGGCGCAACCACGGCCCTCGCTTTGTGAGGTCCGCGGCTGTGGCCCGCTACGCAGTTTTAACATTGCGTTACCACCGTTTTTTGGCAAGCCTGCACTGCTGAGAACTATATATGTGATAGAATACAACCTTCTAGTGGAAGTATTAGGGATAAAGATGGTTAAGGAACTCTGTTACTCATACAATATGGTTTAATATACAGTATTTATTTTGTAACTGGCTAGCTAAAAATCAATATTACATGATGACAAAAATTCAAAGTACCCTTTCAAATTTAAATGTGAAGCTCAGTAGACCCCCCCATCTCTCCTCTCATCAGGTAAACAGGGATGGGTGCAAGAGGAACTGACCATGGGGGCTGTCTAGTTAGTAGTCTTTATCTCTTCTTCTGATACTTCTCTGCAGTGACTATTATCAGCAAAAATAGCCCACATCAGATAAAAACTTAGGCTAGACTTTTGGACAGATTCTTTTTTCACCACCTGGAAACCTAACAGAGGGTAAATAGAAGCCCATCTGCTGGAAGCAATAATACTACGTTTAAATGCTGTTTTTCAAAGCCACATTGAATTTATTACTTTCATATTCTGATTTCATTGCTAAATAAAGCAGTGAAAACTGGAATTCAAATATACCTTCATCCTGATAATGTATTAACCAGAATAAACTGTCTAGATTGAGTAATAATTGTTTACTTATGGAACTATGCAAATACTTATAGATGTATAAAATACTGAGTGCTGTGTACATCATTTGAAAACTATGTGTATGTCCTACAATGTGTAATGCCATATATTACTAACATATACATTAAATGAAATGTGCAACTTTTGCTTTATTGGTGATAAGGATTCCCAGCTGTTAAGTATTGATAAAATCTATATTTAGTGTAACTTGTAAATTAAAAACTCTGATTTGATCCATATCTGTAATTAAAAAAATAATATTATAGATTAAGCAGCATACTCTATTAGACATCTATTAGTAGATTATTAAAGATATCACATATATAGTTGTGAGTGTACGAGTTGTTGCTAACGCTGCGGGCTCGCGTAGCGAGGGCACTGCGCCAGGTTCTCAGTTGCTGGCATGGAGCGCCTCAGGCGCTCCTTGCCAGCAACTGAGGACCCTCGCCAAGCGAGGGCCTCAGTTGCTGGCATGGAGCGCCTCAGGCGCTCCATGCCAGCACCTGAGGACCTCGCAAAGCCACCCACGACTTCAAAAATGCAACTTACAACTTAATTGCCCTCCAAATAAAAGAGTTTAGACACTAAAAAATTTGCTTAGCGACACAAAAAATGGCCGACGAATAAAACGAAAACGAGGCTACACACGCAAACACCATACGAGACACGTTACCACACATTACGACCTCGCAAACATCGGACGCAACACGCCGACATACAAACATTTAAAACTTAAGAAATACACACAACAAACACATAAAAAGTTTACCTACAGCAAGAGGAACCATCCAGCACCTCAAAAAAACAAGTTGCATCTACATTTAAATCAAAATAAAACACTTTAGACACTAATACCATCGCTAAGCGAGAGAAAAAATGGCCGACGAACAAAACGAAAACGAGGCTTCAGACGTAACTATACTACACTTACTCGCAATAATGAAACACATACTATGCGGAACGTATCACAATCATATTAAACACCATTTTGAACAGTAATATGCAGAAAATGGCGGATGGAACGCAAATTGTAAGCTGGAACGCAAATAGCGCATGCGTATTGCGTTCTAACGGTCTCACTCTCCAGAACTTTCTACAAGTTTATAAATACTGCCTATTTCACACAAAAAAATACATTTCTCCTCAGGTGATGAACGGAGTGACTTCTGAGATAACTGCTGCTTTTACTTGAGAAGACAATTCTTTACTAATTTACTACTTTACATTGTGCAAATTACAACTGAGAGGTAAGCTATAATATATTACATTTTATTATCAGGACAGGTCAAAAAAATAAAAAAATTAACTAGGATTTATGTAGTGACATATATGGCACATTTATGTGTATAGGCCCACAAAAAAAATACGGTTCATTTAACAAAACAACAAAAAAACATAATTCAATATTAAACAGAGGTTTATGTATAGTGACATGTGACACACACATATATGTCTATAATGTATAGTGACATGTGACACGCACATATATGTATAGAATTTATAGTGACATGTGACACGCACATTTATGTGTATTGCCCCTGCATAGTGACATGTGACACGGACATATATGTGTATCATGTATATTGACATGTGACACACACATTTATGTGTATTGCCACTGCATAGTGACATGTGACACGGACATATGTGTATAATGTATAGTGACATGTGACACAAAATCATTAAACAACTACATTTAAATGACATTATATGTCATGTATACTGATATGTGACACGCACATATATGTGTATCATCTATAGTTACATCTCACACACAGACATTTATGTGTGTTGGAAAAAAAAATACAAGGTTAATTTAACAATTTAAATATGATTCATGTATAGTGATATGTCACACGCACACAAAATAATTACATTAAACTATGGAATGTGCTTCATGTATGTGACATATGTGTGTAGCCCCCACCAAAAAATAAGGGCAATTGAAAATAATTACAGAAGTATATTTAAATGACATTAATTTACTGCAATTCAATAGATCATATAAAGCTGAATCTTTCTATTTCTTTTAATATTCAAACAGACTCTGCATCAACAGCGTCACTCAACAATTTGCACCGTGCATTGTGAAGCACAATCCCTTTTAAAGAACACCAACAAAGAACAACAGGTAAGATACAACAAGACATTACATGCTCAAAAGGCCATGCTTTGCTAGATGAAAAATTATAAATATACAAATAACTATTTCACTTTCTTTTTCAAACAGACACTACAAGAAGACCGGCGGATTAAGATTGGCAGGAGCGGACCCTCTGTCATTCGACACTTCAATCAAGGTAAAGTATTAAGTATAAAAAAGAAAGAACCATGAGCCTCATTCAATTGCGAGTTGCTCAATTGAATAGGGCTCTATATAAGCACATAACATATTTTTTATACAGAACTTTTTAGTTACTGAACTTCTAACCACAATCAAGGTCTTCAATAACTAAAAACTACGCTCAATAAATATGTTATGTGCTTATATAGAGCCCTCTTCAATTGGCAAAATTGCAATTCAATGAGGACCTATATATCTTTAATGGCCGAGGGCCTCACTCAAATGTGATTTGCCCATTTCAATAGGGCTCTATATAAGCACAGAGCATATTTCATATCAGGAACTTTTTATTTAGTGAACACATTGCTTTTGGATACAAGTTCACTAAATACAAAATTCGGTAAAAAAATATGCTCTGTGGTGATATTGAGCTCTATTCCATTGGCCAAAACACAATTGAAGGAGGAGCTGACAATATAACAAATGCAGCAACCAAAGGCCCTCATTCAATTGCTATTTTGGACAATTTAATATGGCTATAAATAAGCACTTTTAGGCCCTTATACAATTGCCATTTTGCTAATTCTATAGGGATCCAAATAATCACATAACATATATTTTTTAAAGAACTTTTTCATTAGTGAAAACCTTGCTTTTGGATAGATGCTTAATAACTAAAAACTTCTTTAACAAATATATGTGATGTGCTTATTTAGGGCCTCATTCTATTAGCGGCCGCAGCCGTTGCGGGGCCGCAAGGACCGGCCGCAAGCTATTCTGCTATTCTATTCCCTTACGGCCGGAGGCTCCGGCAGGCTTGCGGCCGGTGCCTTGCTATCTCTTGCGGCCGCTCGCGCCAGAGGAAAGCCTTTGATCTAAAACGGCCGCAAGAGTTTTGCAATTCAATTGCTCCGGGAAACCTCTCTGCAAGGCTAAAAACGAGCCGCAGCTTACTTGCAGGAAAGAGGTCTCGCTAGCACCAATTAAGCACATAAAATAGCTCAAATAAAGCCATCCTGCACTTTGAGAAGACTATAAAGGGATTTAAGGTGTTAGAAAAAATAGCACATAATTATCCTGTACTCAAATCCGTAAAATATTTTATTTTTAATATCCGTAAAATATCCATGTAAAAAGTCCAGAGTGCTTGGAGCACTTCAGACACACCCACGCCGCAGCCGGAAAATAAACAGTTAATTTGAACTCGGGTTTGGGCAGATGTGCAAGCTTGAGAGTGGGTTCCTTTTAATCCTCATGTCCCCCAATATGATCCCTAGCATTTACAGAGCTGTACAGTGCAGGCTTGAATTTATTTTTGAGTTTTTATATTTCACAGCTTAGATTTCTGCGCTTACGGCCGGTTCCAAGATATGCGGCCGGCCGTAAAAGGAGATCCTTGCGGGGCCGTATAATAGAATCGCGAGTTAACTGAACCCCCGCAAGGAATCGCAGCCTTACGGCCGATTTACGGCCGATAATAGAATGAGGCCCTTAGAACTCTATTCAATTTTCAAAATTGCAATTCAATGAGGGCCTTACAGTACTATTACATTGTAAAAAATGCAATTCAATGAGGGGCAAACTATGCAACATATGGTACACACAAAGGCCCTCATTCAATTGCAATTTGCCCAATTGAATAGGGCTCTAAATAAGAACATAACATTTTTTTTTAAAGAAGTTTTTAGTTAGTAAAAATCTATCCAAAAGAAAGTTTTTCACTGACTAAAAACTTCTTTAAAAAAATATGCTATGTGCTTATTTAGGGCACGATTCAATTAGCCAAATTGCAATTGAATGAGACCCAAAGTGCTACACACAAAACAGAATTGGAACAAACTCACACAAACACATAGCAAAATAAATTAACTTTCTTATTCAATGTTTTACAACCTATAAGCCTTACAAAGAAGCCTAAATAAGAATAACAAAAGTGTTCCGCACCTAATAAGATTGTACAAAAAATCACACAAACACATAGGAAACTACATTAACATTCTTCTTTAATGTTTAACAACCTATAACCAGTACAATCAAGAATAAATAACTTTAGCACAAGTGGTGCGCACAAAACAGGATTGTAAAAAAATAACACAAACACATAGCAAACTACATTAATTATATTATTTCATGTTTCACAAACTATAACCATCCCAATAAAGGCTAAATAAGTATACCACAAGTGGTGCGCACAAAACAGGATTGTACAAAAACTAACATAAACACATAGCAAAATAAATTCATATTCTTATTTAATATATCACAACCCACAAGCCTTACTAAGAACCTTAAATAAGAATAACAAAAGTTGTGGGATTGTACAGAAAGTTAAAAAAAAAAATAGAAAAAAATAACCATAACTGATACAATACAGTCAAATTCATACATTTTTTACTTATTTAAAAAACATTTCACTCAAACAACATTTTCTATTTTATATTACAACAGATACTGCGTGAAGACAATCGGACGAGGACTTTCTCCACAGGACCAGACCATCGGATGAGGACTTTCAACACAGGACCAGACCAGCGGACGAGGAATTTCAACAGAGGACCAGACCATAGGACCAGGATTTTACACAGAGGACCACACCATCGGACGAGGACTTCCAACAGAGGACCACACCATTGGACAACGATTTTCAACCGAGGACCAACAAACATTCGGATTTAAATCACACTTCAACCAAGGTACAGTATAATAAGTACAAAAGGAGAAAACTAAAGAAACAGCTTTCAGTTGCATCCGTGTCAACAGAAAAATAAAAAAATAAATTTACTATCTCCCTTATTCTATTTAAATTGCCACTCACTATGCAATACATAACTCAATAACCACATCAATTTTTTTTTTAGCAAAGAAGTTTTGCAGTGGTAAATATCTATCCACAAACAACGTTTTTAATAAATAAAAACATTATTTCAAAAAAATATGTTACATGCTTATTTACAGCAGTATTCCATTGGCCAAATTCTTAGTCAGTGAGGACAGGAAATATAATTTTAACTAAATATAACTGATACATTAATGATTTGCCTTTTATTTCACCAATTGTGCACAAGAATCTTTAACGGGAATTACAAATTTAAATATACACAATTGCATTTCTTTTTTTTTCCTTTACAGATTAATATGGCTGATAACGAGACCAAAGAAGAGAAGAAAAGACGTCAAACTAGAGAAAGACAAGAGAGATGGGCCGCCCACCAGACACCTGAGGAGAAAGAAATTCGACGAGAAAAAGAACGCAAAAGACTTGCAAATAAAAGACTATCAGCTGCAAAAATGAAAGATACAACAAAAAAAAATAAAAAGATAATAAAGCATTTACAAACTGTTCCTCAAACATCAGATGACATTTTACAAGATACCAGTCAAGACAGACCAAAAAAAAGCAACTACAAAAACAAAGCATTTACAAACTCTTACTAAAAACTTACAGGACATTTCAACAAAACAAGGACAACATATACCAAGAAAATCCACGAAAAAAACTAAACATTTAGAACCTGTTGTTGAAACATTTCATGACTTTTCACCTGATGAATATGAAAGTCAACATCCGATATGCTTTGCAAATTGTCCTTTACTCAAGTCTTTAGCAGTAGAGGTTCATAGTTGTGGGGACATGAGTACTCAATGTCAATTTTGTGAGGCTTATTATTTTAAACAGGAGAGACCCAGAGATGGACAATTTATTAGTTGTTGTCAAAAAGGCAAGTTCAAAATTCCAGAAAGGAAACATTTTCCAAGCTATTTACAAAATATTACGACTGAACCTACTTTTCCAAATTACAAAAATTTTAAGACAAACATAAGATCCTACAATAGTGCCATATCATTTGCATCTATGGGGGCAACATTGGCTGCTAATGTACCAGGACATGGTCCTTACTGTTTTAAAGTCCAAGGACAAATTTATCATTGGACCTCACATTTACATCCAGAGCAAGGAGAGCAAAGAAAATTCGCTCAACTATATGTACTAGATACAATGGAAGCTGTTGACCAACGTATGCAGATGGAAGAAAATAAAAAATGCTTACCCAGTGTTTTCATAGAGCTAAATAACATTATGGACAACAATCCCTACAGTAAAGCATACAAAAAATTGGCAGAAGTAGAAAATGAACAACAACTTCATGCACAAAGACATCAATTACCCATGCCAAAGGTTAATATGGTGCTTAAAAGAGACAGACATACTGATAAACGTCGTTATAACTTGCCAACATCAAATGAAGTTGCAATGGTCTTTCAGAATGATGAAGGAGAACCACCATTTCAAAGAGACATTAGAGTATATCCCAGAAATGAGGAGCAACCATTTATTAATATTAATATCTTAAGTCCAAATTTAGATCCAATGACATATCCCATCTTTTTCCCACATGGAGAAGCAGGTTGGCAACCAAAATTAACCCTTCCCAGTTACCCAAATGCTAAAGCCAGAATCCGAAATAATGTTTCTATGCTTGAATTTAAAGTTGCTCAAATTGCCATTCGAGATGAATTTAATCCAATTTTATGTGGTGGAAAACCAACACAACAATGGATTATTGATTCATATTTGCAAGTTGAGGCAAATAATTTAAACTTTATAAAATATCAACAAGATAAACTACGTGTAGAACAATATTGTGGACTCATGGACTATGTTGCTGACGTGGCTACAAGCAGAGACATGACAGCTGGCAAAGCCATCATTTTACCATCTTCCTTTCAAGGATCTCCTCGAAATATGAGAGAAAGATACAATGATGCTATGGCTATTGTGACAAAATTTGGAAAACCAGATTTATTTGTGACATTTACATGTAATCCACAATGGCCAGAAATTAATCAAAATCTACTTCTTGGACAAAGTGCTTCAGATCGACCAGATTTAGTAGCTAGAGTTTTTAAGATCAAATTAAATGAATTAATACGTGACTTCACTATAAATCAGTTATTTGGCAAATGTCTTGCTTATGTATATACCATTGAATTTCAAAAAAGAGGCCTTCCACATGCACATCTTCTCATAATACTTCAAGAGAAAGATAAATTAGATACTTCGGACAAAGTGGATGCAGTCATAGTTGCTGAACTACCAGATCCAGAACTATATGGTAGACTATAGGAGATTATTACTCATTGCATGATTCATGGACCCTGTGGAGACCTTAATCCACAATCACCATGGGCCTCATTCTATTAGCGGCCGCAGCCGTTGCGGGGCCGCAAGGACCGGCCGCAAGCTATTCGGCTATTCTATTCCCTTACGGCCGGAGGCTCCGGCAGGCTTGCGGCCGGTGCCTTGCTATCTCTTGCGGCCGCTCGCGCCAGAGGAAAGCCTTTGATCTAAAACGGCCGCAAGAGTTTCGGCCGTAAGAAATTCCTATTTGCAATTCAATTGCTCCGGGAAACCTCTCTGCAAGGCTAAAAGCAAGCCGAAGCTTACTTGCAGGAAAGAGGTCCCGCTAGCACCAATTAAGCACATAAAATAGCTCAAATAAAGCCATCCTGCACTTTGAGAAGACTATAAAGGGATTTTAGGTGTTAGAAAAAATAGCACATAATTATCCTATACTCAAATCCGTAAAATATTTTATTTTTAATATCCGTAAAATATCCATGTAAAAAGTCCAGAGTGCTTGGAGCACCTCAGACCCGCCCACACCGCAGCCGGAAAATAAACAGTTAATTTGAACTCGGGTTTGGGCTGATGTGCAAGCTTGAGAGTGGGTTACTTTTAATCCTCATGTCCCCCAATATGATCCCTAGCATTTACAGAGCTGTACAGTGCAGGCTTGAATTTATTTTTGCGTTTTTAGATTTCTGCGCTTACGGCCGGTTCCAAGATATGCGGCCGGCCGTAAGATGAGATCCTTGCGGGGCCGTATAATAGAATCGGGAGTTAACAGAACCCCCGCAAGGAATCGCAGCCTTACGGCCGATTTACGGCCGCTAATAGAATGAGGCCCCATGTATGGAAAATAATAAATGTTCAAAAGATTTTCCAAAAGATTATAGAGACAAAACATATGCAAATTGTGATGGATATCCACTTTATAAAAGAAGAGAAGGACATAGTGCCATTATTCGTGGAAAAAAGTGGACAATAGATATGTAGTACCCTACAATCCACATTTACTCATGAAGTACAACGCCCACATCAACGTAGAAGCCTGCACTTCCATCAAATCCATTAAATATGTCTACAAATATATTTACAAAGGCTATGATGCAGCTACTGTAGTCGTGAAAAGTGCAGACAACCCTGAATGTAGTGAGTTAGTACATGATGAACTTGCATCTCATGTAGATGCTCGCTATGTCAGTGCACCTGAAGCTATGTGGCGGCTTTTAAAATTTGAAATGCATGATAGATCACATGCAGTATATAGATTAGCAGTACATTTGCCACAACGACATTTAGTCTATTTCCATGCTGGAAATTAAATGAATGCATTGGCCCAAAGTGAAGATCGTCACACTACACTAACTGCATGGTTTGCATTAAATTCAAATGATGCTCAAGCAACACAATACTTATATATTGAAATTCCATATCACTATGTTTTTGTGAATGGATTATGGAGACCAAGAAAAACCAGAGGCAATAAAATAATTCCACGAATTTACACAGTCAGTCCAAGAGATGTTGAACGTTTTTGCTTACGGATATTACTTTTAAATGTTCCAGGAGCACAAAGTTTTGAACAATTAAGAACTGTTAATGACATTGTATATGAATCCTTCCATTTAGCTGCAAGACATAGAAACTTACTCGCTGATGATACAGAGTGGGAAAGATGTTTAGAAGAAGCAGCACAATGTCAAATGCCACGACAGATGAGAGAACAATTTGCTTTTATTTGTATCTTCTCAAATGCTCCAAATGCATTAGCTTTGTGGGAGACTTTTAAAAGTAATATGGCTGAAGACTTTATGCGACGATACAATGAACCCATTGCACACTTAAAAGCGTTAATGGAAATCCAAGAAGGCTTTTTAACTCATGGATTAAGTTGTGCAAGTTTTAATTTGCCTGATCCAGGTCTTATAGATGACATAAACTTTGAAGACTATGACATTCAACTACAAGCAGAAAGAACACAAGAAAGACTTGCAACTTTAAATACACTACAATTGCAAGCATTTCATGCCATTAAAAATGCAATAGATGATGACATGGTGACAGAGCGTTATTTCTATCTTGATGGACCTGGCGGATCAGGAAAAACCTATTTGTACAATTTATTAATGAGTTCAGTACGAGCACAAGGACAAATAGCAATGGCGTTTGCCACTACTGGAATTGCTGCACTTTTATTAGAAGGTGGAATAACTGTTCATAGTGGATTTAAACTGCCAGTGCCTATTTTAGAAAATTCTGTGTCAGATATTTGCATGACATCCTTACAAGCAAAGAAATTGAAGAAATGTAAATTAATTATAATAGATGAGGCCACAATGATGTCATGCTATGCCCTCCAATGTATTGACCGTTTGCTTCGTGAAGTCATGGAGAATATTTTTCCATTTGGTGGAAAGGTAATGTTGTTGGGTGGCGATTTTAGACAAACATTACCTGTTGTTGTACATGGAAATCGAACAGACATTATCGAAACCTGTATCAAGTCAAGCACAGTATGGAAACATTTTACCCATCTTCAACTGCAACAAAATATGAGATCAGAAGGACAAAATGATTTCAATGATTGGCTTATTAAAATTGGAGAAGGCAGAACAGAAAAAATACTACATTTAGCTGACGACACTGTAGAGATCCCACCTCAGATGATTTGTCAACAAGATATTATATCGGCTATATTTGAAGGGAGCATCAATAACGAAGAATATTCTGAGCTTGCCAACCAAGTCATACTGACGTGTAAAAATAAAGATGCATTAATCCTCAATAATGAAATCTTAAAAAAAATTAATGCACCACAAAGAAATTATCACAGTGCTGATTCTGTACTTGCTGATGACAATGAAAGTCAGGCTAACTTTTCGACTGAATTCATAAACTCTCTAACTCCTTCTGGAATGCCACCACATATTTTGCAGCTAAAGAAAGGTGCAATTATCATGTTACTGCGAAATATGAACCCCAAAAAAGGCCTATGCAATGGCACAAGATTAATTGTTCAACAATTAAGGGACCATTTTAAAGATGCTGAAATTTTAACTGGGACCCATAAAGGAGAGAGAGTTTTCATACCAAGAATAGATTTAGCACCAAGTGAAAGTAGTCTCCCTTTTATACTTCAAAGAAGACAATTTCCCATTATTATGGCATTTGCCATGACCATTAATAAATCACAAGGTCAAACTTTCAAATCTGTGGGTATTTTTTTGGAAGAACCAGTATTTGCACATGGTCAATTGTACGTTGCATTGTCACGGTGCAAAAATCCACAGGCTATTAAAGTTTACATTGAAAAAAATGAAAGTCAAGGTGATTTATTAGAAGATGGACGTATTTTTACTAAAAACATTGTCTACTATGAAGTACTATAACTTTGCAGGATACAAACTAAAGCCATGCAAACATTTTGGAAAAGTATTCAAAAATACATAATAATTTGTTGTTTAATTCAGTCATAATTAATGGAAGTCATGTTTATGGATAATTCGCCTCACAAAATACTTGCCTTGCATTTTTAAGAAAAATTATGTTACAATGTTAACTCACTGTGTTAATGTTTCTAATGTTACAAGTTTAAAAACAATATTTATAAGTTATTTCATCAAACAGATTATAAAATTCATGTTAAGAGCTCAAGCACCTTTTAAGTCACAATGTAAATATTGTCTGTTATGTTAAGATTACTAACAAAATTAATGTTTATCGACAGTTTATGTGATCAGTAAGTAATTAATTTCATTTGGTACGTTTTAATGAGAGTTTTTACTGTATGCCTTCCTATAAATTCAATGTATATTCAAATTAACAATTATTCTGATACAAATTGCATGTTAATACTTATGAATTTAAAGTTCTACTGTTTTTACATTCAAATCTTAATACTTTTAATACAAAATTAAGTTACAAAATGTATTCACTGTGTTCCTGTTTATAATGTTCAAAATTATAAACATATTTTGTCAACTTCCAAAGTTACATAAAAAATAAAGATCAAGTTTAAAAATATATACTTTGAACGTTATTGTTTACATATATTTTAAAATTCATTTTAAAATTAGGGACGTTTCAATAAGGCTTTTTCATTTTTGCTTTTCTCTGGATTCAATGTATATTAAAGTGAACAATTATTCAGATACAAATTTCATGTTAAAAAAACCATTACATCAACATTTTACAAAAATACATGTTCATATCACAATACCTACAAGAGTCAAATATATATATAAATAACTAAACAACTTGACAAACATATACATCACATTGCAGTCATTTTTTGACGGGCAAGTCGCTAGTAATAATATAAAACTAAACTTTGGACCCTCCTATTATGAAATATCAGTATGAGGTTTTATCACCAGTCCTGACTTCCTTCTATCACTGTGTATCTCGCACAGTAATATGTCCCAGAGTCAGCACTTCCCATATTGGGCATTTGCACATAAACTTCATTCTTTGATGTGTCTCTGGTTATAGTGACTCGTCCTTGCAATGAAGGTGCATAGTTAGTGCCCCCATCGCTGTATATAACACCAATATATTCCAGTCCTTTCCCTGGCAGCTGTCTAACCCAAGCCCAGTAAGTACTAGTAACAGACACTGAGACTTTACAGGGAACATTCAGGGTCCCTGAGGGCTTCACAACTACAGATCCAGGTTGGTCCACGGTGATTTCCTGTGAGAGGACACCTGGAAAAGCAAACATAGACGTCAGTATTAAACTTGAGGCATGAAGTATGAAGACAAAACAATTACTGAAATACAGGAGAGGTTTCTTACATGATGTTAGTTTCAGTAGGATCAGCACATAGAAGAAATCCTTCATGGTGATGTCAGGCTGAATACAAGTCTTTACTGAATGTAACAGATTCAGGAGCACAGAAATCTCCTCTTTTACAAAGAACAAAAGTTCCTGATTTGCATGAAGAGAAATAGAAATGTATAAATGTGTCAGTGTGATAATAAGGAGTCATTGGCAGGAGCTCCCTCTGCAGGGACATATTGAAAGTTCAGCTTTTTATCAGAGACATATGTAGAAATAAAAAACAAACGCTTCAGAACTCACTTTAGTACTTTGAAACATTATATTTCCTTTTTGACTTTGATAAATCCTTTTCCTTTACACAAAATAAAATAGGATATTTTAGTTATGTGTGTAAGAGTGCACTTAAGTCCGAATAATACAGAATTGTCTTTCAAAGAAATAGACTTGATAATGATACACATGGTTTTATTTAAAAAAAAAAAAATACATGACAAGTGCTCATTTCATCTGAGTAACCCTAATGAGCTAAACTGGCATCTAATAAGTGGTCTCTTATTACTCCATAGAAATGCTTTAAGCATGATCTGACCATTCACCAGGGTGTTTAGCCCATTTTGTCATTATCCAATGCTTTTGGGAGATGCAGATGCCAAGGACATTGAGGACTTGGTACAAGTTTCAGACAAGAGCATGACAAACGAGGACCTCCAACAACTGGCAGAACAGGGCATTGAGGAAGCCCAGGAAAGCAGTGACTGACACAGAGGAACAAAAATAACTTTCCACCAAGTTTCTCAGCAAGAGTTTGAATTCCATCCATGTCCATATAGATGATTTTGTGGAAAATGATCCGTACACTGTGAGGAGCAGAGATGTAAGATGCAGTGTTCTTGGTGAAGTGTCTTGCTACCAGCATCTGCTGGATGGCAGCTGAAAAACAAAGACAGATGTCCATAAACCAGTTTTTCTGGAGGATGAGCCTAAAGCTTCCACATCTGCTGGTTGAAGTGGACTGTTTACTTTATGTGTACTGTTTCTTTCAATTTTATTTAAAAGAAACTTGTGCTATTATTATGTTTGCAGTTTTTTAACAGTTAATATAAAGTCAAAAAAGTTGAAAATACTATTGATTTTGTGTTTTTTTTCCCCATGGGTTCCCATATCCCTATCTACCCTATGACCCCATTTAGCACTCCTGTTACCCAGAACCTTCTGAACTAATCCTGTATATATATATATATATATATATATATATATATATATATATATATATATATACACTAGCAACTTGCCCGTCAAAAAATTATGGCAAAAAAATTGTAAGGCAGGTAATGCTGTTTGCCACACAATGTAAGGCTTTTGGTCCTCTGAGTACCTTTGGCGCTCATTGTGAGCCTTTGGCACTCATTGCGAGGTGCTCCTCTGGTGTAGTTTCGGTCTTGTGACCTCCTTTGGTGCTCATTGCAAGCACTGCGCTGAGCACCTTCGGCGCTCATTGCGAGGCTCTCCCCTGGGCTAGTTGGACTGGGGTACTTGTGGTTCTGTGAGCACCCTGTGTATTCAGTGTGAGCCCCGTGCTGAGCGCCTTTGTTATTTTTTATTTTTTATATATATATATTTTTTAATAATAATAAATGAATATACTTGACCTATTTGTAATTAATATATCCAGCAATCAATATCCTGAAGAGCTAACAATCGCTTTTGATTTTCCTGCAGCATACAATGTACATTTGGACTGTTACTGACCTGAGGTGTAAGTGTCAGCAATGTGTTAAGTGTGCAGTGTAATTAGGCTGGGTGCGCGAGGCCAAACCATTTGTTTATTTGTGTAATGCAGTATTTTAGAATGGTAATGTTATTAGTTGCAAGTTAGTGTTGTAAAATGGCGGCGATTGTGTATGTGTTAGCATAGTTTGTAATAGTGTATATTGTACCTCGTACGTTCCTGGGTAAAAGCCGTATGTGCCTGGCGATGTTTTGCAAGCTTAGGGGTCGTGTAGCCTCGTTTTCGCTTTTTTCGGCTGCCATTTCTTTCTCTCGTCTGTGATTTTTCGAGTGTTGAAACTCTGCAAATTTGTCTTAAATTTGGGTGCATCCTCACTCCCAGACGTCCTGGCTGCCCGAACGTGTTGTGTGTGATGTTTTCTGTATGTTTATTTTTGTATTTTTTGTGTTTTTCGTGTTTTTCAATGTGCACGGTTCAGCCGTTAACTTTGTATTTTTTATTTTTTTTGTAAGTGGCGGTTTCCTTTTTAAAGTGTTACGGTCCTTAATTTTTGCAGGCGATTTTTACGGTGCTCAACTCCACCAGCGCAGGGAGCACCTTAGGCGCTCCTTGCCTGGTCGCAACCACGGCCCTCTCTTTGTGAGGTCCGCGGCTGTGGCCCGCTACGCGAGCCCGCAGTTTTAACATTGCGTTACCAATCTTTTTTGGCAAGCCCGCACTGCTGAGAACTATATATGTTATAGAATACAACCTTCTAGTGGAAGTGTTAGGGATAAATATGGTTAAAGAACTGTGTTACTCATACAATATGGTTTAATATACAGTATTTATTTTGTAACTGGCTAGCTAAAAATCAATATTACATGATGACAAAAATTCAAAGTACCCTTTCAAATTTAAATGTGAAGCTCAGTAGACCCCCCCATCTCTCCTCTCATCAGGTAAACAGGGATGGGTGCAAGAGGAACTGCCCATGGGGGCTGTCTAGTTAGGAGTCTTTATCTCTTCTTCTGATAACAGTCTTTATGTGCCTTATTCTCTGCGGTGACTATTATCAGCAAAAATAGCCCAAATGAGAAAAAAAAACTTAGGCTAGCCTTTTGGACAGATTCTTTTTTCACCACCTGGAAACCTAACAGAGGGTAAATAGAAGCCCATCTGCTGTAAGCAATAATACTACATTTAAACACCGTTTTTCGAAGCCACATTGAATTTATTACTTTCATATTCTGATTTCATTGCTAAATAAAGCAGTGAAAACTGGAATTCAAATATACCTTCATCCTGATAATGTATTAACCAGAATAAACTGTCTAGATTGCGTAATAATAGTTTACTTATTTAACTATGCAAATACTTACAGATGTATAAAATACTGAGTGCTGTGTACATCATTTGAAAACTATGTGTATGTCCTACCATGTGTAATGCCATATATTACTAACATAGGGCCTCATTCTATTAGCGGCCGCAGCCGTTGCGGGGCCGCAAGGACCGGCCGCAAGCTATTCGGCTATTCTATTCCCTTATGGCCGGAGGCTCCGGCAGGCTTGCGGCCGGTGCCTTGCTATCTCTTGCGGCCGCTCGCGCCGGAGGAAATCCTTTGATCTTAAACGTCCGCAAGAGTTTTGCAATTCAATTCCTCCGGGAAACCTCTCTGCAAGGCTAAAAGCGAGCCGCAGCTTACTTGCAGGAAAGAGGTCTAGCTAGCACCAATTAAGCACATAAAATAGCTCAAATAAAGCCATCCTGCACTTTTAGAAGACTATAAAGGGATTTTAGGTGTTAGAAAAAATAGCACATAATTATCCTGTACTCAAATCCGTAAAATATTTTATTTTTAATATCCGTAAAATATCCATGTAAAAAGTCCAGAGTGCTTGGAGCACCTCAGACCCGCCCACACCGCAGCCGGAAAATAAACAGTTAATTTGAACTCGGGTTTGGGCTGATGTGCAAGCTTGAGAGTGGGTTCCTTTTAATCCTCATGTCCCCCAATATGATCCCTAGCATTTACAGAGCTGTACAGTGCAGGCTTGAATTTATTTTTCAGTTTTTATATTTCAGAGCTTACGGCCGGTTCCAAGATATGCGGCCGGCCATAAGAGGAGATCCCTGCGGGGCCGTATAATAGAATCGCGAGTTAACTGAACCCCCGCAAGGAATCGCAGCCTTACGGCCGATTTACGGCCGATAATAGAATGAGGCCCATATACATTAAATGAAATGTGCAACTTTTGCTTTATTGGTGATAAGGATTCCCAGCTGTTAAGTATTGATAAAATCTATATTTAGTGTAACTTGTAAATTAAAAACTCTGATTTGATCCATATCTGTAATTAAAAAAATAATATTATAGATTAAGCAGCATACTCTATTAGACATTTATTAGTAGATTATTAAAGATATAATAATATAAAACTAAACTTTGGACCCTCCTATTATGAGATATCAGTGTGAGGTTTTATCCCCAGTCCTGACTTCCTTCTATCACTGTGTGTCTCGCACAGTAATATGTCCCAGAGTCAGCACTTCCCATATTGGGCATTTGCACATAAATTTCATTCTTTGATGTGTCTCTGGTTATAGTGACTCGTCCTTGCAATGAAGGTGCATAGTAAGCGCTCCCACCACTGTGTATATAACCAATATATTCCAGTCCTTTCCCTGGCAGCTGTCTAACCCAAGCCCAGTGCTTACTAGTAACAGACACTGAGACTTTACAGGGAACATTCAGGGCCTCTGAGGGCTTCACAACTACAGATCCAGGTTGGTCCAGGGTGATTTCCTGTGAGAGGACACCTGGAAAAGGAAACATAGACGTCAGTATTAAACTTGAGACATGAAGTATGAGGACAAAACAATCACTCAAATCCAGAGGATGCTCTTACATGATGTTAGTTTCAGTAGGATCAGCACATAGAAGAAATCCTTCATGGTGATGTCAGGCTGAATACAAGTCTTTACTGAATGTGACAGATCCAGGAGCACAGAAGTCTCCTCTTTTACAAAGAACAAAAGTTCCTGATTTGCATGAAGAGAAATAGAAATGTATAAATGTGTCAGTGTGATAATAAGGAGTCATTGGCAGGAGCTCCCTCTGCAGGGACATAATGACAGTTCAGCTTTTTATCAGAGACATATGTAGAAATAAAAAACAAACGCTTAAGAACTCACTTTAGTACTTTGAAACATTATATTTCCTTTTTGACTTTGATAAATCCTTTTCTTTTACACAAAATAAAATAGGATATTTTAGTTATGTGTGTAAGAGTGCACTTAAGTCCGAATAATACAGAATTGTCTTTCAAAGAAATAGACTTGATAATGATACACATGGTTTTATTTAAAAAAAAAATACATAACAAGTGCTTATTTCATCTGAGTACCCTAATGAGCCAAACTGGCATCTAATAAGTGGTCTCTGATTACTCCATAGAAATGCTTTAAGCATGATCTGACCATTCACCAGGGTGTTTAGCCCATTTTGCCATTATCCAATGCTTTTGGGAGATGCAGATGCCAAGGACATTGAGGACTTGGTACAAGTTTCAGACAAGAGCCTGACAAACAAGGACCTCCAACAACTGGCAGAACAGGGCATTGAGGAAACCCAGGAAAGCAGTGACTGACACAGAGGAACAAAAAGAACTTTCCACCAAGTTCCTAAACAAGAGTTTGAGTTCCATCCATGTCCATATAGATGAATTTGTGGCAAATGATCCGTACACTGTGAGGAGCAGAGATGTGAGATGCAGTGTTCTTGGTGAAGTGTCTTGCTACCAGCATCTGCTGGATGGCAGCAGAAAAACAAAGACAGATGTCCATAAACCAGTTTTTCTCAAAAAAATAAATAAATAAAAAAACAGAAAGGAGTATGAGCCTAAAGCTTCCACATCTGCTGGTTGAAGTGGACTGTTTACTTTATGTGTACTGTTTCTTTTAATTTTATTTAAAAGAAACTTGTGCTATTATTATGTTTGCAGTTTTTTAACAGTTAATATAAAGTCAAAAAAGTTGAAAATACTATTGATTTTGTGTTTTTTTTCCCATGGCTTCCCATATCCCTATCTACCCTATGACCCCATTTAGCACTCCTATTACCCAGAACCTTCTGCACTAATCCTGTATATATATATATATATATATATATATATATATATATATACACACTAGCAACTTGCCCGTCAAAAAATTATGGCAATAAAATTGTAAGGCAGGTAATGCTGTTTGCCACACAATGTAAGGCTTTTGGTCCTCTGAGTACCTTTGGCGCTCATTGTGAGCCTTTGGCACTCATTGCGAGGTGCTCCTCTGGTGTAGTTTCAGTCTTGTGACCTCCTTTGGTGCTCATTGCAAGCGCTGCGCTGAGCACCTTCGGCACTCATTGCGAGGCTCTTCTCTGGGCTAGTTGGACTGGTGTACTTTTGGTTCTGTGAGCACCCTCTGTATTCAGTGTGAGCCCCGTGCTGAGTGACTTTGGTATTTTTTATTTTTTATATATATTTTTTTTTAATAATAATAAATGAATATACTTGACCTCTTTGTAATTAATATATCCAGCAATCAATATCCTGAAGAGCTAACAATCGCTTTTGATTTTCCTGCAGCATGCAATGTACATTTGTACTGTTACTGACCTGAGGTGTAAGTGTCAGTAATGTGGTAAGTGTGCAGTGTAAATAGGCTGCGTGCGCAAGGCCAAACCATTTGTTTATTTGTGTAATGCAGTATTTTAGAATGGTAATGTTATTAGTTGCAAGTTAGAGTTGTAAAATGGCGGCGATTGTGTATGTGTTAGCATAGTTTGTAATAGTGTATATTGTACCTTGTACGTTCCTGGGTAAAAGCCGTATGTGCCTGGCGATGTTTTACGAGCTTAGGGGTCGTGTAGCCTCGTTTTCGTTTTTTTCGGCTGCCATGTGTGATGTTTTCTGTATGTTTATTTTTGTATTTTTTGTGTTTTTCGTGTTTTTCGATGTGCACGGTTCAGCCGTTAACTTTGTATTTTTTATTTTCTTTGTAAGTGGCGGTTTCCTTTTTAAAGTGTTACGGTCCTTAATTTTTGCAGGCGATTTATACGGTGCTCAACTCCACCAGCGCAGGGAGCACCTTTGGCGCTCCTTGCCTGGCGCAACCACAGCCCTCGCTTTGTGAGGTCCGCAGCTTTGGCCCGCTACGCGACCCTGCAGTTTTAACATTGCGTTACCAATGTTTTTTGGCAAGCCCGCACTGCTGAGAACTATATATGTGATAGAATGCAACCTTCTAGTGGAAGTGTTAGGGATAAAGATGGTTAAAGAACTCTGTTACTCATACAATATGGTTTAATATACAGTATTTATTTTGTAACTGGCTAGCTAAAAATCAATATTACATGATGACAAAAATTCAAAGTACCCTTTCAAATTTAAATGTGAAGCTCAGTAGACCCCCCATCTCTCCTCTCATCAGGTAAACAGGGATGAGTGCAAGAGGAACTGACCATGGGGGCTGTCTAGTTAGGAGTCTTTATCTCTTCTTCTGATAACAGTCTTTATGTGCCTTATTCTCTGCGGTGACTATTATCACCAAAAATAGCCCAAATCAGAAAAAAACTTAGGCTAGCCTTTTGGACAGATTCTTTTTTCACCACCTGGAAACCTAACAGAGGGTAAATAGAGGCCCATCTGCTTGAAGCAATAATACTACGTTTAAATGCTGTTTTTCAAAGCCACATTGAATTTATTACTTTCATATTCTGATTTCATTGCTAAATAAAGCAGTGAAAACTGGAATTCAAAAATACCTTCATCCTGATAATGTATTAACCAGAATAAACTGTGTAGATTGCATAATAATAGTTTACTTATGGAACTATACAAATACTTATAGATGTATAAAATACTGAGTGCTGTGTACATCATTTGAAAACTATGTGTATGTCCTACAATGTGTAATGCCATATATTACTAACATATACATTAAATGAAATGTGCAACTTTTGCTTTATTGGTGATAAGGATTCCCAGCTGTTAAGTATTGATAAAATCTATATTTAGTGTAACTTGTAAATTAAAAACTCTGATTTGATCCATATCTGTAATTAAAAAAATAATATTATAGATTAAGCAGCATACTCTATTAGACATCTATTAGTAGATTATTAAAGATATAGTAATATAAAAGATGACATTAAACCCTCATATTATGAAATATCAGTGTGAGGTTTTATCACCAGTCCTGACTTCCTTCTATCACTGTGTATCTCGCACAGTAATATGTTCCAGAGTCAGCACTTCCCATATTGGGCATTTGCACATAAACTTCATTCTTTGATGTGTCTCTGGTTATCGTGACTCGTCCTTGCAATGAAGGTGCATAGTAAGCGCTCCCACCACTGTGTATATAACCAATATATTCCAGTCCTTTCCCTGGCAGCTGTCTAACCCAAAGCCAAGTAGCACTAGTAACAGACACCGAGACTTTACAGGGAACATTCAGGGTCCCTGAGGGCTTCACAACTACAGGTCCAGGTTGGTCCAGAGTGATTTCCTGTGAGAGGACACCTGGAAAAGGAAACATAGACGTCAGTATTATACATGAGGCATGAAGTATGAGGACAAAACAATTACTGAAATACAGGAGAGGTTTCTTACATGATGTTAGTTTCAGTAGGATCAGCACATAGAAGAAATCCTTCATGGTGATGTCAGGCTGAATACAAGTCTTTACTGAATGTGACAGATCCAGGAGCACAGAAATCTCCTCTTTTACAAAGAACAAAAGTTTCTGATTTGCATGAAGAGAAATAGAAATGTATAAATGTGTCAGTGTAAGAATAAGGAGTCATTGGCAGGAGCTCCCTCTGCAGGGACATAATGACAGTTCAGCTTTTTATCAGAGACATATGTAGAAATAAAAAACAAACGCTTCAGAACTCACTTTAGTACTTTGAAACATTATATTTCCTTTTTGACTTTAATAAATCCTTTTCCTTTACACAAAATAAAATAGGATATTTTAGTTCTGTGTGTAAGAGTGCACTTAAGTCCGAATAATACAGAATTGTCTTTCAAAGAAATAGACTTGATAATGATACACATGGTTTTATAAAAAAAAAATAATACATGACAAGTGCTCATTTCATCTGAGTAACCCTAATGAGCCAAACTGGCATCTAATAAGTGGTCTCTGATTACTCCATAGAAATGCTTTAAGCATGATCTGACCATTCACCAGGGTGTTTAGCCCATTTTGCCATTATCCAATGCTTTTGGTAGATGCAGATGCCAAGGACATTGAGGACTTGGTACAAGTTTCAGACAAGAGCCTGACAAACGAGGACCTCCAACAACTGGCAGAACAGGGCATTGAGGAAACCCAGGAAAGCAGTGACTGACACAGAGGAACAAAAAGAACTTTCCACCAAGTTCCTCAGTAAGAGTTTGAGTTCCATCCATGCCCATATAGATGATTTTGTGGCAAATGATCCGTAAACTGTGAGGAGCAGAGATGTGAGATGCAGCGTTCTTGGTGAAGTGTCTTGCTACCAGCATCTGCTGGATGGCAGCAGAAAAACAAAGACAGATGTCCATAAACCAGTTTTTCTCAACAACAAAAAAACAGAAAGGAGGATGAGCCTAAAGCTTCCACATCTGCTGGTTGAAGTGGACTGTTTACTTTATGTGTACTGTTTCTTTCAATTTTATTTAAAAGAAAATTGTGCTATTATTATGTTTGCAGTTTTTTAACAGTTAGTATAAAGTTAAAAAAAGTTGAAAATTCTATTGATTTTGTGTTTTTTTTCCCATGGGTTCCCATATCCCTATCTACCCTATGACCCCATTTAGTACTCCTATCACCCAGAACCTTCGGCACTAATCCTGTATATATATATATATATATATATATATATATATATACACTAGCGACTTGCCCGTCAAAAAATTATGGCAAAAAAATTGTAAGGCAGGTAATGCTGTTTGCCACACAATGTAAGGCTTTTGGTCCTCTGAGTACCTTTGGCGCTCATTGTGAGCCTTTGGCACTCATTGCGAGGTGCTCCTCTGGTGTAGTTTTGGTCTTGTGACCTCCTTTGGTGCTCATTGCAAGCGCTGAGCACCTTCGGCGCTCATTGCAAGGCTCTCCCCTGGGCTAGTTGGACTGGTGTACTTTTGGTTCTGTGAGCACCCTTTGTATTCAGTGTGAGCCCCGTGCTGAGCGCCTTTGGTATTTTTATTTTTTATATATATTTTTTTTTTATTAATAATAAATAAATATACTTGACCTATTTGTAATTAATATATCCAGCAATCAATATCCTGAAGAGCTAACAATCGCTTTTGATTTTCCTGCAGCATACAATGTACATTTGGACTGTTACTGACCTGAGGTGTAAGTGTCAGCAATGTGGTAAGTGTGCAGTGTAAATAGGCTGCGTGCGCGAGGCCAAACCATTTGTTTATTTGTGTAATGCAGTATTTTAGAATGGTAATGTTATTAGTTGCAAGTTAGTGTTGTAAAATGGCGGCGATTGTGTATGTGTTAGCATAGTTTGTAATAGTGTATATTGTACCTTGTACGTTCCTGGGTAAAAGCCGTATGTGCCTGGCGATGTTTTGCAAGCTTAGGGGTCGTGTAGCCTCGTTTTCGTTTTTTTCGGCTGCCATTTTTTTTTCTCGTCTGTGATTTTTCGAGTGTCGAAACTCTGCAAATTTGTCTTAAATTTGGGTGCATCCTCACTCCCAGACGTCCTGGCTGCCCGAACGTGTTGTGTGTGATGTTTTCTGTATGTTTATTTTTGTATTTTTTGTGTTTTTCGTGTTTTTCGATGTGCACGGTTCAGCCGTTAACTTTGTATTTTTTATGTTTTTTGTAAGTGGCGCTTTCCTTTTTAACGTGTTACGGTCCTTAATTTTTGCAGGCGATTTTTACGGTGCTCAACTCCATCAGCGCAGGGAGCACCTTTGGCGCTCCTTGCCTGGCCGCAACCACGGCCCTCGCTTTGTGAGGTCCGCGGCTGTGGCCCGCTACGCAACCCCGCAGTTTTAACATTGCGTTACCAATGTTTTTTGGCAAGCCTGCACTGCTGAGAACTATATATGTTATAGAATACAACCTTCTAGTGGAAGTGTTAGGGGTAAAGATGGTTAAAGAACTCTGTTACTCATACAATATGGTTTAATATATTTATTTTGTAACTGACTAGCTAAAAATCAATATTACATGATGACAAAAATTCAAAGTACCCTTTCAAATTTAAATGTGAAGCTCAGTAGACCCCCCCATCTCTCCTCTCATCAGGTAAACAGGGATGGGTGCAAGAGGAACTGCCCATGGGGGCTGTCTAGTTAGGAGTCTTTATCTCTTTCTTTCTTCTGATAACAGTCTTTATGTGCCTACTTCTCTGCGGTGACTAATATCAGCAAAAATAGCCCAAATCAGAAAAAAACTTAGGCTAGCCTTTTGGACAGATTCTTTTTTCACCACCTGGAAGAGGGTAAACAGAGGCCCATCTGCTGGAAGCAATAAAACTACGTTTAAATGCCGTTTTTCAAAGCCACATTAAATTTATTACTTTCATATTCTGATTTCATTGCTAAATAAAGCAGTGAAAACTGGAATTCAAATATACCTTCATCCTGATAATGTATTAACCAGAATAAACTGTCTAGATTGCGTAATAATAGTTTACTTATTTAACTATGCAAATACTTATAGATGTATAAAATACTGAGTGCTGTGTACATCATTTGAAAACTATGTGTATGTCCTACCATGTGTAATGCCATATATTACTAACATATACATTAAATGAAATGTGCAACTTTTGCTTTATTGGTGATAAGGATTCCCAGCTGTTAAGTATTGATAAAATCTATATTTAGTGTAACTTGTAAATTAAAAACTCTGATTTGATCCATATCTGTAATTAAAAAAATAATATTATAGATTAAGCAGCATACTCTATTAGACATTTATTAGTAGATTATTAAAGATATAATAATATAAAACTAAACTTTGGACCCTCCTATTATGAGATATCACTGTGAGGTTTTATCACCAGTCCTGACTTCCTTCTATCACTGTGTATCTCGCACAGTAATATGTCCCAGAGTCAGCACTTCCCATATTGGGCATTTGCACATAAATTTCATTCTTTGATGTGTCTCTGGTTATCGTGACTCGTCCTTGCAATGAAGGTACATAGTAAGCGCTCCCACCACTGTGTATATAACCAATATATTCCAGTCCTTTCCCTGGCAGCTGTCTAACCCAAGCCCAGTGCGTACTAGTAACAGACACTGAGACTTTACAGGGAACATTCAGGGCCTCTGAGGGCTTCACAACTACAGATCCAGGTTGGTCCAGGGTGATTTCCTGTGAGAGGACACCTGGAAAAGGAAACATAGACGTCAGTATTAAACTTGAGACATGAAGTATGAGGACAAAACAATCACTCAAATCCAGAGGATGCTCTTACATGATGTTAGTTTCAGTAGGATCAGCACATAGAAGAAATCCTTCATGGTGATGTCAGGCTGAATACAAGTCTTTACTGAATGTGACAGATTCAGGAGCAGAGAAGTCTCCTCTTTTACAAAGAACAAAAGTTCCTGATTTGCATGAAGAGAAATAGAAATGTATAAATGTGTCAGTGTGATAATAAGGAGTCATTGGCAGGAGCTCCCTCTGCAGGGACATAATGACAGTTCAGCTTTTTATCAGAGACATATGTAGAAATAAAAAACAAACGCTTCAGAACTCACTTTAGTACTTTGAAACATTATATTTCCTTTTTGACTTTGATAAATCCTTTTCCTTTACACAAAATAAAATAGGATATTTTAGTTATGTGTGTAAGAGTGCACTTAAGTCCGAATAATACAGAATTGTCTTTCAAAGAAATAGACTTGATAATGATACACATGGTTTTATAAAAAAAAAAAAATACATGACAAGTGCTCATTTCATCTGAGCACCCTAATGAGCCAAACTGGCATCTAATAAGTGGTCTCTTATTACTCCATAGAAATGCTTTAAGCATGATCTGACCATTCACCAGGGTGTTTAGCCCATTTTGCCATTATCCAATCCTTTTGGGAGATGCAGATGCCAAGGACATTGAGGACTTGGTACAAGTTTCAGACAAGAGCCTGACAAACGAGGACCTCCAACAACTGGCAGAACAGGGCATTGAGGAAGCCCAGGAAAGCAGTGACTGACACAGAGGAACAAAAAGAACTTTCCGCCAAGTTCCTCAGTAAGAGTTTGAGTTCCATCCATGTCCATATAGATGATTTTGTGGCAAATGATCCGTACACTGTGAGGAGCAGAGATGTGAGATGCAGTGTTCTTGGTGAAGTGTCTTGCTACCAGCATCTGCTGGATGGCAGCAGAAAAACTAAGACAGAAGTCCATAAACCAGTTTGTCTAAAAAAAACAACCCAAAAAAACAGAAAGGAGGATGAGCCTAAAGCTTCCACATCTGCTGGTTGAAGTGGACTGTTTACTTTATGTGTACTGTTTCTTTCAATTTTATTTAAAAGAAAATTGTGCTATTATTATGTTTGCAGTTTTTTGACAGTTAGTATAAAGTAAAAAAAAGTTGAAAATTCTATTGATTTTGTGTTTTTTTCCCATGGGTTACAATATCCCTATCTACCCTATGACCCCATTTAGTACTCCTTTTACCCAGAACCTTCGGCACTAATCCTGTATATATATATATATATATATATATATATATATATATATATATATATACTAGCAACTTGCCCGTCAAAAAATTATGGCAAAAAAATTGTAAGGCAGGTAATGCTGTTTGCCACACAATGTAAGGCTTTTGGTCCTCTGAGTACCTTTGGCGCTCATTGTGAGCCTTTGGCACTCATTGCGAGGTGCTCCTCTGGTGTAGTTTTGGTCTTGTGACCTCCTTTGGTGCTCATTGCAAGCGCTGAGCACCTTCGGCACTCATTGCGAGGCTCTCCCCTGGGCTAGTTGGACTGGTGTACTTTTGGTTCTGTGAGCACCCTTTGTATTCAGTGTGAGCCCGGTGCTGAGCGCCTTTGGTATTTTTATTTTTTATATATATATATATTTTTTATTAATAATAAATGAATATACTTGACCTATTTGTAATTAATACATCCAGCAATCAATATCCTGAAGAGCTAACAATCGCTTTTGATTTTCCTGCAGCATACAATGTAAATTTGGACTGTTACTGACCTGAGGTGTAAGTGTCAGCAATGTGTTAAGTGTGCAGTGTAAATAAGCTGCGTGCGCGAGGCCAAACCATTTGTTTATTTGTGTAATGCAGTATTTTAAAATGGTAATGTTATTAGTTGCAAGTTAGTGTTGTAAAATGGCTGCGTTTGTGTATGTGTTAGCATCGTTTGTAATAGTGTATATTGTACCTCGTACGTTCCTGGGTAAAAGCCGTATGTGCCTGGCGATGTTTTGCAAGCTTAGTGGTCGTGTAACCTTGTTTTCGTTTTTTTCGGCTGCCATTTTTTTTTCTTGTCTGTGATTTTCGAGTGTCGAAACTCTGCAAATTTGACTTAAATTTGGGTGCATCCTCACTCCCAGACGTCCTGGCTGCCCGAACGTGTTGTGTGTGATGTTTTCTGTATGTTTATTTTTGTATTTTTTGTGTTTTTCGTGTTTTTCGATGTGCACGGTTCAGCCGTTAACTTTGTATTTTTTATTTTTTTTGTAAGTGGCGGTTTCCTTTTTAACGTGTTACGGTCCTTAATTTTTGCAGGCGATTTTTACGGTGCTCAACTCCATCAGCGCAGGGAGCACCTTTGGCGCTCCTTGCCTGGCCGCAACCACGGCCCTCGCTTTGTGAGGTCCGCGGCTGTGGCCCGCTACGCGACCCCGCAGTTTTAACATTGCGTTACCAGTGTTTTTTGGCAAGCCCGCACTGCTGAGAACTATATATGTTATAGAATACAACCTTCTAGTGGAAGTGTTAGGGGTAAAGATGGTTAAAGAACTCTGTTACTCATACAATATGGTTTAATATATTTATTTTGTAACTGACTAGCTAAAAATCAATATTACATGATGACAAAAATTCAAAGTACCCTTTCAAATTTAAATGTGAAGCTCAGTAGACCGCCCCATCTCTCCTCTCATCAGGTAAACAGGGATGGGTGCAAGAGGAACTGCCCATGGGGGCTGTCTAGTTAGGAGTCTTTATCTCTTTTTCTGATAACAGTCTTTATGTGCCTTATTCTCTGCGGTGACTATTATCAGCAAAAATAGCCCAAATGAGAAAAAAACTTAGGCTAGACTTTTGGACAGATTCTTTTTTCACCACCTGGAAACCTAACAGAGGGTAAATAGAGGCCCATCTGCGGGAAGCAATAATACTACGTTTAAATGCTGTTTTTCAAAGCCACATTGAATTTATTACTTTCATATTCTGACTTCATTGCTAAATAAAGCAGTGAAAACTGGAATTCAAATATACCTTCATCCTAATAATGTATTAACCAGAATAAACTGTCTAGATTGCGTAATAATAGTTTACTTATGGAACTATGCAAATACTTATAGATGTATAAAATACTGAGTGCTGTGTACATCATTTGAAAACTATGTGTATGTCCTACAATGTGTAATGCCATATATTACTAACATATACATTAAATGAAATGTGCAACTTTTGCTTTATTGGTGATAAGGATTCCCAGCTGTTAAGTATTGATAAAATCTATATTTAGTGTAACTTGTAAATTAAAAACTCTGATTTGATCCATATCTGTAATTAAAAAAATAATATTATAGATTAAGCAGCATACTCTATTAGACATCTATTAGTAGATTATTAAAGATATAATATTATAAAACTAAACTTTGGACCCTCCTATTATGAAATATCAGTGTGAGGTTTTATCACCAGTCCTGACTTCCTTCTATCAATGTGTATCTCGCACAGTAATATGTCCCAGAGTCAGCACTTCCCATATTGGGCATTTGCACATAAACTTCATTCTTTGATGTGTCTCTGGTTATCGTGACTCGTCCTTGCAATGAAGGTGCATAGTTAGTGCCCCCACTGTTGTATATAAGACCAATATATTCCAGCCCTTTCCCTGGCAGCTGTCTAACCCAAGCCCAATTAGCATTAGTAAGAGACACTGAGACTTTACAGGGAATATTCAGGGCCTCTGAGGGCTTCACAACCACAGATCCAGGTTGGCCCAGGGTGATTTCCTGTGAGAGGACACCTGGAAAAGGAAACATAGACGTCAGTATTAAACTTGAGGCATGAAGTATGAGGAAAAAACAATTACTGGAATACAGGAGAGGTTTCTTACATGATGTTAGTTTCAGTAGGATCAGCACATAGAAGAAATCCTTCATGGTGATGTCAGGATGGATAAAAGTCTTTACTGAATGTAACAGATTCAGGAGCACAGAAGTCTCCTCTTTTACAAAGAACAAAAGTTCCTGATTTGCATGAAGAGAAATAGAAATGTATAAATGTGTCAGTGCGAGAATAAGAAGTAATTGGCAGGAGCTCCCTCTGCAGGGACATAATGAGAGTTCAGCTTTTTATCAGAGACATATGTAGAAATAAAAAACAAACGCTTCAGAACTCACTTTAGTACTTTGAAACATTATATTTCCTTTTTGACTTTGATAAATCCTTTTCTTTTACACAAAATAAAATAGGATATTTTAGTTATGTGTGTAAGAGTGCACTTAAGTCCGAATAATACAGAATTGTCTTTCAAAGAATTAGACTTGATAATGATACACATGGTTTTATTTAAAAAAAAAATACATGACAAGTGCTCATTTCATCTGAGTAACCCTAATGAGCCAAACTGGCATCTAAAAAGTGCTCTCTGATTACTCCATAGAAATGCTTTAAGCATGATCTGACCATTCACCAGGGTGTTTAGCCCATTTTGTCATTATCCAATGCTTTTGGGAGATGCAGATGCCAAGGACATTGAGGACTTGGTACAAGTTTCAGACAAGAGCATGACAAACGAGGACCTCCAACAACTGGCAGAACAGGGCATTGAGGAAGCCCAGGAAAGCAGTGACTGACACAGAGGAACAAAAAGTACTTTCCCCCAAGTTCCTCAGGAAGAGTTTGAGTTCCATCCATGCCCATATGGATGATTTTGTGGCAAATGATCCGTAAACTGTGAGGAGCAGAGATGTGAGATGCAGTGTTCTTGGTGAAGTGTCTTGCTACCAGCATCTGCTGGATGGCAGCAGAAAAACAAAGACAGATGTCCATAAACCAGTTTGTCTAAAAAAAAAAAAAAAAAAAACAGAAAGGAGGATGAGCCTAAAGCTTCCACATCTGCTGGTTGAAGTGTACTGTTTCTTTCAATTTTATTTAAAAGAAACTTGTGCTATTATTATGTTTGCAGTTTTTTAACAGTTAATATAAAGTCAAAAAAGTTGAAAATACTATTGATTTTGTGTTTTTTTTCCCCATGGGTTACCATATCCCTATCTACCCTATGACCCCATTTAGCACTCCTATTACCCAGAACCTTCTGCGCTAATCCTGTATATATATATATATATATATATATATATATATATATATATACACACTAGCAACTTGCCCGTCAAAAAATGACGGCAATAAAATTGTAAGGCAGGTAATGCTGTTTGCCACACAATGTAAGGCTTTTGGTCCTCTGAGTACCTTTGGCGCTCATTGTGAGCCTTTGGCACTCATTGCGAGGTTCTCCTCTGCTGTAGTTTCGGTCTTGTGACCTCCTTTGGTGCTCATTGCAAGCACTGCGCTGAGCACCTTCGGCACTTATTGCGAGGCTCTTCCCTGGGCTAGTTGGACTGGTGTACTTTTGGTTCTGTGAGCACCCTTTGTATTCAGTGTGAGCCCCGTGCTGAGCGCCTTTGGTATTTTTTATTTTTTATATATATATTTTTTTAATAATTATAAATGAATATACTTGACCTATTTGTAATTAATATATCCAGCAATCAATATCCTGAAGAGCTAACAATCGCTTTTGATTTTCCTGCAGCATACAATGTACATTTGGACTGTTACTGACCTGAGGTGTAAGTGTCAGCAATGTGGTAAGTGTGCAGTGTAAATAGGCTGCGTGCGCGAGGCCAAACCATTTGTTTATTTGTGTAATGCAGTATTTTAGAATGGTAATGTTATTAGTTGCAAGTTAGTGTTGTAAAATGGAGGCGATGGTGTATGTGTTATCATAGTTTGTAATAGTGTATATTGTACCTTGTACGTTCCTGGGTAAAAGCCGTATGTGCCTGGCAATGTTTTACGAGCTTAGGGGTCGTGTAGCCTCCTTTTCGTTTTTTTCGGCTGCCATGTGTGATGTTTTCTGTATGTTTATTTTTGTATTTTTTGTGTTTTTCGTGTTTTTCGATGTGCACGGTTCAGCCGTTAACTTTGTATTTTTTATTTTTTTTGTAAGTGGCGGTTTCCTTTATAAAGTGTTACGGTCCTTAATTTTTGCAGGCGATTTATACGGTGCTCAACTCCACCAGCGCAGGGAGCACCTTTGGCGCTCCTTGCCTGGCGCAACCACGGCCCTCGCTTTGTGAGGTCCACGGCTGTGGCCCGCTACGCGAGCCCGCAGTTTTAACATTGCCTTACCAACGTTTTTTGGCAAGCCTGCACTGCTGAGAACTATATATGTGATAGAATACAACCTTCTAGTGGAAGTATTAGGGATAAAGATGGTTAAAGAACTCTGTTACTCATACAATATGGTTGTAATCAGAGAGCACTTATTAGATGCCAGTTTGGACTGTTACTGACCTGAGGTGTAAGTGTCAGCAATGTGTTAAGTGTGCAGTGTAAATAAGCTGCGTGCGCGAGGCCAAACCATTTGTTTATTTGTGTAATGCAGTATTTTAAAATGGTAATGTTATTAGTTGCAAGTTAGTGTTGTAAAATGGCTGCGTTTGTGTATGTGTTAGCATAGTTTGTAATAGTGTATATTGTACCTCATACGTTCCTGGGTAAAAGCTGTATGTGCCTGGCGATGTTTTGCAAGCTTAGTGGTCGTGTAACCTTGTTTTCGTTTTTTTCGGCTGCCATTTTTTTCTCTTGTCTGTGATTTTCGAGTGTCGAAACTCTGCAAATTTGACTTAAATTTGGGTGCATCCTCACTCCCAGACGTCCTGGCTGCCCGAACGTGTTGTGTGTGATGTTTTCTGTATGTTTATTTTTGTATTTTCTGTGTTTTTCGTGTTTTTCGATGTGCACGGTTCAGCCGTTAACTTTGTATTTTTTATTTTTTTTGTAAGTGGAGGTTTCCTTTTTAACGTGTTACGGTCCTTAATTTTTGCAGGCGATTTTTACGGTGCTCAACTCCATCAGCGCAGGGAGCACCTTTGGCGCTCCTTGCCTGGCCGCAACCACGGCCCTCGCTTTGTGAGGTCCGCGGCTGTGGCCCGCTACGCGACCCCGCAGTTTTAACATTGCGTTACCAATGTTTTTTGGCAAGCCCGCACTGCTGAGAACTATATATGTTATAGAATACAACCTTCTAGTGGAAGTATTAGGGGTAAAGATGGTTAAAGAACTCTGTTACTCATACAATATGGTTTAATATATTTATTTTGTAACTGACTAGCTAAAAATCAATATTACATGATGACAAAAATTCAAAGTACCCTTTCAAATTTAAATGTGAAGCTCAGTAGACCCCCCCCATCTCTCCTCTCATCAGGTAAACAGGGATGGGTGCAAGAGGAACTGCCCATGGGGGCTGTCTAGTTAGGAGTCTTTATCTCTTTCTTTCTTCTGATAACAGTCTTTATGTGCCTACTTCTCTGCGGTGACTAATATCAGCAAAAAAAGCCCAAATCAGAAAAAAACTTAGGCTAGCCTTTTGGACAGATTCTTTTTTCACCACCTGGAAACCTAACAGAGGGTAAATAGAAGCCCATCTGCTGGAAGCAATAATACTACGTTTAAATGCCGTTTTTCAAAGCCACATTAAATTTATTACTTTCATATTCTGATTTCATTGCTAAATAAAGCAGTGAAAACTGGAATTCAAAAATACCTTCATCCTGATAATGTATTAACCAGAATAAACTGTCTAGATTGCGTAATAATAGTTTACTTATGGAACTATATAAGAACACATACTGCCCTTTCAGAGCTCACAATTCCCCTCAGCTGAAGGGCATATAAGAACACATACTGCCCTTTCAGAGCTCACAATTCCCCTAAGCTGAAGGTAATTTGCAGAAGAACATCATCTCATCAATGTCTTCAACTGGACCTTTTCATATTATTAATATCTGTTTATGATAACTGCTGAGATAGTCATTTTCCTTCTCTTTTTCTTCTTGGTGATATGTAATTCTACTGCTAATTGTAACTTCATTATTAATGGTTGTTATCTGTTAGTTAGAATAGGCCTGTGTGTTTGTTTTTCTCTTTTATTGCCCCTGCTTCCCCCCACTAAATACATCTCTCTACATCTGTCTGTTTTTTTAGGGCATATAAGAACACATACTGCCCTTTCAGAGCTCACAATTCCCCTAAGCTGAAGGTAATTTGCAGAAGAACATCATCTCATCAATGTCTTCAACTGGACCTTTTCATATTATTAATATCTGTTTATGATAACTGCTGAGATAGTCATTTTCCTTCTCTTTTTCTTCTTGGTGTTATGTAATTCTACTGCTAATTGTAACTTCATTATTAATGGTTGTTATCTGTTAGTTAGAATAGGCCTGTGTGTTTGTTTTTCTCTTTTATTGCCCCTGCTTCCCCCCACTAAATATCTCTCTCTACATCTGTCTGTTTTTTTAGGGCATATAAGAACACATACTGCCCTTTCAGAGCTCACAATTCCCCTAAGCTGAAGGTAATTTGCAGAAGAACATCATCTCATCAATGTCTTCAACTGGACCTTTTCATATTATTAATATCTGTTTATGATAACTGCTGAGATAGTCATTTTCCTTCTCTTTTTCTTCTTGGTGTTATGTAATTCTACTGCTAATTGTAACTTCATTATTAATGGTTGTTATCTGTTAGTTAGAATAGGCCTGTGTGTTTGTTTTTCTCTTTTATTGCCCCTGCTTCCCCCCACTAAATATCTCTCTCTACATCTGTCTGTTTTTTTAGGGCATATAAGAACACATACTGCCCTTTCAGAGCTCACAATTCCCCTCAGCTAAAGGTAATTTGCAGAAGAACATCATCTCATCAATGTCTTCAACTGGACCTTTTCATATTATTAATATCTGTTTATGATAACTGCTGAGATAGTCATTTTCCTTCTCTTTTTCTTCTTGGTGTTATGTAATTCTACTGCTAATTGTAACTTCATTATTAATGGTTGTTATCTGTTAGTTAGAATAGGCCTGTGTGTTTGTTTTTCTCTTTTATTGCCCCTGCTTCCCCCCACTAAATATCTCTCTCTACATCTGTCTGTTTTTTTAGGGCATATAAGAACACATACTGCCCTTTCAGAGCTCACAATTCCCCTAAGCTGAAGGTAATTTGCAGAAGAACATCATCTCATCAATGTCTTCAACTGGACCTTTTCATATTATTAATATCTGTTTATGATAACTGCTGAGATAGTCATTTTCCTTCTCTTTTTCTTCTTGGTGTTATGTAATTCTACTGCTAATTGTAACTTCATTATTAATGGTTGTTATCTGTTAGTTAGAATAGGCCTGTGTGTTTGTTTTTCTCTTTTATTGCCCCTGCTTCCCCCCACTAAATATCTCTCTCTACATCTGTCTGTTTTTTTAGGGCATATAAGAACACATACTGCCCTTTCAGAGCTCACAATTCCCCTAAGCTGAAGGTAATTTGCAGAAGAACATCATCTCATCAATGTCTTCAACTGGACCTTTTCATATTATTAATATCTGTTTATGATATCTGCTGAGATTTTGTCATTTTCCTTCTCTTTTTCTTCTTGGTGTTATGTAATTCTACTGCTAATTGTAACTTCATTATTAATGGTTGTTATCTGTTAGTTAGAATAGGCCTGTGTGTTTGTTTTTCTCTTTTATTGCCCCTGCTTCCCCCCACTAAATATCTCTCTCTACATCTGTCTGTTTTTTTAGGGCATATAAGAACACATACTGCCCTTTCAGAGCTCACAATTCCCCTAAGATGAAGGTAATTTGCAGAAGAACATCATCTCATCAATGTCTTCAACTGGACCTTTTCATATTATTAATATCTGTTTATGATAACTGCTGAGATAGTCATTTTCCTTCTCTTTTTCTTCTTGGTGTTATGTAATTCTACTGCTAATTGTAACTTCATTATTAATGGTTGTTATCTGTTAGTTAGAATAGGCCTGTGTGTTTGTTTTTCTCTTTTATTGCCCCTGCTTCCCCCCACTAAATATCTCTCTCTACATCTGTCTGTTTTTTTAGGGCACATAAGAACACATACTGCCCTTTCAGAGCTCACAATTCCCCTCAGCTAAAGGTAATTTGCAGAAGAACATCATCTCATCAATGTCTTCAACTGGACCTTTTCATATTATTAATATCTGTTTATGATAACTGCTGAGATAGTCATTTTCCTTCTCTTTTTCTTCTTGGTGTTATGTAATTCTACTGCTAATTGTAACTTCATTATTAATGGTTGTTATCTGTTAGTTAGAATAGGCCTGTGTGTTTGTTTTTCTCTTTTATTGCCCCTGCTTCCCCCCACTAAATATCTCTCTCTACATCTGTCTGTTTTTTTAGGGCATATAAGAACACATACTGCCCTTTCAGAGCTCACAATTCCCCTCAGCTAAAGGTAATTTGCAGAAGAACATCATCTCATCAATGTCTTCAACTGGACCTTTTCATATTATTAATATCTGTTTATGATAACTGCTGAGATAGTCATTTTCCTTCTCTTTTTCTTCTTGGTGTTATGTAATTCTACTGCTAATTGTAACTTCATTATTAATGGTTGTTATCTGTTAGTTAGAATAGGCCTGTGTGTTTGTTTTTCTCTTTTATTGCCCCTGCTTCCCCCCACTAAATACATCTCTCTACATCTGTCTGTTTTTTTAGGGCATATAAGAACACATACTGCCCTTTCAGAGCTCACAATTCCCCTAAGCTGAAGGTAATTTGCAGAAGAACATCATCTCATCAATGTCTTCAACTGGACCTTTTCATATTATTAATATCTGTTTATGATAACTGCTGAGATAGTCATTTTCCTTCTCTTTTTCTTCTTGGTGTTATGTAATTCTACTGCTAATTGTAACTTCATTATTAATGGTTGTTATCTGTTAGTTAGAATAGGCCTGTGTGTTTGTTTTTCTCTTTTATTGCCCCTGCTTCCCCCCACTAAATATCTCTCTCTACATCTGTCTGTTTTTTTAGGGCATATAAGAACACATACTGCCCTTTCAGAGCTCACAATTCCCCTAAGCTGAAGGTAATTTGCAGAAGAACATCATCTCATCAATGTCTTCAACTGGACCTTTTCATATTATTAATATCTGTTTATGATAACTGCTGAGATAGTCATTTTCCTTCTCTTTTTCTTCTTGGTGTTATGTAATTCTACTGCTAATTGTAACTTCATTATTAATGGTTGTTATCTGTTAGTTAGAATAGGCCTGTGTGTTTGTTTTTCTCTTTTATTGCCCCTGCTTCCCCCCACTAAATATCTCTCTCTACATCTGTCTGTTTTTTTAGGGCATATAAGAACACATACTGCCCTTTCAGAGCTCACAATTCCCTAAGCTGAAGGTAATTTGCAGAAGAACATCATCTCATCAATGTCTTCAACTGGACCTTTTCATATTATTAATATCTGTTTATGATAACTGCTGAGATAGTCATTTTCCTTCTCTTTTTCTTCTTGGTGTTATGTAATTCTACTGCTAATTGTAACTTCATTATTAATGGTTGTTATCTGTTAGTTAGAATAGGCCTGTGTGTTTGTTTTTCTCTTTTATTGCCCCTGCTTCCCCCCACTAAATACATCTCTCTACATCTGTCTGTTTTTTTAGGGCATATAAGAACACATACTGCCCTTTCAGAGCTCACAATTCCCCTAAGCTGAAGGTAATTTGCAGAAGAACATCATCTCATCAATGTCTTCAACTGGACCTTTTCATATTATTAATATCTGTTTATGATAACTGCTGAGATAGTCATTTTCCTTCTCTTTTTCTTCTTGGTGTTATGTAATTCTACTGCTAATTGTAACTTCATTATTAATGGTTGTTATCTGTTAGTTAGAATAGGCCTGTGTGTTTGTTTTTCTCTTTTATTGCCCCTGCTTCCCCCCACTAAATATCTCTCTCTACATCTGTCTGTTTTTTTAGGGCATATAAGAACACATACTGCCCTTTCAGAGCTCACAATTCCCCTAAGCTGAAGGTAATTTGCAGAAGAACATCATCTCATCAATGTCTTCAACTGGACCTTTTCATATTATTAATATCTGTTTATGATAACTGCTGAGATAGTCATTTTCCTTCTCTTTTTCTTCTTGGTGTTATGTAATTCTACTGCTAATTGTAACTTCATTATTAATGGTTGTTATCTGTTAGTTAGAATAGGCCTGTGTGTTTGTTTTTCTCTTTTATTGCCCCTGCTTCCCCCCACTAAATATCTCTCTCTACATCTGTCTGTTTTTTTAGAACATATAAGAACACATACTGCCCTTTCAGAGCTCACAATTCCCCTCAGCTGAAGGTAATTTGCAGAAGAACATCATCTCATCAATGTCTTCAACTGGACCTTTTCATATTATTAATATCTGTTTATGATAACTGCTGAGATAGTCATTTTCCTTCTCTTTTTCTTCTTGGTGTTATGTAATTCTACTGCTAATTGTAACTTCATTATTAATGGTTGTTATCTGTTAGTTAGAATAGGCCTGTGTGTTTGTTTTTCTCTTTTATTGCCCCTGCTTCCCCCCACTAAATATCTCTCTCTACATCTGTCTGTTTTTTTAGGGCATATAAGAACACATACTGCCCTTTCAGAGCTCACAATTCCCCTCAGCTGAAGCAATTCCCCTCAGCTGAAGCAATTCCCTCCCTCCCTCCCTCCCTCCCCTCTTCCCACCCACCCCTGCTTACACTTAATTTATTGAGGCCTACTAAGTACCTGCACCTGTCCAATCAGTGACATCTGCTAATTATCCCTAACCACTCCTTCAAGAACATACAGTGTAACAATGTTTCCTCTCACTTCCCTCTTCCTCATCATCTCCTGTCTGTTTCTCAGGCTCTCATCACTTTCTCCAATTCATGTCTCAAACTGTATCACCATTTCACCTTCCCTGCTCTCTTCCCCTCTTCTTTGCTCCCACGAGCTCCTCTCCTTCCTCCAGTCACTATCTCCTCCCTCCCCTAAGGTCAATAAGCAGAAACATTTCTGTAAGTCCTACTCTCACATCCTCTCTCTTTCATTGCTTATTTTATTGTCTGCTGGAGATATATCTCCTAACCCAGGCCCCTAATCCATTCCTACCTTCTATCAGTCACGCTCAGCACACAGGGCAACAAACACCCGACACCCTCATAACTTAATACCCATCATCTGTCAAAAATCCTCCACTTTGCCCTTCTCATGTGCCCTCTGGAATGCTAGGTCTGTTTGCAACAAACTCACTTACATTCATGACCTATTCATCTCCAACTCCCTCAACCTTTTAGCTTTAACTGAAACTTGGCTCTCTCCATCTGACACTGCCTCCATTGCTGCACTATCATACGGTGGCTTACATTTCAGTCACACACCCAGACCTGGGAATAAGCAAGGTGGGGGTGTGGGCATATTACTCTCCTCCCATTGCTCATTCAATTGCATTCCCCCAGTTCCCTCTCTCCAGTTCTCTTCCTTCGAAGTTCACACTATCCGTCTCTTTTCACCCATCTCTCTGCGAGTGGCTGTCATCTATCGCCCGCCCGGTCCAGCCTCTCAATTCCTGGATAATTTTTCCGCCGGGCTCCCTCACTTTCTCTCCTCTAACATACCCTCACTCATTCTTGGTGATTTTAACATTGCCACTGACACTCCCACTTCTCCCACAGCCACAAAACTACTTGCGCTTACCTCTTCCCTTGGCCTCTCACAGTGGATAGAATGCCCTACCCACCAGGATGGACACTCCCTGGACCTAATTTTCTCTAATCACTGCTCTATCTACAATCTTACAATCTCCCCACTCCCTCTTTCTGACCACCATCTCCTAACCTACAGCCTCATTACCCCTTCCAATCTCTACCCTTTATCACGCCCAACTACCAGAACCCACAGAAACCTGCAGACACTTAACTCACAACACCTTTCCAATTTACTGCAACCCCTTCTCAGTCCTCTCACTACCCTCACTTGCCCTGATATTGCTACCACACAATACAATTTGACTCTAAATTCCACCCTGGACTCTCTAGCCCCCATAACCGCAGGCAGACGCCCCCACTCTCATCAACAACCATGGCACACTACACAAACACGCTACATCCAGAAGTGCTCCCGTAGCGCTGAACGACTATGGAGGAAATCTCGCTTCTCATCAGACTTCCTTCATTACAAGTTTATCCTACGCTCCTATCACTATGCCCTCAATCTTGCCAAACAGAGCTACTTCTCATCATTAATATCAAATTTGGCCTCCAACCCCAAACATTTGTTCTCCCTCTCCTAACACTCTCCTCTGCCCTTCCCCACCTCCCGCCCCTTCCTCTCTTACAGCTGAAGATTTTGCTAGATACTTTAATAGTAAAATTGAAAATATTCAGAATGAACTCTCCTCTCAAAGCGGCCATATCACACCTTCTCCTCAAAAAACAAACAGCAGTGTGCCTTCACCCTTTCCCAAACCTATAGACACTATAAACTCCTTTAACCCTGTAACTGAGGATGAAGTTGCTAACCTTCTATCAACCTCTCGTCTCACAACTTGTCCACATGATCCTATTCCATCACAGCTGATCCCCCCCCCCCTCTCTACCACACTTATCCCAGCTCTCACACATCTATTCAACCTTTCCTTAGACACTGGCAAGTTTCCATCACCTTTGAAACAAGCCACAATTACACCCATTCTTAAGAAACCCACATCTGATCCAGCTTCTCCATCTAATTACCGCCCTATCTCTCTACTTCCCTTGGCTTCTAAACTACTTGAGCGTGTCGTCTACACTCGCCTTACACAATTCATTTCCTCCAACTCCCTCCTTGATCCCTTCCAGTCTGGCTTCCGGCCCCAACACTCTACAGAGACAGCTCTCACAAAAGTTACTAATGACCAGGGGCGGCCCGTCCATTGGGGCGTCAGGGCAAACGCCCCCCCAAATATTTTCTTCACCCTGCAATAAAAAAAACACAACAATGTATTAGTATAACCCAAAAACAAATAAATATAAGGTGTACATCATCATTTCAAGTCTAAATAGTATTAAAAATGAAGTAAAGTTAGTAAAGGGACACTGTCACTTTAAAATAACCCTTGCGCTACATTAACTAATGCTGTGTATCTATATAGCCCCCTGCCTGCACCCTGTGTGATCAAATTACAATAGTTATACACTGTGTACACTAACCTTAGAGTCTTCTCTCTCTTCAATGAGTCCTGGCCCCCTGACCGTTAATGCATGCCGCCCACCATCACAGTGACGATATGCATGGGCGGTCATAAATGTATCAATTAATAACTGACAGTCTTCCATCATTGACCAATCAATGATGGAAGGCTGTCCAGTTACTAAGTGATCAATCTAAACCCACCCAGACCGTTAGCCCTGAGCGCCCGCCAGGAAATAGGGCCTCGAGTTATCATTTTGATTGACTGATACAGTCAATAAAACCACCAGTTCCCTGTCCCGTCCCCCTTTCTGTTTCCTGACCCTGGTCACGCTAAGACTGAGAGACCTCCCTGGCTGAATCTACTCATCTGCTCTGCCTGCCTAACACAGTAAGTCTACCTGCCTGGCACCTGCCCTGCCCCTGCCCCTGGCCAAACCAAAACCCCTAGTAGCCCCTAATAAAAGTTAGGGGTGACCAGTTACCCCCAGTCCCCCACTATGCCTGCCTGGCCTGCCAGTGCCACCTACCCAGCCACCCACCAACTACCACCGACGACCCCAGCCATCACCCCCATGTGGCCTGTGCCACCCCCGATCAGGCCTGCCCTATGCTAGCCTAGCTATGCCATCATGCCACCGCCGGATTACCCCGATCACGGGATCGGGGTAGTCGGGTGGTGAGCGGGGTGGCACAGGCCCACATGGGGGTGATCGGATCACCCCCTTGATGAGGCCTGTGCCACCCCTGATGACCTCCATGTTGCCGCCCTATGCCACCCCCGATGCCCGATCACCACCGGGCCCCCGGCACCACCCCGATGTGGCCTATGCTACCCCGGGTATTCGGGCAGTGAGCGGGGTTGACCAGGCCACATGGGGGTGGATGTTCACCCCCATGAGGCCTGTGCCACCCCTGATCGTGGCCTATGGGCGACCGATGGGCGCCTGACCGTGACCGACCCCACCCTGGATGAACCAACTACCTACCCCCCCCCCCCCCCCTATTTTTATTCCATTTTTAGAAGTAACAGGCATGTATATGTGCCTGTCACTTCTAAAGATAAAATAAAAATAAGGGAAGGGAAAAAAAAATACAGTAAAAACATTATTATTACAATTAAACAGTAAGCTAAGCAAACACATTGTTAGTACAGTTAGTAACACAACACATTTTATACAAAAATAAACAGCTTTAAACAAACATTAATAAAAAATAAAATAAACAACAGCACATACTTACCTGTAAAATTGACCCCTCCAGCGTTGGCCTTCTGTCCTATGGATATAGTCATGAAAAATAAATAATCCAATGTTGATTGAAGCCAATGGTCAAATAAAATAATCCATGTTGATTGAAGCCAATGGTCAAAATAAAATAATCCAATGTTGATTGAAGCCAATGGTCAAATAAAATAATCCATGTTGATTGAAGCCAATGGTCAAAATAAAATAATCCAATGTTGATTGAAGCCACTGGTCAAAATAATCCAATCTTGATTGAAGCCATTGTCCATCCATCCATTCTGGCCCATTGAAAGAGGCCTCCACAAAAAAAAAACAACGCTCTAAAAAAAAAAAAAAAACAACACACTAAAAGAGCTCCTCCTACAAGGAGCCCCTCCCGCTATTAATTGTTTTTTTCCCACGGTCTGCTATATATACTAATTTTTGAAGGAATCTGATTGGCTGAAATTTTTGATTGACATCGATTTCAACCAATGAGAGTCTTTAAAAAATTAGCAAATCAGCAAGCAGGTATGGAAGCCTGTAAGGGTAAAAAAGGTTAGTGTGAACTTGTTTGACCCTGTATGTATTATACATATTACAGGGCTATTTTATGTGATATACATGTTACAGGATAATATCCTGTAACATGTATAGCCAAAAAATAGCACTGTAATATGTATAACAAATAATGTGTAATAGAAATGCATGAACAATATAATATAACAAGTAATAAAGAACATCAATTAATCAAATAATAAATATCAATTACTATATATTGTTGTATGTATATGTTTATGTATATTTATGTGTATTTTTTATGCGTATATATAATATATATATATATAAAAATTGATATCAATATATCACAATAAATAAATATATATATATATATATATATATCAATTTGATATATATATATATATATATTTTTATTTATTGTGATATATTGATATCAATTTTTATATATATATATATATATATATATATATAAAGTACATCTGTGTTCATATTTGAATGTCTAAAGCAAGTAAAAAAACCTGCTTCCAGCTCAGAGTTCCGAGAAAAACAGTTATTACACTGCATTCTGGGAACTTGAGCTGGGACACACAAACATGCCCACAAATGCCTCGCTCTTAATTTTATAGCCATCATCAAACATGGCTTCCTTTAAGCTTATGCATGCTGTATTACACAGCTTTAATGCAAAGCCAAGGTTGGAATAAACACAGGCGGAGTATCCAATCCATGTACAGCTGTTTCAAGCTTACTGGCTATCATCAGCATGGAGCGGGATCTCAGCCTGTGTTGTGGAAATTATGAATAGGTAGTTCACCACAACAATCATTTATAATATGGTGGGCAAAAGAGCGATAGAAGCCCTCCACCGTACAGTAGTACAGTAAATAAAAAGTACATCTGTGTTCATATTTGAATGTCTAAAGCAAGTAAAAAAACCTGCTTCCAGCTCAGAGTTCCGAGAAAAACAGTTATTACACAATATATATTTATTTATTGTGATATATTGATATCAATTTTTATATATATCTATCAATATATATATATATATATATATTTATATATTATTTTTTTTATTTTATTTTTTGGGCCTATATGTTATTTAAGGTTTTTAAGGTGCGGTTGGGGCCTATATGGTCCCAATTTGTTATTTAAAGTTTTTAAGGTGCGGTTGGGGCCTATATGGTCAAAATTGGTTATTTAAGGTTTTTAAGGTGCGGTTGGGGCCTATATGGTCTCAATTTGTTATTTAAGGTTTTTAAGGTGCGGTTGGGGCCTATATGGTCCCAATTTGTTATTTAAAGTTTTTAAGGTGCGGTTGGGGCCTATATGGTCAAAATTGGTTATTTAAGTTTTTCAAGGTGCGGTTGGGGCCTATATGGTCCCAATTTGTTATTTAAGGTTTTTAAGGTGCGGTTGGGGCCTATATGGTCCCAATTTGTTATTTAAGGTTTTTAAGGTGCGGTTGGGGCCTATATGGTCCCAATTTGTTATTTAAGGTTTTTAAGGTGCGTTTGGGGCCTATATGGTCCCAATTTGTTATTTAAAGTTTATAAGGTGCGGTTGGGGCCTATATGGTCAAAATTGGTTATTTAAGGTTTTTAAGGTGCGGTTGGGGCCTATATGGTCCCAATTTGTTATTTAAGGTTTTTAAGGTGCGGTTGGGGCCTATATGGTCCCAATTTGTTATTTAAAGTTTTTAAGGTGCGGTTGGGGCCTATATGGTCAAAATTGGTTATTTAAGGTTTTTAAGGTGCGGTTGGGGCCTATATGGTCCCAATTAGTTATTTAAGGTTTTTAAGGTGCGGTTGGGGCCTATATGGTCCCAATTTGTTATTTAAGGTTTTTAAGGTGCGGTTGGGGCCTATATGGTCACACTTGCTCTTTTAAGGTTTTAAACGTTACGGTTTGGGTCTTAAACGTTCTAATGTTTTTTTTTTTTTTTTCTATAACTTCCCAGGTGCAAACTATCTGTGGAATCAGATTTCTTTGGACTCGTTGGTTGACTTACTGGACGTGAATACCCCGAGAAGGACAGTCAACTGTTGGTGAGTATATGGTCACACTTGGACTTTTAAGGTTTTAAAAGTTACGGTTTGGTTCTTGAGATTTCTAATGTTTTTTTTGTTGTTTTCTATCACCCCCCAGGTGCAAACTATCTGTGAAAGCAGATTTGTTTGGACTCGTTGGTTGACTTACTGGACGTGAATACCCCGAGAAGGAGAGTCAACTGTTGGTGAGTATCATTGCCTTTAATTTTCTGTCCATGTGTATAGGTGCAAATTTGATGTTGATGTAGTCTTGTCACATGAGGGTTTGCAATCTGTAATGTATACCAATGAAATCAACACACTGTTATTTTAAAGTAATTTTGTGACATAATATAAATTAATATACCGTGATCTCTTTCTTTTATTGGTATCAATATCAGAAATGAATACTATTGACTCTCTACTTGTGAAGCCTTTCGGCACCCGGAGAAGGTGGAAGTAAAACGGTTAGGAGCTGACCAACCAGATATAAATCTGCAGCAAATCGCAAGAGATAGAGGGAAGCAATATGTCCGTAATTTCAATACTGAATGGTACAAGAAGAACGACTGGCTTTCTGGAAGCGTTTCTAGGAAGTCCTTATATTGTTTCCCATGCATCCTATTTGGTGGTGACGCTGCTTGGACCAAAACTGGAGTGACTGACGTCAAACATCTAGCTGACAAATTGGCAAAACACAAAAGTTCTAAAGCTCACTTGGATAACAGGATCAAGTTTGAGATGCTTGGACAGGCGAACATTGCTGTTCAACTGGACCAAGGATACCAAGTCAGCATTCAAAAACACAACGAAGAAGTGGCTAAGAACCGGTACATCCTTTCCAAGATAATTGATTGTGTTCGCTTTTGTGGCGCTTTTGAACTGGCATTAAGAGGACACGACGAGAGTGAAACATCGCTAAATCCAGGAGTGTTTAGAGGCCTGGTGGATTTGGTTGGCAGTATCGATAGTGCAATGGAACAGCATTTGAAGACTGCAACTGTGTTTAAGGGCACTTCCAAAACCGTGCAGAATGAGCTACTGGACTGCATGCATGAAGTTATAAAGGAAGTGATTCACCAAGAGCTTAAAGAAGCACAGTTTGTGGCAATCCAAGCGGATGAAACAACCGATATTTCCGCTAGGACACAGTGCATCAAGTGGTGGAAAGATTTGATGGCTTCACGGAAATGAAATCAACGGATGCAGACTCGATTGCTGCTGTTGTGCTGTAAACACTGAATACTGTTCTCCCAGAGCCAGAAGACAAGAAGAAACTCATAGCTCAAAGCTACGATGGTGCCAGTGTGATGCGTGGAGATCAAGGAGGAGTTCAAAGAAAAATAAAAGACGTGTACCCGAACGCACACTACGTCCATTGCTATGCTCACCAACTGAACCTAATAATGGAGAAAGCAGTTTCAAGGATTGGAAGAGTTCGAGTTTTTTTTTCCAACATCGGCGGCATACCATCTTTTTTTTCACGCTCTCCAAAAAGGACTGGAGTTCTGGATGAGGTAGTTGGTAGAAGACTTCCAAGAGGTGCACCGACACGATGGAACTTCAACGTTAGGACCGTGAACGTAATCTACGAGAACAGAGATGCGCTACTTGAGTGTTTCCAGACAATTGAAGCATGTCTAAACTTTGATCCAACATCTATACGGGAAGCCGCAGGTTTCATTGGAATGCTGGAAGACAGGGAGTTCCTTTACTTCCTTAAATTATTTCATTTAATAATGCCACATGTTGACATCCTCTATAGTCAGCTTCAGAAGCGAGACACGGATACTGTTTATATCAAAAAAGTCACAGAAGACTTTGTCGCCAGCATCCAGAAAATCCGTAATTCTGTGGAAGAGATAGAAGCAAGTTTGCCAAGCGATCTAACAGTCAACAGACGGAGTGCGGAGATCTCAACCTTGAGACAACTTTCAAGAGAGGTATGTGACATAGTGGTGGTTCATGCAAAAGTACGTTTTTCATTTTCAAATCACCTAGTCAGTGCCAAACTTGTTCAAAGTGACTTGTATAAAACCCATGACACTTGCTTTCCAACACAAGCTCTGGAAGACACCGTGCAAGCATATCCAATACTGAAGAAGGAACAATTACGCACTGAGCTGTCACTTCTGTATGGGAAGACAGAGTTTCATACTTGTACAAGTGCTGTTGCTCTGCACAAACTTTTCCATCAATTTAATCTGCAGAATGATTTCACAGAGACAGTAAAATTATTAAGAATCCTGATTACAACACCAATGACTACTGCAGAATCAGAAAGATGCTTCTCAACATTGAAGAGGATAAAAACCTTTTTAAGAAGCACCATGTCCCTGGAGCGGTTGAATGCATTGGCGATGCTCTCAATGGAAAAGCAACTGATTTCCGAGATCCCAGACTTCAATGAAAAAAACATTGAGAAGTTTTCTTCTTTGAAAGATCGCCGTGCAAAATTAAAATACAAGTGATTGAAGCAAAGAAGAATGCATACCCCCAAGGTGTGCAAAGATAAACTGCGTTAAGCAGCACCACCTCACACTACCAAACATAACTAGTGGTAAGTAAAGTATGAACGGTGTGTGGGTGTGCATATGGAAGGAGCTATGAAAGGTGTGTGCATGGTCAGTAACAATTGTTGAAGCCTTGGCGTGGTTTGAAGGAATTGGAGGCACTTCCAAGGGTAGCTGTCACTTGTGTACAGGAAGCAAGAATTCCATATCTGTACAAGTGCTGTTGCTCTGCAGCAACTTTAGCATCAATTTAATCTACATAATTTAACAGAGTGAGTGAAGCTATAAGGAATCCTGCTTACAACAACGAAGACTACTAAAGAGCCAGAAAGATGCTTCTCCACATTGAAGAGGATCAAAAAAGTAATTAAAAAGCACCATGGTCCTGTAGCGGTTAAATGCATTGGTTTGAAGGAATTGGAGGCACCTTCAAGGGTACGTAAAGTTCTCAGAAATGGCACCACCTCACTACCAAAAATAACTAGTGGTAAGTAAAGTATGAATGGTGTGTGGGTGTGCATATTGAAGGAGCTATGAAATGTGTGTGAATGGTCAGTAACAATTGTTGAAGCCTTGGCGTGGCGTTACTGCTCATATGGTTATCCATATGCTAATTCAATGTGTTTTTTTTACATTGATTATTGTGTTGTCTAAACAGAAGTGAAATGTTGTTGTTTTCTTGAATCCCAAGATCCACTGGTTTGGGCCTATGCAGTGCTGATTGGTCTTCTAAGGTATGTTTGAGGCCTATATGGTCCCACTTGGTCTTCTAAGGTATGTTTGGGGCCTATGGTCACACTTGGTCTTCTAAGGTATGTTTGGGGCCTATGGTCACACTTGGTCTTCTAAGGTATGTTTGAGGCCTATATGGTCCCACTTGGTCTTCTAAGGTATGTTTGGGGCCTATATAGTTCCACTTGGTCTTCTAAGGTATGTTTGGGGCCTATGGTCACACTTGGTCTTCTAAGGTATGTTTGGGGCTTATATAGTCACACTTGGTCTTCTAAGGTATGTTTGGGGCCTATATAGTCACACTTGGTCTTCTAAGGTATGTTTGGGGCCTATAGTCACACTTGGTCTTCTAAGGTATGTTTGGGGCTTATATAGTCACACTTGGTCTTCTAAGGTATGTTTGGGGCCTATATAGTCACACTTGGTCTTCTAAGGTATGTTTGGGGCCTATATAGTCACACTTGGTCTTCTAAGGTATGTTTGGGGCCTATATGGTTCCACTTGGTCGTTTAATGTTTTTTAAGTATGGTTTTGTTCTTGAATGGTATGATTGATTTGCTTGTTTTCTTTCAACCCCAGGTGCAAACCCTATGTGGCTGCAGATTTGTTTCTACTCATTGGTCAACTTAATGAACGTGAATACCCTGAGAAGAAGAGCCGACTAATGGTAGGTGTCACTCCTTTAATTTTTCTGTTAATACGTATAGGTGCAATTATGATATTGCTGTAGTCTTGTCACATGAGTTTTTTCAATCTATATTGTATACCAATGAATTTAACACATTGTTACTTTACTTCTTGACATTTCTGCATTGCAGATCATGTATTTCAATGGGCTTTACAAGCATAAGGTCATTGGGCGGGGCTTATAAAGGTCATTATGACGTCAGGGGGAGGAGTTATAAAAATGGGTGTGGTTTGAAAAGGGGGGAGTGGCTATGTTTAGCCCTGTCGCCCCTCCAACTTGAAAAGTCACCAGCCGCCACTGCTAATGACCTGCTCAACACCAAATCAAAGGGTCATTTCTCTATCCTAATTCTCCAGGAACTCTCTGCTGCCTTTGACACAGTTGATCATCCTCTTCTTATCCAAATTCTCCACTCTCTTGGCATCCGTGACACTGCTCTCTCTTGGTTCACATCTTATCTAGAAAATCGAACATTTAGTGTCTCCTTCTCTGGCACCTCTTCATCTCCTCGCCCTCTAACTGTAGGTGTACCCCAAGGCTCAGTCCTAGGCCCCCTCCCTTTCTCTATCTATACATCCTCCCTTGGTGCCCTTATACAATCTTTTGGATTTCAGTATCATCTATATGCTGATGACACCCAAATCTACATCTCTGCACCTGAACTATCCCCCTCTCTGCTAGCTCATGTTGCCAATTGCCTCTCGAGCATATCCTCCTGGATGTCTGCCCGTCAACTCAAACTCAACATGTCTAAGACAGAGCTCCTTATCTTTCCACCCTCTACTACAGCTTTCACTCCGCAAATATCTCTCACTGTTGACAATGCCATCATCACTCCCACCTCTCAGGCCCGCTGTCTTGGGGTCCTACTGGACCCTTCCCTCTCTTTCATTCCCCACATCCAATCACTCACAAAATCTTGTCACTTTCACCTAAAAAACATATCCAAAATACGCCACTACCTCACACAAGACACAACTAAAATTCTTATTCACGCTCTCATCATATCTCGCCTCGATTACTGCAACACTCTTCTTGCTGGCCTTCCTATCACCCGTCTGTCTCCACTCCAATCCATTTAGAATGCATCCGCTAGACTCATCTACCATACTAAACGATCAGTGTCTGCAGCACCTCTCTGTCAGGCACTCCACTGGCTTCCCATAGCGTCGAGAATACAATTCAAAATCATGACCCTAACATATAAAGCCCTCCACAATAGTGCACCCTCCTACATCTCTGCTCTAATCCCAAAATACACTCCCACCCGCCCTCTTCGCTCTGCTAATGACATTCTTCTCTTCTCCTCTCTCATCACCTCCTCTCATTCCCGGCTTCAAGACTTTTCACGTGCTGCCCCTATTCTTTGGAACTCTTTACCTCGCACCAGCAGACTATCTTCCTGCCTCAGATCCTTCAAAATCTCTTTAAAAACACATATATTCAAAAAAGCCTATCATCTTTAGCCTCTTCATTCACTATGCATCTCTCACTCTCCTATACCTCCCCCATACCCTTTAGAATGTAAGTTTGCGAGTTTTAATCTTGTGAGGTGCTTTAGGGAAAGCACAGTGTATATCAGATTGAAAGTTCAATAACAGGGTCTTCCATTATTTTCATTGTGGGGCATTGTTTATACTTGTACCTAACCCCTGTATTGCGCTGCGGAATATGTTGGCGCGTTATAAATAAAGGATAATAATAATAATAATAATAATAATAACTATGCAAATACTTATAGATGTATAAAATACTGAGTGCTGTGTACATCATTTGAAAACTATGTGTATGTCCTACAATGTGTAATGCCATATATTACTAACATATACATTAAATGAAATGTGCAACTTTTGCTTTATTGGTGATAAGGATTCCCAGCTGTTAAGTATTGATAAAATCTATATTTAGTGTAACTTGTAAATTAAAAACTCTGATTTGATCCATATCTGTAATTAAAAAAATTATATTATAGATTAAGCAGCATACTCTATTAAACATCTATTAGTAGCTTATTAAAGATATAATAATATAAAACTAAACTTTGGACCCTCCTATTATGAGATATCAGTGTGAGGTTTTATCCCCAGTCCTGACTTCTTTCTATCACTGTGTGTCTCGCACAGTAATATGTCCCAGAGTCAGCACTTCCCATATTGGGCATTTGCACATAAACTTCATTCTTTGATGTGTCTCTGGTTATCGTGACTCGTCCTTGCAATGAAGGTGCATAGTAAGTGCTCCCACCACTGTGTATATAACCAATATATTCCAGTCCTTTCCCTGGCAGCTGTCTAACCCAAGCCCAGTGCGTACTAGTAACAGACACTGAGACTTTACAGGGAACATTCAGGGACCCTGAGGGCTTCACAACTACAGATCCAGGTTGGTCCAGGGTGATTTCCTGTGAGAGGACACCTGGAAAAGGAAACATAGACGTCAGTATTAAACATGAGACATGAAGTATGAGGACAAAACAATTACTGAAATCCAGAGGATGCTCTTACATGATGTTAGTTTCAGTAGGATCAGCACATAGAAGAAATCCTTCATGGTGATGTCAGGCTGAACACAAGTCTTTACTGAATTTAACAGATTCAGGAGCACAGAAGTCTCCTCTTTTACCAAGAACAAAAGTTCCTGATTTGCATGAAGAGAAATAGAAATGTATAAATGTGTCAGTGTGATAATAAGGAGTCATTGGCAGGAGGTCCCTCTGCAGGGACATAATGACAGTTTTTATCAGAGACATATCACATATATAGTTGTGAGCGTACGAGTTGTTGCTAACGCTGCGGGCTCGCGTAGCGAGCTGCGGCCCTCGCGAAGCGAGGGCACTGGCCGAGGGTCTCAGCTGCTGGCATGGAGCGCCGAAGGCGCTCCTTGCCAGCAACTGAGGACCCTCGCAAAGCGCCGTAGGCGCTCCATGCCAGCACCTGAGGACCTCGCAAAGCGAGGGCCCCAGTTGCTGGCATGGAGCGCCGAAGGCGCTCCTTGCCAGCAACTGCGACCCTCGCAAACTTTACGTCGCAACCCAAACAGCACGACACACACATTACGACACTCGCAAACAACATACGACACACGTTCACACACATTACGGCCTCGCAACACTCGGACGCAACTCGCGAACATTACAAAATGTAAAACACAATACATACACACAGCACATACATAAAAACCTTACCTACACCAAGAGGGAGCACCCAGGACCTCAAAAATGCAACTTAGACCTCGATTTTACTCGAAATAAAAGAGTTTAGAGACAAAAAAAAAATCTAAGCGAGAGAAAAAACGTCCGCCGAACAAAACGAAAACGAGGCTACAGCACTCTAAACTCGCAAAACATCACAAGAAACAACGACATACGGATATTCATACCACACAGTGCACACATTCAGCATGCTTACACAGCAGCTCCACACCACTAATGCTGCAGCAACATCAACACACATTGCCAGCTCTTCATCACAATGCTTCAAAATAGGTACAGTATATTCATTTAGTAATGTATTAGATATTTCATTATTATACACCAAACAGCATTAGCTACCTTACAATTTCATTGCCGTCATTTTTTGACGGGCAATTCGCTAGTGTAGAAATAAAAAACAAACGCTTCAGAACTCACTTTAGTACTTTGAAACATTATATTTCCTTTTTGACTTTAATAAATCATGTTCCTTTACACAAAATAAAATAGGATATTTTAGTTATGTGTGTAAGAGTGCACTTAAGTCCGAATAATACAGAATTGTCTTTCAAAGAAATAGACTTGATAATGATACACATGGTTTTATAAAAAAAAATAATACATGACAAGTGCTCATTTCATCTGAGCACCCTAATGAGCCAAACTGGCATCTAATAAGTGCTCTCTGATTACTACATAGAAATGCTTTAAACATGATCTGACAATTCACCAGGGTGTTTAGCCCATTTTGCCATTATCCATTGCTTTTGGGAGATGCAGATGCCAAGGACATTGAGGACTTGGTACAAGTTTCAGACAAGAGCCTGACAAACGAGGACCTCCAACAACTGGCAGAACAGGGCTTTGAGGAAGCCCAGGAAAGCAGTGACTGACACAGAGGAACAAAAAGAACTTTCCACCAAGTTCCTCAGTAAGAGTTTGAGTTCCATCCATGCCCATATAGATGATTTTGTGGCAAATGATCCATACACTGTGAGGAGCAGAGATGTGAGATGCAGTGTTCTTGGTGAAGTGTCTTGCTACCAGCATCTGCTGGATGGCAGCAGAAAAACAAAGACAGATGTCCATAAAACAGTTTTTCTCAAAAAAATAAATAAATAAAAAAACAGAAAGGAGGGTGAGCCTAAAGCTTCCACATCTGCTGGTTGAAGTGGACTGTTTACTTTCTGTGTACTGTTTCTTTAAATTTTATTTAAAAGAAACTTGTGCTATTATTATGTTTGCAGTTTTTTAACAGTTAATATATAGTCAAAAAAGTTGAAAATACTATTGATTTTGTGTTTTTTTTCCCATGGGTTCCCATATCCCTATCTACCCTATGACCCCATTTAGTACTCCTATCACCCAGAACCTTCGGCACTAATCCTGTATATATATATATATATATATATATATATATACACACACTAGCGACTTGCCCGTCAAAAAATTATGGCAAAAAAATTGTAAGGCAGGTAATTCTGTTTGCCACACAATGTAAGGCTTTTGGTCCTCTGAGTACCTTTGGCGCTCATTGTGAGCCTTTGGCACTCATTGCGAGGTGCTCCTCTGGTGTAGTTTTGGTCTTGTGACCTCGTTTGGTGCTCATTGCAAGCGCTGAGCACCTTCGGCGCTCATTGCAAGGCTCTCCCCTGGGCTAGTTGGACTGGTGTACTTTTGGTTCTGTGAGCACCCTTTGTATTCAGTGTGAGCCCCGTGCTGAGCGCCTTTGGTATTTTTATTTTTTATATATATATATTTTTTATTAATAATAAATGAATATACTTGACCTATTTGTAATTAATATATCCAGCAATCAATATCCTGAAGAGCTAACAATCGCTTTTGATTTTCCTGCAGCATACAATGTACATTTGGACTGTTACTGACCTGAGGTGTAAGTGTCAGAAATGTGGTAAGTGTGCAGTGTAAATAGGCTGCGTGCGCAAGGCCAAACCATTTGTTTATTTGTGTAATGCAGTATTTTAGAATGGTAATGTTATTAGTTGCAAGTTAGTGTTGTAAAATGGCGGCGATTGTGTATGTGTTAGCATAGTTTGTAATAGTGTATATTGTACCTTGTACGTTCCTGGGTAAAAGCCGTATGTGCCTGGCGATGTTTTACGAGCTTAGGGGTCGTGTAGCCTCGTTTTCGTTTTTTTCGGCTGCCATGTGTGATGTTTTCTGTATGTTTATTTTTGTATTTTGTGTGTTTTTCGTGTTTTTCGATGTGCACGGTGAGGCCGTTAACTTTGTATTTTTTATTTTTTTTGTAAGTGGCGGTTTCCTTTTTAAAGTGTTACGGTCCTTAATTTTTGCAGGCGATTTTTATGGTGCTCAACTCCACCAGCACAGGGAGCACCTTTGGCGCTCCTTGCCTGGCCGCAACCATGGCCCTCGCTTTGTGAGGTCCGCGGCTGTGGCCCGCTACGCGACCCCGCAGTTTTAACATTGCGTTACCAATGTTTTTTGGCAAGCCCGCACTGCTGAGGACTATATATGTTATAGAATACAACCTTCTAGTGGAAGTGTTAGGGGTAAAGATGGTTAAAGAACTCTATTACTCATACAATATGGTTTAATATACAGTATTTATTTTGTAACTGACTAGCTAAAAATCAATATTACATGATGACAAAAATTCAAAGTACTCTTTCAAATTTAAATGTGAAGCTCAGTAGACCCCCCCCCATCTCTCCTCTCATCAGGTAAACAGGGATGGGTGCAAGAGGAACTGCCCATGGGGGCTGTCTAGTTAGGAGTCTTTATCTCTTCTTCTGATAACAGTCTTTATGTGCCTTATTCTCTGCTTTGACTATTATCAGCAAAAATAGCCCAAATCAGATAAAACTTAGGCTAGACTTTTGGATAGATTCTTTTTTCACCACCTGGAAACCTAACAGAGGGTAAATAGAAGCCCATCTGCTGGAAGCAATAATACTACGTTTAAATGCTGTTTTTCAAAGCCACATTGAATTTATTAATTTCATATTCTGATTTAATTGCTAAATAAAGCAGTGAAAACTGGAATTCAAATATACCTTCATCCTGATAATGTATTAACCAGAATAAACTGTCTAGATTGCGTAATAATAGTTTACTTATGGAACTATGCAAATACTTATGTTATGGATGATAATTAGGAAAATGTCTTTTCATGTTAATATGTTTGTCTGCATTCCTTACTCACTTATATATTTATAAATGAGAAGAAGATTACTAACAATGGAGGTTACCTAAGATGGAGGATGGACTACATAACAAGCATGGCTAAAAGACTACAACTGGGAGTGGCCTGATGATGCAAACATCCGTGACCAAATAAGGACAAATGAATGGTTCCTCCCTCTACTGACCACTATGATGACAACACACTGCAGCAATCAATAAAGCTATTAATTCCTAGACAAAGGAATCATGTGACGTTTGATCAGATAACGTTTTTACATATATACTTGTAAACTGCCATTTTAATACAGAGCGCTTTGAGAACTATTATACGGAAACACAGTGTCTGTGTCTTATTTCTCTGGAATGTGCACATCCATTACTAATTGGGACCAGTAGCAGATATCTAAATTCAGACTGATCTTGTCTGATCCAAATCAGTTGGCGCCCATTGTGGGGCCTTGAGTTTATGACCTGACAATAGCCGAGAAGGAGCGAAGTGGTGACTTTCAACAGCAGAAGGAACCTTCATGAAATATGTCTGGTAAGGCCGATAATTAGTACTGTGCAAGCCACTATCTTTGCCTACCACTCGGCTATTGACAGGCATTCAAAGCACAGGTGGCATAGCTTGCTCAAGGTCCGTTTAAAAAAAACCTGTGATAATAGATATCTGTTGCCTGTGTGTGTGTGTCTGTTGGTATTGTGAGTTGAATGATTGATAAGATTCCTTAGATATTATGATTCAGGACACACACGTGTATTTGTGACTCTCTGGAAGACGGATGACTTGTACCCAGAGACGTACATATAACCAGAGGTCACACATACGGGCTTGCATATATGTGCCCTGGGAATTGAGATTCTTTTATATACATATTTTTCTGGGAAGGGTCTATGCATGCTGGATAGACGAATATCCCTTGGGGGTCACGATGTTTTGGCCGTAAAAAAAAAGAAAAAAGGAGCTTAATAACCCCAAGAGACGTCTGTCATTCACTGCGGGTGATTAAAAACGTGTGTGTGACGCATAATTATCAATTGATAAGCATATAATGCGCATGATCCTGAAATCACATGTCTTTTGAATCTAAAGTTTTCTGCAGAAAAGGTTTGATGATTATAATGTTATATGCTATGTCATTGCTGGTTGTGATGCATGTTTTGATAAGAAATGTAGCTTAGAACTTCTCTCCCTAAAAGCTGAAAGCTGATCTCTCTCTCTCTGTGTGTTTTTGACCTTGGTCACACAGCTGTAGAGAAATCACAGAGAGAGAGAGAGAGAGAAATTCCTCATCCACCCCTCCCATCTTGTTTAACTATTTGAAGGACGAATCTTAGAATTCTTTCTACGCCAATGTTTAGGTCGTATTTGAAGGTGTTAACATATTTTGCTGTATTGCTATGCTGTTTAAGGTAAGAAATAAAGGCCGAAACGCGTCTGGGGTTTGCTGTTTCTCCTGTTCAGGGTAGAATTGCCTGGTATTTCGGGGCTGGGTCACTCTTTTGAGTGGGACCAGACTGATATACTACAGGAGATTTCTCCCTGTGAAGAGCACAAGTGAGCTAAAAGAGGTTGCTCTCAGAGTAGCTTATCATGGCTATAGAACCAACCTATTAAGGTTGGTTCGTTCTCTGATGAGCATCTCTGACTTGGTTGTTTTCTATATGCAAATTACCTTTAGGGTTTAGTCTCCCTAAGGGTAATGGGGGACTCCAGACGTGGACCCCTTGCTCACTGTGCCTTAGGGAGTTCAGCTGCACCTCACTGAAGAGGCCCATAAAGGCCGAAACGCGTCTGGTGTTTGCTGTTTCTCCTGTTCAGGGTAGAATTGCCTGGTATTTCGGGGCTGGGTCACTCTTTTGAGTGGGACCAGACTGATATACTACAGGAGATTTCTCCCTGTGAAGGGCACAAGTGAGCTAAAAGAGGTTGCTCTCAGAGTAGCTTATCATGGCTATAGAACCAACCTATTAAGGTTGGTTCGTTCTCTGATGAGCACCTCTGACTTGGTTGTTTTACGTTTAAGGTAAGAACACAGAAATATTAAGGAACTTTTCCTTACATACATTTATATAATATTCTGATTGCTTTCGTTTATAAAGTAGATGGATTGTCTTGTGTTTTGCTGCAAGTAAATGTGTGAGTGTTTGCTGTACTTTCTTTTCTTTGCAATACAATTGAGAAATGCAGGTTAGAGAATTTGTGTCCTCCACTGAAATCAGTGGAGGATTTATAGTTTATCTGGTTTCTAAGTATAAGACAGGTGTGTTTGTGAGTACATACATATGTATATGTATGTATATGCGTGTATTCTTTTGAAATATTTTGTCTGAAGTTTCTGTGTGTTCGATACTGTACTCTTTGAAGAGGGAGGTGACCGGTTTGCATTGTATGAGAGGGATTGGCCACCCCTTTTATAGCAAAGCAAAGCAAACCTCTCCCCTTTCTCATCCCACCTCCTCTGTGTGTGTTAGGGTTTTATGTGGAAATATGTCTGTCTGTATTATTGAGAGAAGAATGGTGTTTGCTACATTTTAGTGGTTTGTGGAACAAAGAAACCATGAAATTCTTAACACACAGCCACCGCCCCATCATGGCTCCCAACTTAGGAAAATGGGAGTTGACTATAACTTTAGGACCAACCCCTTTTAAAACTATGACGAAGCATTTACTATGCTACCTCTGCTGGAGTCAGTGCCCTGTATCCACTACTCCTTAGGAATATTAATCATTATTAAAAGGAAGGTATGGGAGACATTCAATGTTTTATTAAGCTTTACTATGGAACAAGAAGTATGCAAAAGAAAAAAAATAAACGCAACATTACTTTAGGATGTTATTTTTAGATTCTCTGTGAAGCAGCTTCCCTGCTAATCTCTGCTCATGTAAATTAGCTCCTACATGCCTGTCTGCAACGCTGATACAGAATTCTGTGAGTTATTAATAGCATGCGCTCCGGATGAAACAGTAAATCAGGCTATTAATTTGTCAGATATTACAGTCAGTGGTAATATATCATTCCAGACACGAGTCTCAGATGCTGGGAGCAGCCTTTGTGGAGGGATTGAGACAATCCATCAGGAAAGATTTATAAACATCTCGTCCTGAGTACAAGGTGTTGCCATTAGAGAATTTGTAAAAAAAAAAAAAAGGGGTTTTGTTTATCTTATGTCCAGGAATAGCACTGTTAAGCGTGGGGTACACTCCTGGAGGGAAGTTTTCTCTGTCCCCTCAGGAGATCCTTATTATCCTCAGCAATTGAAATTTAAATCTGATGTATTTGTTGATTATGTGATTGCTTTATCTCAAGCACTGACTAAAATACATGCACAAGTGTTTTCTCCTATTCCAGATCCAGAAGTAGACATTGGTACTCATCAACTACTTCCTGGAGCTTGGGTCCTGGTCAAGAGATTTGTGAAAAAAAGAATCCTCTGGAATCCAGATATGATGGTCCCTTTCAAGTTCTTCAGTTAAACTTGAAGGACGGCCTACTTGGATCCATGCATCTCATTGCAAGCAGCACCAGACCCATAGCAGCCAACATCATGATGATCATAACACATATCCTTTTCTGTCTGTTCTTAACTAAAGTAGAACCCCCTGCATTCATTAGTGAGAAGAAAGATGGTATTACATTTTGGTACAATCAATCTAAAACACATATGATCACATTCTCCTTTGATTATTGTCATGTTGTATGTTGCCAACAGCTAAGCGTGACTCAACAATGTAACTTGTACAAAGACACTCACAGCACATGTATATACATATACGTTACAGACCAGACTTGGGGAAAAGATTGTAGTCATTGGGAAGCTGTAGGATGGAACACTGGGACACCTTGGGGCTACAGACCACAGAGTGCCTTAGATAGAACAGATTTGAGTGGAAGCCCTTTACTTGAACGTATGACTCTAATAAAGCCAGGCAAATGCTTGCCAAATGGCAAGACTGGAGCTAACATGCGACTTACCCCCAGACCCACAGACGCAGGTACATACCTAATGGGTGGCTGGGTTAGAGGAGAAGCCAAAGGACTGTTTGGTAAATTTATGCTCAGAGATCTAAATGCACCATTCATATCAGAAGGACTAATGCAAGTACAACACACTAAGACATTACCCCAAACGACTGATATCAGTGAACCTACGTACGAAGAAACTCTAGCAAATGAGACTGGGTTCACAGACCTCAACTTATAGCTGGAATGGATGAAATATAACGTAGAGTCACATAATAAGACTAATTGTTATGTTAGGCACTGTTCCACTTATAGTAACTATGAAGGAAGAAGTGGAGTGTTAGTTAGGAAGTATTGTAAGTTAAGTATGTGACTAAAGCTAATAATTCCTAGAATGTTATAGTAAGTGATTTGGAAGAGAGATTTTACATGTAAATTTTATCCAAAATGGAGTTTGTTTTTGAATAGTTTGCAAATAGTAAATACAGAAAGAGAAAACAGGCAGCCCTTAACCCCCGAATTAATCCTTCTACATATATGATGTATATAGTCCTTGGCTATCCTCTGACAGTTCTGGCACCACATAATATTGCGTCCATCCTACAGCAGACTCAACCTAAGCACATGACTACAGCCAGACACCTCCGTCTGCAATGTTCCCTTCTTCTACCAGACAATGTTACCTTACAGAGATGCTATGTTCTCAATCCAGCCACTCTCTTACCATTTCCAGAGGGGGGAGATGAGGAGGAAGATGGATACTTTTGGTACAGCCTGATTGTACAGCCTGATTTTGAACCCAAACTCAGGAATAACCAATCTATATGTAAAAAGACGTCTACTGGAAGGTGGTGGAAACTGCCAGACGCTCACAGATGAGACACAAGACCCTCTATATTGCACACTGTGGAATAAACATTTCCAGGCCGAGATTTCCAATATGAAACAAGTCTCACTAAATTGAAGCAGGTCACCTTAAACCTAAAGACATTGTACAACAGTGCATTTAAGGTGGAGCTCCCACAAGAAGCAGAAGCGCTCTACAAGCATTGGGATACAGAAATTCCACATGTTGCAATATCCAAGTTCGCACCGGATGGATGGAAGACATTAGGAGCTGCATTAAAATGGTGGGAATCTGCAGAGGAAGAGGAAGGCGTGGAAAAGAAAACTCTCCACTGGCAAGCAGACAGCACTCCCAGTATACAAGCCAGAGACCCATATGCAGTCCCAGGACTCACAAATCCACCCCAGAGTTGATTGCATTGACTAAGGCCTGTGAGGTTGCGACAGGAGTCCGAGCTAACATCTATACAGACTCAAGATATGCTCTAGGAGTGACTCAAGACTTTGGAGTAATCTGGAGAGCTAGAGGATTCATGACAGCCGCATGTACTCCAGTGAAGCATGACAAAGCCATCCGTGAACTACTAGGTGCTTTAACACTCCCAAAGGAAGCAGCCATACTGAAAGTAAAGGCACATGGGAAACTAAATTCAGATGAAGCACGAGGAAACCATCTAGCAGATGGCTAAGAAGGCAGCAATGATATCACAGGAAATGGAAAGGAGAGAGGTGGATGGAGAAATAAACATTTATACAATGCAGACTCTGCCAACAGATTTAAAATTGCTCAAAGAATTGCAAAAGACGGCAGGTCCAGAAGAAGTAAACAATGGAGGAAAACGTACCCTGTGATGACTAGTAATCCCCACCCAGGGAGAGTTATAACTGTGTACCTTGGAAATTATACGTGTTACAGGAGAAACGTTTCTCAGGGGTTCAACTTGCAGAAGTTCCAAAGTGGGTTTTGTCACACATATAGAGATGGATCATCCACACTGCTAGTCAATCAGACACAATCTTTGGGGGACATATATTGGTTGTGTGGAGATATGAAACTCAGGGTAAGACTGTCAGGAGTATGGCGTGGGGAATGTACCTTGGCTAAAGCCATAATGCCGTTACACATTGTTCCAACCTATTATGGTGATCTAGATAGTAATCCTCAGACACGATCCAGAAGGAAGAGACATACATCATCATCTGAACCTAGAGAAAGTTTTGATTCCCATGTGTACATAGACTCTATTAGAGTCCCAAGGGGGGTGTAAAATGCTCCCCGACACTGGCAACTGCTGCACCTACATACCTGATAATATGGGTCCAAATGGTAAAATTACTTTAGCCATTAAAGAACTAAACAACTTGGCACAAGAATTGAAGGAGAGTTCTGGAACCACAGACTATTGGGATAAATGGTTTGGGTGGATGAACAACTGGCAGAGGGTATTGTTACAGGTTGGAATTGTCTTTCTTTCAATACTGATAATTCTTGCATTTGTTACCTGCTGTATTATCCCCTGTGTCCGAACATATTTTAAGAAGTCAGTTTCTGGAGTAGCACTAACCTTTGTGCACCGAGAATTTTGTGATGATGACAACTGTGAGGAGTCACATAGAGTGTTACGGTCTATTGTATCAAGGAGTGAGGTTTCCACATAAACCCCTTGTCCCACATGTTCCTGATACAAGGGGCTAGGGAAAGGCATCTGACTTGTCTGTGACAGTGGCAGGAGGGGCCGTGGGTAAGCCATGGCTACTCAAATGTACAAAGAAGAACGGGCGTTCACAGCACAGATGTTTAGGGCTTTCTGGCAGTCATGCACCTCATCCTCAGGGACAGATATACACCTAGTGTTTAGGGGGGAGTTTACCCCTCATCACGCATTAACATAAGCACAGCTGCTTTTCTTAGGTTGCACACTCACTAATAACATAAAACAGTACATTTTAGGGGGGACTGTTATGGATGATAATTAGGAAAATGTCTTTTCATGTTAATATGTTTGTCTGCATTCCTTACTCACTTATCACATATATAGTTGTGAGCGTACGAGTTGTTGCTAACGAGGGCGAGGGCCGGGGCGAGTCGCGGGCCTCGCGTAGCGAGGGCACTGTGCCAGGTTCTCAGTTGCTGGCATGGAGCGCGGTCTTCAGTTGCAGCAACTGCGACCCTTGCAAAATTTCAAAAAAAGTTCACGTCGCAACACATTACGACACTCGCAAACAACATACGACACACGTTCACACACATTACGACACTCGCAAACAACATACGACACACGTTCACACACATTACGGCCTCGCAACACTCGGACGCAACTCGCGAACATTACAAAATTAAAAACACAATACATACACACAGCACATACATAAAAACATTACCTACACAAACAGGAAGCACCCAGGACCTCAAAAATGCAACTTACAACTTAATTGCCCTCAAAATAAAAGAGTTTAGACACTAAATAGTTTGTTAAGCGACACAAAAAATGGCCGACGAATAAAACGAAAACGAGGCTACACACGCAAACACCATACGAGACACGTTACCACACATTACGACTTCGCAAACATCGGACGCAACACGCCGACATACAAACATTTAAAACTTAAGAAAGACACACAACAAACACATAAAAAGCTTACCTACAGCAAGAGGAACCAGCCAGCACCTCAAAAAAACAAGTTACACCTACATTTAAATCAAAATAAAACACTTTAGACACTAATACCATCGCTAAGCGATAGAAAAAATGGGCGACGAACAAAACGAAAACGAGGCTTCAGACGTAACTACACTACACTTACTCGCAATAATGAAACACATACTATGCGGAACGTATCACAATCATATTAAACACCATTTTGAACAGTAATACGCAGAAAATGGCGGATGGAACGCAAATTGTAAGCTGGAACGCAAATAGCACATGCGTATTGCGTTCTAACGGTCTCACTTTCCAGAACTTTCTACAAGTTTATAAATACTGCCTATTTCAAACAAAAAAATACATTTCTCCTCAGGTGATCAACGGAGTGACTTCTGAGATAACTGCTGCTTTTACTTGAGAAGACAATTCTTTACTAATTTACTACTTTGCATTGTGCAAATTACAACTGAGAGGTAAGCTATAATATATTACATTTTATTATCAGGACAGGTCAAACAAATAAAAAAAAAAAATAGGATTTATGTAGTGACATATATGGCACATTTATGTGTATAGGCTCAAAAAAAAAATACGGTTCATTTAACAAAACAACAAAAAACATAATTCAATATTAAACAGAGGTTTATGTATAGTGACATGTGACACGCACATATATGTCTATAATGTATAGTGACATCTGACAGGCACATATATCTCTATAATGTATAGTGACATCTGACACGCACATATATGTATAGAATGTATAGTGGCATGTGACACGCACATTTATGTGTATTGCCCCTGCATAGTGACATGTGACACGGACATATATGTGTATCATGTATATTGACATGTGACACACACATTTATGTGTACTGCCCCTTCATAGTGACATGTGACACGGACATATATGTGTATAATGTATAGTGACTTGTGACACGCACATTTCTGTGTATTGCCCCTTCATAGTGACATGTCACACGGACATATATGTGTATAATGTATAGTGACATGTCACACGCACATTTATGTGTATTGCCACTGCAACAAAATTAGCTTAAAACAAAATCCGTAAACAACTACATTTAAATGACATTATATGTCATGTATACTGATATGTCACATGCACATATATGTGTATCATCTATAGTTACATCTCACACACACACATTTATGTGTGTTGGAAAAAAAAAATATAAGGTTAATTTAACCATTTAAATATGAGTCATGTATACTGATATGTCACACGTACACAAAATAATTACATTAAACTATGGAATGTGCTTCATGTATGTGACATATGTGTGTAGCCCCCAACAAAAAATAAGGTCAATTGAAAACAATTACAGAAGTATATTTAAATGACATTCATTTACTGCAATTCAATAGATCATATAAAGCTGAATCTTTTTATTTCTTTGAATATTCAAACAGACTCTGCATCAATAGCGTCTCTCAACAATTTGCACCGTGCACTGTGAAGCACAATCCCTTTTAAAGAACACCAACAAAGAAGAAGAGGTAAGATACAACAAGACATTACATGCTCAAAAGGCCATGCTTTGCTAGATGAAAAATTATAAATATACAAATAACTATTTCACTTTCTTTTTCAAACAGACACTACAAGAAGACCGGCGCATTAAGATTGGCAGGAGGGGACCGTCTGTCATTCCAAACTTCAATCAAGGTAAAGTATTAAGTATAAACAAGAAAGAACCATGAGCCTTATTCAATTGCGACTTCCTCAATTGAATAGGGCTCTATATAAGCACATAACACATTTTTGATACAGAACTTTTTAGTTACTGAACTTCTAACCACAATCAAGGTTTTCAATAACTAAAAACTTTGCTCAATAAATATGTTATGTGATTATATAGAGCCCTCTTCAATTGGCAAAATTGCAATTCAATGAGGACCTATATATCTTTAATGGCCAAGGGCCTCACTCAAATGTGATTTGCCCATTTCAATAGGGCTCTATATAAGCACAGAGCATATTTTTTAAAGGAACTTTTTATTTTGTGAACACGTTGCTTTTGGATACAAGTTCACTAAATACAAAATTTCCGTAAAAAAATATGCTCTGTGCTGATATTGAGCTCTATTCCATTGCCCAAAACACAATTGAATGAGGAGCTCGCAATATAACAAATGCAGTAAACAAAGGCCCTCATTCAATTGCTATTTTGGACAATTAAATATGGCTATAAATAAGCACTTTTAGGCCCTTATTCTATTTTAACAAATATATGTGATGTGCTTATTTACAACCCTATTCAATTTTCAACATTGCAATTCAATGACGGCCTTAGAGTACTATTACATTGTAAAAAATGCAATTGAATGAGGGGCAAACTATGCAACATATGGTACACACAAAGGCCCTCATTCAATTGCAATTTGCCAAATTGAATAGGGCTCTAAATAACAACATAACAATTTTTTTAAAAGAAGTTTTTAGTTACTAAAAATATATCCAAAATAAAGTTTTTAAATGACTAAAAACTTATTTAAAAAAATATGCTATGTGCTTATTTAGGGCACGATTCAATTTGCCAAATCGCAATTGAATGAGACACAAACTGCTACACACAAAACTGAATTTCTTATTCAATGTTTAACAACCTATAAGCCTTACAAAGAAGCAAAAATAAGAATAACAAAAGTGTTGCGCACCTAATAGCATTGTACAAAAAATCACACAAACTCATAGGAAACTACATTAACATTCTTCTTTAATGTTTAACAACCTATAACCAGTACAATCAAGAATAAATAACTTTTGCACAAGTGGTGCGCACCAAACAGGATTGTCAAAAACTAACACAAACACATAGCAAACTACATTAATTATATTATTTCATGTTTCACTAACTATAAGCATCCCAATAAAGGTTAAATAAGTATACCACAAGTGGTGTGCACAACCAGGATTGTACAAAAGATAACATAAACACATAGCAAAATAAATTTATATTCTTATTTAATATATCACAACCCACAAGCCTTACTAATAACCTGAAATAAGAATAACAAAAGTCGTGGGATTGTACAGAAAGTAAAAAAAAAAAAAAAATAGAAAAAAATAACCATAACTGATACAATACAGCCAAATTCATAAATTTTTAAATTATTTAAAAGACATTTCACTCAAACAACATTTTCTATTTTATATTACAACAGATACTGCGTGAAGACAATCGGACGAGGACTTTCTCCACAGGACCGGACCATCGGACGAGGACTCGGACCAGACCAGCAGATGTGGAATTTCAACACAGGACCAGACCAGCAGACGAGGAATTTCAACACAGGACCAGACCATCGGACGAGGACTTTCACCAAAGGACCACAACATCGGACGAGGGCTATCGCCACAGGACCACACCATCGGACGAGGACTTCCAACAGAGGACCACACCATTGGACAACGATTTTGAACTGAGGACCAACAAACATTCGGATTTAAATCACACTTCAACCAAGGTAAAGTATAATAAGTACTAAAGTATAAAACTAAAGAAACTGCTTTCAGTTGCATCCGTGTCAACAGAAAAATAAAATAATTAATTTACTATCTCCCTTATTTTATTTAAATTGCTACTATGCAATACATAGCTCAATAACCACATCACTTTTTTTTTTAGCAAAGAAGTTTTGCAGTGGTAAATATCTATCCACAAACAACGTTTTTAATAGATAAAACCATTATTTTAAAAAAATATGTTACATGCTTATTTACAGCAGTATTCCATTGGCCAAATTCTTAGCCAGTGAGGACAGGAATTATAAATTTAACTAAATATAAATGATACATTCATGATTTGCCTTTTATTTCACCAATTGTGCACAGCAATCTTTAACAGGAATTACAAATTAAAATATACACAATTACATATATTTTTTTTCCTTTACAGATTAATATGGCTGATAACGAGACCAAAGAAGAGAAGAAAAGACGTCAAACTAGAGAAAGACAAGAGAGATGGGCCGCCCAGCAGACACCGGAGGAGAAAGAAATTCGACGAGAAAAAGAACGCAAAAGACTTGCAAATAAAAGAATATCAGCTGCAAAAATGAAAGATACAACCAAAAAAAATAAAAAGATAATAAAGCATTTACAAACTGTTCCTAAAACATCAGATGACATTTTACAAGATACCAGTCAAGACAGACCAAAAAAAGCAACTACAAAAACAAAGCATTTACAAACTCTTACTAAAAACTTACAGGACATTTCAACCAAACAAGTCCAACATATACCAAGAAAATCCACGAAAAAAACTAAACATTTAGAACCTGTTGTTGAAACATTTCATGACTTTTCATCTGATGAATATGAAAGTCAACATCCGATATGCTTTGCAAATTGTCCTTTACTGAAGTCTTTAGCAGTAGAGGTTCATAGTTGTGGGGACATGACTACTCAATGTCAATTTTGTGAGGCTTATTATTTTAAACAGGAGAGACCCAGAGATGGACAATTTATTAGTTGTTGTCAAAAAGGAAAGTTCAAACTTCCAGAAAGGAAACAATTTCCAACCTATTTACAAAATATTATGACTGAACCTACTTTTCCAAATTACAAAAATTTTAAGACAAACATAAGATCCTACAATAGTGCCATATCATTTGCATCTATGGGGGCAACATTCGCTGCTAATGTACCAGGACATGGTCCTTACTGTTTTAAAGTCCAAGGACAAATTTATCATCGGACTTCACATTTACATAGCAAACTACATTAGGAGAGCAAAGAAAATTCGCTCAACTATATGTCCTAGATACAATGGAAGCTGTTGACCAACGTATGCAGATGGAAGAAAATAAAAAATGCTTACCCAGTGTTTTTATAGAGCTAGATAACATTATGGACAACAATCCCTACAGTAAAGCTTACAAAAAATTGGCAGAAGTAGAAAATGAACAACTACTTCATGCACAAAGACATCAATTACCCATGCCAAAGGTTAATATGGTGCTTAAAAGAGACAGACATACTGATAAACGTCGTTATAACTTGCCAACATCAAATGAGGTTGCAATGGTCTTTCAGAATGATGAAGGAGAACCACCATTTCAAAGAGACATTAGAGTATATCCCAGAAATGAGGAGCAACCATTTATTAATATTAATATCTTAAGTCCAAATTTAGATCCAATGACATATACCATCTTTTTCCCACATGGAGAAGCAGGTTGGCAACCAAAATTAACCCTTCCCAGTTACCCAAATGCTAAAGCCAGAATCCGAAATAATGTTTCTATGCTTGAATTTAAAGTTGCTCAAATTGCCATTAGAGATGAATTTAATCAAATTTTATGTGGTGGGAAACTAACACAACAATGGATTATTGATTCATATTTGCAAGTTGAGGCAAATAATTTAAACGTTATCAAATATCAACAAGATAAACTACGTGAAGAACAATATTGTGGACTCATGGACTATGTTGCTGACGTGGCTACAAGCAGAGACATGACAGCTGGCAAAGCCATCATTTTACCATCTTCCTTTCAAGGATCTCCTCGAAATATGAGAGAAAGATACAATGATGCTATGGCTATTGTGACAAAATTTGGAAAACCAGATTTATTTGTGACATTTACATGTAATCCACAATGGCCAGAAATTAATCAAAATCTACTTCTTGGACAAAGTGCTTCAGATCGACCAGATTTAGTAGCCAGAGTTTTTAAGATCAAATTAAATGAATTAATACGTGACTTCACTATAAATCAGTTATTTGGCAAATGTCTTGCTTATGTATATACCATTGAATTTCAAAAAAGAGGCCTTCCACATGCACATCTTCTCATAATACTTCAAGAGAAAGATAAATTAGATACTTCGGACAAAGTGGATGCAGTCATAGTTGCTGAACTACCAGATCCAGAACTATATGGTAGACTATATGAGATTGTTACTCATCGCATGATTCATGGACCCTGTGGAGACCTTAATCCACAATCACCATGTATGGAAAATAATCAATGTTCAAAAGATTTTCCAAAAGATTATAGAGACAAAACATATGCAAATTGTGATGGATATCCACTTTATAAAAGAAGAGAAGGAGATAGTGCCATTATTCGTGGAAAAAAGTGGACAATAGATATGTAGTACCCTACAATCCACATTTACTCATGAAGTACAACGCCCACATCAACGTAGAAGCCTGCACTTCCATCAAATCCATTAAATATGTCTACAAATATATTTACAAAGGTTACGATGCAGCTACTGTAGTCGTCAAAAGTGCAGACAACCCTGAAAGTAGTGAGTTAGTACATGATGAACTTGCATCTCATGTAGATGCTCGCTATGTCAGTGCACCAGAAGCTATGTGGTGGCTTTTAAAATTTGAAATGCATGATAGATCACATGCAGTATATAGGTTAGCAGTACATTTGCCACAACGACATTTAGTCTATTTCCATGCTGGAAATGAAATGAATGCATTGGCCCAAAGTGAAGATCGTCACACTACACTAACTGCATGGTTTGCATTAAATTCCACTGATGCTGAAGCAACATAATACTTATATATTGAAATTCCATATCACTATGTTTTTGTGAATGGATTATGGAGAGCAAGAAAAACCAGAGGCAATAAAATAATTCCACGAATTTACAGTCAGTCCAAGAGATGTTGAAAGTTTTTGCTTACGGATATTACTTTTAAATGTTCCAGGAGCACAAAGTTTTGAACAATTAAGAACTGTTAATGACATTGTATATGAATCCTTCCATTTAGCTGCAAGACATAGAAACTTACTCGCTGATGATACAGAGTGGGAAAGATGTTTAGAAGAAGCAGCACAATGTCAAATGCCACGACAGATGAGAGAACAATTTGCTTTTATTTGTATCTTCTCAAATGCTCCAAATGCATTAGCTTTGTGGGAGACTTTTAAAAGTAATATGGCTGAAGACTTTATGCGACGATACAATGAACCCATTGCACACTAAAAAGCGTTAATGGAAATTCAAGAAGTCTTTTTAACTCATGGATTAAGTTGTGCAAGTTTTAATTTGCCTGATCCAGGTCTAATAGATGACATTAACTTTGAAGACTATGACATTCAACTACAAGCAGAAAGAACAGAAGAAAGACTTGCAACTTTAAATACACTACAATTGCAAGCATTTCATGCCATTAAAAATGCTATAGATGATGACATGGTGACAGAGCGTTATTTCTATCTTGATGGACCTGGCGGATCAGGGAAAACATATTTGTACAATTTATTAATGAGTTCAGTACGAGCACAAGGAAAAATAGCAATGGCGTTTGCCACTACTGGAATTGCTGCACTGTTATTAGAAGGTGGAAGAACTGTTCATAGTGGATTTAAACTGCCAGTGCCTATTTTGGAAAATTCTGTGTCAGATATTCGCATGACATCCTTACAAGCAAAGAAATTGAAGAAATGTAAATTAATTATAATAGATGAGGCCACAATGATGTCATGCTATGCCCTCCAATGTATTGACCGTTTGCTTCGTGAAGTCATGGATAATATTTTTCCATTTGGTGGAAAGGTAACGTTGTTGGGTGGCGATTTTAGACAAACATTACCTGTCGTTGTACATGGAAATCGAACAGACATTATTGAAACATGTATAAAGTCAAGTACAGTATGGAAACATTTTACCCATCTTCAACTGCAACAAAATATGAGATCAGAAGGCCAAACTGATTTCAATGATTGGCTTATTAAAATTGGAGAAGGCAGAACAGAAAAAATACTACATTTACCTGACGACACTGTAGAGATCCCACCTCATATGATTTGTCAACAAGATATTATATCGGCTATATTTGAAGGGAGCATACATAACGAAGAATATTCCGAGCTTGCCAACCAAGTTATACTGACGTGTAAAAATAAAGATGCATTAATACTCAATAATGAAATCTTAAAAAAAATTAATGCACCACAAAGAAATTATCACAGTGCTGATTCTGTACTTGCTGATGACAATGAAAGTCAGGCAAACTTTTCAACTGAATTCATTAACTCTTTAACTCCTTCTGGAATGCCACCACATATTTTGCAGCTAAAGAAAGGTGCAATTATCATGTTACTGCGAAATATGAACCCCAAAAAAGGCCTATGCAATGGCACAAGATTAATTGTTCAATAATTAAAGGACCATTTTGTAGATGCTGAAATTTTAACTGGGACCCATAAAGGAGAGAGAGTTTTCATACCAAGAATAGATTTAGCACCAAGTGAAAGTAGTCTCCCTTTTATACTTCAAAGAAGACAATTTCCCATTATTATGGCATTTGCCATGACCATTAATAAATCACAAGGTCAAACTTTCAAATCTGTGGGTATTTACTTGGAAGAACCAGTTTTTGCACATGGTCAATTGTACGTTGCATTGTCACGCTGCAAAAATCCACAGGCTATTAAAGTTTACATTGAAAACAATGAAAGTCAAGCTGATTTATTAGAAGATGGACGTATTTTTACTAAAAACATTGTCTACTATGAAGTACTATAACTTTGCAGGATACAAACTAAAGCCATGCAAACATTTTGGAAAAACATTCAAAAATACAAAACAATTGGTTGTTTAATTCAGTCATAATTAATGGAAGTCATGTTTATGGATAATTCGCCTCACAAAATACTTGCCTTGCATTTCTATGAAAAATTATGTTAAAACGTTAAGTCACTATGTTAATGTTTCTAATGTTACAAGTTTAAAAACAATATTTTCAAGTTATTTCATTCAACATATTACAAAGTTCATGTTAAGAGCTCAAGCACCTTTTAAGTCACAATGTAAATATTCTATGTTATCTTAAGATTACTACCTACATTAATGTTTATCGCCAGTTTATGTGCTCAGTAATGAATTACTTTAATTACGTACGGTTTAAGGAGAGTTTTTACTGTATGCCTTCCTCTACATTCAATGTATATTAAACTTAACAATTATTCTGATATAAATTGCATGTTAATACTGATTAATTTAAAGTTAAACTGTTTTTACATTCAAATGTTAATACTTTTAATTCAAAATTATGTTACAAAATGTATTTACTATGTTCCTGTTTATAATGTTCAAAATTAGACAAATGTTTTGCAAAAATTACAAAGTTACATAAAAAATAAAGTTCAATTTTAAAAATATATACTTTCAAGGTTATTGCTTACATATATTTGAAACTTCATGTTAAAATTCGGCACATTTAAAAAAGTCTTTTTACTTTTTACTTTTCTCTGGATTCTATGTATATTAAAGTGAACAATTCTTCAGATACAAATTTCATTTTAAAAAACCATTACATCAACGTTTTACAAAAATACATGTTCATATCACAATACTTACAAGGGTCAAAAATATATTTAAATAACTAAACAACTTCACAAACATATACATCACATTGCCGTCATTTTTTGACGGGCAAGTCGCTAGTATATTTATAAATGAGAAGAAGATTACTAACAATGGAGGTTACCTAAGATGGAGGATGGACTACATAACAAGCATGGCTAAAAGACTACAACTGGGAGTGGCCTGATGATGCAAACATCCGTGACCAAATAAGGACAAATGAACGGTTCCTCCCTCTACTGACCACTATGATGACAACACACTGCAGCAATTTTGAACCAATCAATAAAGCTATTAATTCCTAGACAAAGGAATCATGTGACGTTTGATCCGATAACGTTTTTACATATATACTTGTACACTGACATTTTAATACAGAGCACTATGAGAACTATTATACGGAAACACCGTGTCTGTGTCTTATTTCTCTGGAATGTGCACATCCATTACTAATTGGGACCAGGAGCAGATATCTAAATTCAGACTGATCTCGTCTGATCCAAATCACTTATAGATGTATAAAATACTGAGTGCTGTGTACATCATTTGAAAACTATGTGTATGTCCTACAATGTGTAATGCCATATATTACTAACATATACATTAAATGAAATGTGCAACTTTTGCTTTATTGGTGATAAGGATTCCCAGCTGTTAAGTATTGATAAAATCTATATTTAGTGTAACTTGTAAATTAAAAACTCTGATTTGATCCATATCTGTAATTAAAAAAATAATATTATAGATTAAGCAGCATACTCTATTAGACATCTATTAGTAGATTATTAAAGATATAATAATATAAAACTAAACTTTGGACCCTCCTATTATGAAATATCAGTGTGAGGTTTTATCCCCAGTCCTGACTTCCTTCTATCACTGTGTTTCTCGCACAGTAATATGTCCCAGAGTCAGCACTTCCCATATTGGGCATTTGCACATAAACTTCATTCTTTGATGTGTCTCTGGTTATCGTGACTCGTCCTTGCAATGAAGGTGCATAGTAAGTGCCCCCACCGCTGCTAATATAACCAATATATTCCAGTCCTTTCCCTGGCAGCTGTCTAACCCAAGCCCAGTGCGTACTAGTAACAGACACTGAGACTTTACAGGGAACATTCAGGGCCTCTGAGGGCTTCACAACTACAGATCCAGGTTGGTCCAGGGTGATTTCCTGTGAGAGGACACCTGGAAAAGGAAACATAGACATCAGTATTAAACTTGAGGCATGAAGTATGAGGACAAAACAATTACTGAAATACAGGAGAGGTTTCTTACATGATGTTAGTTTCAGTAGGATCAGCACATAGAAGAAATCCTTCATGGTGATGTCAGGTGGCATACAAGTCTTTACTGAATGTGACAGATCCAGGAGCACAGAAATCTCCTCTTTTACAAAGAACAAAAGTTCCTGATTTGCATGAAGAGAAATAGAAATGTATAAATGTGTCAGTGTGATAATAATGAGTCATTGGCAGGAGCTCCCTCTGCAGGGACATAATGAGAGTTCAGCTTTTTATCAGAGACATATGTAGAAATAAAAAACAAACGCTTCAGAACTCACTTTAGTACTTTGAAACATTATATTTCCTTTTTGACTTTGATAAATCCTTTTCTTTTACACAAAATAAAATAGGATATTTTAGTTATGTGTGTAAGAGTGCACTTAAGTCCGAATAATACAGAATTGTCTTTCAAAGAAATAGACTTGATAATGATACACATGGTTTTATAAAAAAAAAAAAATACATGACAAGTGCTCATTTCATCTGAGTAACCCTAATGAGCCAAACTGGCATCTAATAAGTGCTCTCTGATTACTCAATAGAAATGCTTTAAGCATGATCTGATCATTCACCAGGGTGTTTAGCCCATTTTGCCATTATCCAATGCTTTTGGGAGATGCAGATGTCAAGGACATTGAGGACTTGGTACAAGTTTCAGACAAGAGCCTGACAAACGAGGACCTCCAACAACTGGCAGAACAGGGCATTGAGGAAGCCCAGGAAAGCAGTGACTGACACAGAGGAACAAAAAGAACTTTCCACCAAGTTCCTCAGTAAGAGTTTGAGTTCCATCCATGCCCATATAGATGATTTTGTGGCAAATGATCCGTAAACTGTGAGGAGCAGAGATGTAAGATGCAGTGTTCTTGGTGAAGTGTCTTGCTACTAGCATCTGCTGGATGGCAGCAGAAAAACAAAGACAGATGTCCATAAACCAGTTTTTTCTCAAAAAAATAAATAAATAAAAAAACAGAAAGGAGGATGAGCCTAAAGCTTCCACATCTGCTGGTTGAAGTGGACTGTTTACTTTACGTGTACTGTTTCTTTCAATTTTATTTAAAAGAAACTTGTGCTATTATTATGTTTGCAGTTTTTTAACAGTTAATATAAAGTCAAAAAAGTTGAAAATACTATTGATTTTGTGTTTTCTTTCCCCATGGGTTCCCATATACCTATCTACCCTATGACCCCATTTAGCACTCCTATTACCCAGAACCTTCTGCACTAATCCTGTATATATATATATATATATATATATATATATATATATATATATACACACTAGCAACTTGCCCGTCAAAAAATGACGGCAATAAAATTGGAAGGCAGGTAATGCTGTTTGCCACACAATGTAAGGCTTTTGGTCCTCTGAGTACCTTTGGCGCTCATTGTGAGCCTTTGGCACTCATTGCGAGGTGCTTTTCTGGTGTAGTTTCGGTCTTGTGACCTCCTTTGGTGCTCATTGCAAGCACTGCGCTGAGCACCTTCGGCACTCATTGCGAGGCTCTTCCCTGGGCTAGTTGGACTGTTGTACTTTTGGTTCTGTGAGCACCCTGCTGTGTATTCAGTGTGAGCCCCGTGCTGAGCGCCTTTGGTATTTTTTATTTTTTATATATATCTTTTTTTAATAATAATAAATGAATATACTTGACATATTTGTAATTAATATCCAGCAATCAATATCCTGAAGAGCTAACAATCGCTTTTGATTTTCCTGCAGCATACAATGTACATTTGGACTGTTACTGACCTGAGGTGTAAGTGTCAGCAATGTGGTAAGTGTGCAGTGTAAATAGGCTGCGTGCGCAAGGCCAAACCATTTGTTTATTTGTGTAATGCAGTATTTTAGAATGGTAATGTTATTAGTTGCAAGTTAGTGTTGTAAAATGGCGGCGATTGTGTATGTGTTAGCATAGTTTGTAATAGTGTATATTGTACCTTGTACGTTCCTGGGTAAAAGCCGTATGTGCCTGGCGATGTTTTACGAGCTTAGGGGTCGTGTAGCCTCGTTTTCGTTTTTTTCGGCTGCCATGTGTGATGTTTTCTGTATGTTTATTTTTGTATTTTTCGTGTTTTTCGATGTGCACGGTTCAGCCGTTAACTTTGTATTTTTTATTTTTTTTGTAAGTGGCGGTTTCCTTTTTAAAGTGTTACGGTCCTTAATTTTTGCAAGCGATTTTTTACGGTGCTCAACTCCACCAGCGCAAGGAGCACCTTTGCCGCTCCTTGCCTGGCCGCAACCACGGCCCTCGCTTTGAGAGGTCAGCGGCTGTGGCCGGCTACGCGAGCCCGCAGTTTTTAACATTGCGTTACCAACGTTTTTTGGCAAGCCTGCACTGCTGAGAACTATATATGTGATAGAATACAAGCTTCTAGTGGAAGTATTAGGGATAAAGATGGTTAAAGAACTCTGTTACTCATACAATATGGTTTAATATACAGTATTTATTTTGTAACTGGCTAGCTAAAAATCAATATTACATGATGACAAAAATTCAAAGTACCCTTTCAAATTTAAATGTGAAGCTCAGTAGACCCCCCCATCTCTCCTCTCATCAGGAAAACAGGGATGGGTGCAAGAGGAACTGCCCATGGGGGCTGTCTAGTTGGGAGTCTTTATCTCTTCTTCTAATAACAGTCTTTATGTGCCTACTTCTCTGCGGTGACTATTATCAGCAAAAATAGCCCAAATCAGAAAAAAACTTAGGCTAGCCTTTTGGACAGATTCTTTTTTCACCACCTGGAAACCTAACAGAGGGTAAATAGAGGCCCATCTGCTGGAAGCAATAATACTACGTTTAAATGCCGTTTTTCAAAGCTACATTGAATTTATTACTTTCATATTCTAATTTCATTGCTAAATAAAGCAGTGAAAACTGGAATTCAAATAAACCTTCATCCTGATAATGTATTAACCAGAATAAACTGTCTAGATTGCGTAATAATAGTTTACTTATGGAACTATACAAATACTTATAGATGTATAAAATACTGAGTGCTGTGTACATCATTTGAAAACTATGTGTATGTCCTACAATGTGTAATGCCATATATTACTAACATATACATTAAATGAAATGTGCAACTTTTGCTTTATTGGTGATAAGGATTCCCAGCTGTTAAGTATTGATAAAATCTATATTTAGTGTAACTTGTAAATTAAAAACTCTGATTTGATCCATATCTGTAATTAAAAAAATAATATTATAGATTAAGCAGCATACTCTATTAGACATCTATTAGTAGATTATTAAAGATATAATAATATAAAACTAAACTTTGGACCCTCCTATTATGAAATATCAGTGTGAGGTTTTATCACCAGTCCTGACTTCCTTCTATCACTGTGTGTCTCGCACAGTAATATGTCCCAGAGTCAGCACTTCCCATATTGGGCATTTGCACATAAACTTCATTCTTTGATGTGTCTCTGGTTATCGTGACTCGTCCTTGCAATGAAGGTGCATAGTAAGCGCTCCCACCACTGTGTATATAACCAATATATTCCAGTCCTTTCCCTGGCAGCTGTCTAACCCAAGCCCAGTGCGTACTAGTAACAGACACTGAGACTTTACAGGGAACATTCAGGGTCCCTGAGGGCTTCACAACTACAGATCCAGGTTGGTCCAGGGTGATTTCCTGTGAGAGGACACCTGGAAAAGGAAACATAGACGTCAGTATTAAACTTGAGGCATGAAGTATGAGGACAAAACAATTACTCAAATCCAGAGGATGCTCTTACATGATGTTAGTTTCAGTAGGATCAGCACATAGAAGAAATCCTTCATGGTGATGTCAGGCTGAACACAAGTCTTTACTGAATGTGACAGATCCAGGAGCACAGAAATCTCCTCTTTTACAAAGAACAAAAGTTCCTGATTTGCATGAGGAGAAATAGAAATGTATAAATGTGTCAGTGCGATAATAATGAGTCATTGGCAGGAGCTCCCTCTGCAGGGACATAATGACAGTTCAGCTTTTTATCAGAGACATATGTAGAAATAAAAAACAAACGCTTCAGAATTCACTTTAGTACTTTGAAACATTATATTTCCTTTTTGACTTTGAGTAATCCTTTTCCTTTACACAAAATAAAATAGGCCATTTTGGTTATGTGCATAAGAGTGCACTTAAGTCCGAATAATACAGAATTGTCTTTCAAAGAAATAGACTTGATAATGATACACATGGTTTTATAAAAAAAAAAAAAATACATGACAAGTGCTCATTTTATCTGAGTAACCCTAATGAGCCAAACTGGCATCTAATAAGTTCACTCTGATTACTACATAGAAATGCTTTAAACATGATCTGACCATTCACCAGGGTGTTTAGCCCATTTTGTCATTATCCAATCCTTTTTGGAGATGCAGATGCCAAGGACATTGAGGACTTGGTACAAGTTTCAGACAAGAGCCTGACAAACGAGGACCTCCAACAACTGGCAGAACAGGGCATTGAGGAAGCCCAGGAAAGCAGTGACTGACACAGAGGAACAAAAATAACTTTCCACCAAGTTCCTAAACAAGAGTTTGAGTTCCATCCATGCCCATATAGATGAATTTGTGGCAAATGATCCGTAAACTGTGAGGAGCAGAGATGTAAGATACAGTGTTCTTGGTGAAGTGTCTTGCTACCAGCATCTGCTGGATGGCAGCAGAAAAACAAAGACAGATGTCCATAAACCAGTTTTTCTCAAAAAAATAAATAAATAAAAAAACAGAAAGGAGGATGAGCCTAAAGCTTCCACATCTGCTGGTTGAAGTGGACTGTTTACTTTATGTGTACTGTTTCTTTCAATTTTATTTAAAAGAAACTTGTGCTATTATTATGTTTGCAGTTTTTTAACAGTTAGTATAAAGTAAAAAAAAGTTGAAAATTCTATTGATTTTGTGTTTTTTTTCCCATGGGTTCCCATATCCCTATCTACCCTATGACCCCATTTAGTACTCCTATCACCCAGAACCTTCGGCACTAATCCTGTATATATATATATATATATATATATATATATATACACTAGCGACTTGCCCGTCAAAAAATTATGGCAAAAAAATTGTAAGGCAGGTAATGCTGTTTGCCACACAATGTAAGGCTTTTGGTCCTCTGAGTACCTTTGGCGCTCATTGTGAGCCTTTGGCACTCATTGCGAGGTGCTCCTCTAGTGTAGTTTTCGTCTTGTGACCTCCTTTGGTGCTCATTGCAAGTGCTGAGCACCTTCGGCGCTCATTGCAAGGCTCTCCCCTGGGCTAGTTGGACTGGTGTACTTTTGGTTCTGTGAGCACCCTTTGTATTCAGTGTGAGCCCCGTGCTGAGCGCCTTTGGTATTTTTATTTTTTATTTATATATTTTTGTAATTAATAATAAATGAATATACTTGACCTATTTGTAATTAATATATCCAGCAATCAATATCCTGAAGAGCTAACAATCGCTTTCGATTTTCCTGCAGCATACAATGTACATTTAGACTGTTACTGACCTGAGGTGTAAGTGTCAGCAATGTGGTAAGTGTGCAGTGTAAATAGGCTGCGTTCGCGAGGCCAAACCATTTGTTTATTTGTGTAATGCAGTATTTTAGAATGGTAATGTTATTAGTTGCAAGTTAGTGTTGTAAAATTGCGGCGATTGTGTATGTGTTAGCGTAGTTTGTAATAGAGTATATTTCTACCTTGTACGTTCCTGGCTAAAAGTCGTATGTGCCTGGCGATGTTATGCGAGCTTAGGGGTCATGTAGCCTTGTTTACGTTTTTTCGGCTGCCATTTATTTCTCTCGTCGGTTATTTTCGAGTGGCGCAACTCTGCAAATTTGACTTAAATACGCATGCAACCTCACTCCCAGACGTCCTGGCTGCAACCCTTCCGTGTTGTGTGTGATGTTTTCTGTTTGTTTATTTTTGTATTTTTTGTGTTTTTTGATGTGCATGGTTCAGCCGTGTATTTTTTGCGGGTTGTATTTTTTTATTTTTTTTGTAAGTGGCGGTTTCCTTTTTAAAGTGTTACGGTCCGTAATTTTTGCAGGCGATTTTTTCAAAGGGCTACGGGTCTCGCACTGTGAATTGTGTATTTGCGTTTTCTGTTGATCTGCAGCAGCGCAGTGAGCTCCTTCGGTCTGCCAAAGTTGATCGGGGTTGTAGGGAGTGAGCGCCTTCGTTGCTCCCTGCCAAATTTTTGCAGGGTTGTAGGGATGAGCATCTACGGTGTTCAACTCCACCAGCACAGGGAGCAACTTTGGCGCTCCTTGTCTGGCCGCAACCACGGCCCTCGCTTTGTGAGGTCCGCGGCTGTGGCCGGCTACGCGAGCCCGCAGTTTTAACATTGCGTTACCAACGTTTTTTGGCAAGCCCGCACTGCTGAGACCTATATATGTTATAGAATACAACCTTCTAGTGGAAGTGTTAGTGATAAAGATGGTTAAAGAGATGTGGTACTCATACAATATGGTTTAATATATTTATTTTGTAACTGGCTAGCTAAAAATCAATATTACATGATGACAAAAATTCAAAGTACCCTTTCAAATTTAAATGTGAAGCTCAGTAGACCGCCTCATCTCTCCTCTCATCAGGTAAACAGGGATGGGTGCAAGAGGAACTGCCCATGGGGGCTGTCTAGATAGGAGTCTTTATCTCTTCTTCGGATAACAGTCTTTATGTGCCTTATTCTCTGCGGTGACTATTATCAGCAAAAATAGCCCAAATCAGAAAAAAACTTAGGCTAGACTTTTGGACAGATTCTTTTTTCACCACCTGGAAACCTAACAGAGGGTAAATAGAAGCCCATCTGCTGGAAGCAATAATACTACATTTAAATGCTGTTTTTCAAAGCCACATTGAATTTATTACTTTCATATTCTGATTTCATTGCTAAATAAAGCAGTGAAAACTGGAATTCAAATATACCTTCATCCTGATAATGTATTAACCAGAATAAACTGTCTAGATTGCGTAATAATAGTTTACTTATGGAACTATACAAATACTTATAGATGTATAAAATACTGAGTGCTGTGTATATCATTTGAAAACTATGTGTATGTCCTACAATGTGTAATGCCATATATTACTAACATATACATTAAATGAAATGTGCAACTTTTGCTTTATTGGTGATAAGGATTCCCAGCTGTTAAGTATTGATAAAATCTATATTTAGTGTAACTTGTAAGTTAAAAACTCTGATTTGATCCATATCTGTAATTAAAAAAATAATATTATAGATTAAGCAGCATACTCTATTAGACATCTATTAGTAGATTATTAAAGATATAATAATATAAAACTAAACTTTGGACCCTCCTATTATGAGATATCAGTGTGAGGTTTTATCACCAGTCCTGACTTCCTTCTATCACTGTGTGTCTCGCACAGTAATATGTCCCAGAGTCAGCACTTCCCATATTGGGCATTTGCACATAAATTTCATTCTTTGATGTGTCTCTGGTTATCGTGACTGGTCCTTTCAATGAAGGTGCATAGTTAGTGCTCCCACCACTGTGTATAAAACCAATATATTCCAGTCCTTTCCCTGGCAGCTGTCTAACCCAAGCCCAGTGCTTACTAGTAACAGACACTGAGACTTTACAGGGAACATTCAGGGACCCTGAGGGCTTCACAACTACAGATCCAGGTTGGTCCAGGGTGATTTCCTGTGAGAGGACACCTGGAAAAGGAAACATAGACATCAGTATTATACATGAGGCATGAAGTATGAGGACAAAACAATTACTGAAATACAGGAGAGGTTTCTTACATGATGTTAGTTTCAGTAGGATCAGCACATAGAAGAAATCCTTCATGGTGATGTCAGGCTGAACACAAGTCTTTACTGAATTTAACAGATTCAGGAGCACAGAAGTCTCCTCTTTTACAAAGAACAAAAGTTCCTGATTTGCATGAAGAGAAATAGAAATGTATAAATGTGTCAGTGTGATAATAAGGAGTCTTTGACATGACCCATGCATGATCCATTTAGGCTAGGTAATGGAATAACTGACACGACAACTTGAGTTGGGAGAAACAACGGGCCACAGCCTTATTTTGAAACAATGTAAACAACAACCATAACTTATTTAAATGACTAATTTAGTCCTTTTCCTTCCGGGGGAGGAGCCCGGCCACGAACAGTGACCTCACGCTTTGAGCCCTGCCCAAAGCCCCAATGCTTATCTTTAAGCACGCCCTGTGAGGTGGGGCCATCGCCCCCTTAGGCCAGTGGGCCGGACAGCTCACCTCCCGCCGCCCAGTCATAAATTAACATTACACAACATACAATAGCCACTTCTCCGAATTCTTTAACCAAAATATATATTAATTTCAATATTTCTTATTTATATTATATATATATATATTATTTTTTGTAAAAGAATACTCCATATACATCTGTTAACAACAAAATACAGGGTGGGTGGGTGGGATTCCAGTCGGGAGACCGCGCTGCTGTGCTCAACGGCGCAAAACGGGGCTTCCGACACGCCCCCGACGCACCTGATTGGCTGATAGTCTCACAGGCTCCGCTGGGTCACGCGACGCTACGGGCTGACCCAGGGAGCCTGTGCAGCCTCCGCGTCATTCATGACCCATGCATGATCCATTTAGGCTAGGTAATGGAATAACTGACACGACAACTTGAGTTGGGAGAAACAACGGGCCACAGCTTTATTTTGAAACAATGTAAACAACAACCATAACTTATTTAAATGACTAATTTAGTCCTTTTGCTTCCGGGGGAGGAGCCCGGCCATGAACAGTGACCTCACGCTTTGAGCCCTGCCCAAAGCCCCAATGCTTATCTTTAAGCACGCCCTGTGAGGTGGGGCCATCGCCCCCTTAGGCCAGTGGGCCGGGCAACTCACCTCCCGCCACGGAGCATGCGAGGGACGCCTCCAGAGGCTGCGATCCCCCCCTGCTGGACATTAAAGCCAAGGCCCGCAAAACACTCTCCCTAAACTCCAACATCATCAACTCGTACCCTATTTCCGTAAGATGAACCTTATCTTTCGCGAAAAAATCATCAGCACCGACCTGTTCGAACTCTTTATACCGGATGGCAACGAAACCATGCTTCCTCACAAAGCTCGCAATCTGCTGGTTAATCTTCTGTCTAGCCTTGTCCAAACATACTGGGTCGCGTGCGTTACGCCACGATCTTCTCTTAATCATCTCGGGCCAGATAAGGAACGTGCCAGGGAACTTCTTCACCCACTTCTCAATGTCTCGTCTCATCACTTTCAACATCCGTTTTATGGGCACTGTCCCCAAATCATTCCGACCGGCATGAATTATTATCACGCTGGGCTGACCGTAACGCTACGCGTAAGTTTCCAGGATACCGTCGAGCTGCGCCCATCGCAGACCCCGAATGCCACACCACCGTACGCGCAAGTCCGTAACAGGAAAGCCCAGTTGTGCCTTTTCTTCGGTAACTGCAGCTAACCTGTGGGCCCAGTACACGTATGAATGGCCCACAATCCATAGTTGCTTCTGTTCCCCTGAAAGTAGAAAGCAACACCATTATACCACTGCATTTGGCCTTACATAGGACCGAAAACGTTCTGAGTCCCAGCTCCCGATGCGCTTCACTGTCGCGTCGGGCAACCCCAACCTAGCCGCTTCTGTGGCAGCTCCAATCCGAAAAGAGTGTGTTCCGAAGTCGGACTGCTTAAAACGGAGCCGATGCAGTGCACTTTTTAAAACTTTTTTAAATTGGTACTTTGACAGTGCCGTTCCATCGGCATGTACCAGCAGCGAACACCGTCCCGCCGGTCGCTGCTTAAGGTACTCCATTACACATGCATATGGGCAACACTCCGTGCCAATCTGATGCAGAACAACTTCTCTTCCTTTACCCACTTGGTCGGTTTTTGACCTCCGCAACCACAATACCACCATGCCTTCCCTGAGGCAGGTATCCACCAATTGCAGTCCCCCCGAACCGTGTCTACTGTTCGCGACTAACTCCCCTATCCGAAGAACGCCAGGGAAAAAGCCGTTCGGAAAAGTAGGGATTCAAAGGGGTTCCTGCAAACCACCACCAACTCCTGAGCCAATCTCAGCAACAGCGCAAATGTTATTGGCCGCCTACTATCCGTCCTTTGCGACCCGCTGAACATTCCGCGCACCACCTTGCGCACTAGAAACTCCTTTGTAAGGTCCCTCTGCCCAGCAAGCTTAAACATAAAAGCAAGCGCCGTGACCTGTCTCCCTACTACGGTTCTTGATTCGCCTTGCTCGGCGCACCGCAGCAGGTACCAAAGCAGGATCCCTATGCTCTTCTCTTCCGTCGTGGCACCACCTGCCAGTGCCACTAGACTATGCCATTTTGCCCACACACGTCTATAAGCGGTCCAAGTCGCTGGGGCAACAGACTGTCTCACGAGTCTCGTTACCTGACAGCTCCAATCTCCCACAGCTCCTCGGGGATGTGCTCCCCCAGGGCGTTCACATAAGGAGCCCGCGCCCTGAAGCGGTCCTCCTGAAACCGAAAGAGGGGGTAAGCAACTCCGTTTTCCACTACTGTCACATGTCTTGCCTGAAACCATATGTTCAAGCGAAGACAACATAGCACAAGATGCCGGAGCAATCTTATTACCGGTACGGATGCTGCCGTGATGTTGTTCACGGCCTCCACCAACCCTTTATTAGCCGAATGGAAAATGACTCGCCTGTCCCTGAAACAGGCACCCCATAAGTGAACTGCTACCACCATGGGGAACAGCTCAAGGAATGTAGGGTTCTGCATTAGACCCGCCTCTTCCCATTCCTCCGGCCACGCCGCAGCGCAGCATCTCCCTTGGAGATAAGCCCCACAGCCAATCGGTCCTGACCCGTCGGTGTGGAGATCTAGCTCTGCGCTGGTGGCGCCCTCCTTTTGAAGGAGCACCCGCCCATTAAAATCGGCGAGGAACACCGCCCACACCCTCGCATCATCGCGCATAACCCTAGAGACTGTTAGGAAATGATGCGGCTTCGCAATCCCTATAGTAGCCAGTGACATCCATCGACAGAATATCCGCCCCATGGGGATAATTCTGCATGCGAAATTCAACTTCCCCAATATTGATTGCAACCGACGCAGGGTTACCCTCTGTGCGCCCAGTAGCGCCTTAATCTTCGCTTGCATGTCCACCACCTTCTCTAAGGGAAGACTGCACTCCATTTTGCAGAAGTCAATCCGAATCTCTAGAAAAGTCAATTGTTCCGTAGGGCCCTCCGTCTTGTCATGGGCCAGCGGTACCCCGAACTCTGTACAGATTTCGGTGAACACATCCAGCATGAAACGGCAGGCGTCGTTTCCTGCTGGGCCAACGAAAAGGAAATCATCCAGGTAATGGGTAATACTCTTGTACCCTGCCTCGATGCTCACGACCCATTGTAAAAATTTGCTGAAGGCCTCGAAGTAAGCACAGGATATCGAGCATCCCATGGGTAAACATAAATCAACGAAGTAACTTCCGTCTACGAAGCACCCCAGCAACCTATGGCTTGACGGGTGTACGGGGAGCAATCTGAATGCTGCCTCGATGTCCACTTTTGCCATAAGGGCCCCATGGCCCTCCCTCCTCACCAGGTCGACCGCCCGGTCAAATGACTCATAAGACACGGTAGCCTGGTCTTTTGAGATGCCATCGTTTACCGAACGACCTCTGGGGTAAGAGAGATTCTGAATCAACCTAAATTTACCCTTCTCCTTCTTGGGGACCACCCCAAGTGGAGACACGACTAAACCCAGGATGGGCGGGGCCCCAAATGGCCCTGCCGTCCTCCCCAATTTTACCTCATTAAGCACCTTAGCTTGAGCTTCCCCTGGGAAATCCCTGGCCGACTTCAGGTTTGGAACAAGAAAACCTTGAATGTCGACCCCGCATGGGATCCGGAATCCTTCTCGGAAACCGTCCTCCAACAGGCGCGCCGCTTCTGCGGTGCCTGCCAATTTACCGTAGCGTTTTAGCCACGGCAGCATGGCGGGGAGGCGTGTAACGGATTTACTGGCACCCCGACCGGGTACCTCCGTTGATAGACGCGTCCTAGTTTGCGTCGAGGCCTACAAGCACTGCACCGGACACCAAAACCACCACAGACTCCAAGGATAGTACATCAGGAACAAGCGTTCAGTAGTTACAGCTCAAGGGAGTATGCAAAAGCATAGCAATCCCCAGTATGATAGCGATCCCCTCCAATAACGAGACAAGGCTACGTTTTGAAGGGTCAAGTAGAACTCTAACTTTAATGACAGGGGATCTCCTTTTATGCAATGGTGCCCTCTGAAGGGCTACACCCACATAATTATCACAGCCAATTATATACATGGTTCAACCCCCACGTCTCCTCCCCTCAGATAACAGGTAACACAATTAAAACAGACACAATTTTAACCACATTCTGGATGTACCCCAAAAACAGGGGGTACACCTTTAAGTCCAGCACCGTTCAATATCTCTCACCCAGGGGAACACCATATTAAAAAATGGCATGAATCAGACCAGGGGTTCAAAAGTTAGTAAAAGTATGTTTTTCACATAACACACAGATATTTCACATATCCCCCACACAATACACATATAGGACAATAGGTGTGGTCACCCCTCCCTGAGGCAACTTGATATAATCAGACAATGATTAAATCAGCCTTCTTTGTTCTTATCTGAGAATGAAAACAATTTATACAATCGACTCCCTTATCTCTTGAGTCTCTGTAATAGGATTATCTATTAGCCTAGGTCTGCAAAAGTCTGGCTAATATTCTGCAGAGCATAAACCAACATTCATATAGTAGGATCATATTTTAATCATAATAATCATAAAACAGGGTAAAACAGTGATGGGTTCCGTTACACACCTCCCCCGTGACCATAAGCCGGCATACACGGTCTGATCCCAACGGATCGGCCTGGGGATGTCCGGACAAAAGTATTTGTTGGTCAATTCTCTAGTTTGACAACCCATCAGCATTACTGCAATTCACATTTACTCGCCTTTCACATATCCCCAGATAGCTGGGATCTGAGCGCACAAAACTACCGAATAGCGCTCAGATCCTATTCACACAGTTCAATTACCATGTAGCTAAAGTCTTTCCCATAGTCTTTCATCATATGAATGGGCTCCATGGCATAGTTATCTGGGGTATCACCGCTCCCACAGGGCAAGTACCGAATGACCCCCCTGTATGTAAAGGGCCAGAATGAGTGACATACACTCTGGTATGGCCGAATACTGTGTTTGAAGGGCAATATGTCCCAGGGCCATAGTCGCAGGGCAGGAGGCTGGCAAACAGTCCTCTCCAAGCCAAAATGGCGAAGGGCACTCCGTCACACATCTCCCCTTTGGGGGGAAGTCTAACCGGGCACCTGACCTTCTGCCGGTCCGTGCCTCCGTTAGACGATCCACCAACCCACAATAAACTAGGGCTAGAGCAGCCCCCCCACAACAACAAAGTGCAAGAGCAGCCCACCCACAACAAACCGTTACTGCAACTGGATATTTCGCTGTGGTGATGGGGCAACACGCTGAGGGGACTTGAGGGGCAGAGGCCAGCGGCACTCTGCCCTGATGCCAGCTCTTCTGCTGGGGTACTTGGGACATATTCCAGCTCAGTAGCCAGGAAAACGTGGGGGTCAGTGGGGGTTAACATTTCCTCTGTTAACCCTGGGGCCACATTAGAAGTTAGCTTGGGAGGGGAATTTGTACTTACCCCCTCCTCCGGTTGTCCCAGTGAAGGTAGTTGGGGATCTGGACAGGCTGTGGGAGCAGAGACCACGGTCCCATCTGCGCCGTCTGGGAGATTGGTGTCTCCCCTTGTCAGGATAAACTGCCGCTGGGGGGGGAAGGACGACACCTTCTGCCCCCTGTGGTTCACACTGCCGCTGGGGGGGAAGGACGACACCTTCTGCCCCCTGGGGTTCACACTGCCACTGGGGGGGAAGGACAACACCTTCTGCCCCCTGTAGGGCCGGTAGAGAGACCTCGGTCCCATCTCTACCTACCATCTGGAGGTCATCCCAGGACCAGTCAATGAAGTCTGGTTCTGCTTATCGAGTATGCACGAAGCTGAGCAGGTATTGGTAGTCCTGCTCCAGCTCCCACTCTCTCGTTACCAGGTGGGTCATGTCTTTGCTCACCTCGCCTTCGTCATCCCAGACATACATGCCCTTCCGGTAGTCGTAGATGTCCCAAAACCTAGACCCCTCCGTGCTGCCAAGATCAATGTCGTCCTCCAAGGCATCCCATAATAAACTCGGGCCATCATAATCATTCCCCTCCGGTAAGTCGTGTTCAGACGTCCAGGCGGTAAGTCGAACGGTACGCCACCAGAGGGCCTGGTATGCGTTGTCTAGCCAGAGCTCTCGCCATACCAGGGTCTCTAGTCTTGTCACCCACTCCTCCAGGGGCTGCTCTCCCAATAGATACATCCGCATCGCCACACGCTTCTGTAGCCGCTGCTCATCACTGGGGAGACTCTCACATCGCCGCCATTGGGCATCTTCCAGGGCATCATACCAGAGTTCCTTTCTGTCTGCATCCCTGTAGTCCGCGGCCGCCTCCTCCTCCTCATCATGGAACGCTGTCTGAAAACTAGCCAGTTCCATCCTGCTGTAGCCAGGGGCGCTGTACGGATACTAGCGTTGCCCTCAATTTGTAACTCCAAACGTTACCGGTGTCTCCGTGCTGCTTTTCCTCTTACTAGGACGCCATCCCACCACTGCCAGCCAATTTAACGGATCTACTTGTACCCCGACCGGGTACCTCCGTTGATAGACGCGTCCTAGTTTGCGTCGAGGCCTACAAGCACTGCACCGGACACCAAAACCACCACAGACTCCAAGGATAGTACATCAGGAACAAGCGTTCAGTAGTTACAGCTCAAGGGAGTATGCAAAAGCATAGCAATCCCCAGTATGATAGCGATCCCCTCCAATAACGAGACAAGGCTACGTTTTGAAGGGTCAAGTAGAACTCTAACTTTAATGACAGGGGATCTCCTTTTATGCAACGGTGCCCTCTGAAGGGCTACACCCACATAATTATCACAGCCAATTATATACATGGTTCAACCCCCACGTCTCCTCCCCTCAGATAACAGGTAACACAATTAAAACAGACACAATTTTAACCACATTCTGGATGTACCCCAAAAACAGGGGGTACACCTTTAAGTCCAGCACCGTTCAATATCTCTCACCCAGGGGAACACCATATTAAAAAATGGCATGAATCAGACCAGGGGTTAAAAAGTTAGTAAAAGTATGTTTTTCACATAACACACAGATATTTCACATATCCCCCACACAATACACATATAGGACAATAGGTGTGGTCACCCCTCCCTGAGGCAACTTGATATAATCAGACAATGATTAAATCAGCCTTCTTTGTTCTTATCTGAGAATGAAAACAATTTATACAATCGACTCCCTTATCTCTTGAGTCTCTGTAATAGGATTATCTATTAGCCTAGGTCTGCAAAAGTCTGGCTAATATTCTGCAGAGCATAAACCAACATACATATAGTAGGATCATATTTTAACCATAATAATCATAAAACAGGGTAAAACAGTGATGGGTTCCGTTACAAGGCATATGGGCGTCCTGCCCCTTTGCAGGAGGTTCGCCCCTACCTCCCTCTTTTGGTCTACCGCATCTAGACAGGGGGTGTTCACTTCCGCAGTTCGAGCATGCGTGCTTAAACCTGCAGTTAGGGGCCCATCTACAGACCCCCTCGTTATACCCAAAACAGGTCTTAAGGCCTGCTCCTGAGGCTTGGGTGGGGCCCTTAGCTCCACCGGCCCCGCTCCGAAAGGGCGTCGTGACTCTCATGGGTGTCATGATGTTTAGCCAATACGCCACCGCCTTGTCACTCCACGCCATGCTTGGCCTTGAGGCCAAGTATTGCCGGAATTCCTCATCGTACCGCCACCAGGCTGTACCCCCATAGACCTTGTGAGCATTCCGAATTTCGTCTATGTAAACGAATAATCCCGAACTCTGTTCGGGGTGCCGCTCACACAGTACGCAAGCCCAGATTAAAAATGCTTGCAGCCATGTATCAAACGTCCTAGGTAGCCTAGCAAAAGATTTCCGCCGCTCGTCCCCCTCCCTGGGGCCCCTCTCGGCCAAATCTGTTTGCCTAGACATAGGGAGAAGGGAAAACAACTCTATAAATTCCCTCCTCCAGATCTTTTCCTTAACCTCCTGGGTAAGGTGTGCACCTAAGTTATCCAACGAGCATAAGACTATAGGTCTCATGGCTGCGTCGGTAACTCCTGCATTGGTACTACCTATTGCTGCAACCGCATTGCCTACCGGCTCGGGCGTGCGCATGCTAGCTAACGCCTCGCTTGCGCTCGCTGGCGCCACTGCCGCTGCTGGCTGGGACCATGCGCCCTTCGCTAGCCCCCCTATCCAAGCTCCCATCTCGTGCTCGCTAACCGCGATGTTGTACGCAGCTAGTAGAGTCTTTAATGACCCAATAAACCCTCCCTTGTCTGCTGGGCAGCTCAAATCTGAGCGCTCACCTGCTTCTGGAAGCTTTGGAGTAGATACAGCCAACGGAGTATCCCTGCGTCTCTCCTGACGCTCCGGGGACTCTGACCGTCTGGCCCTCCGCGGGCTCCTCCTCTCAGATCCAGTGCAGGCACAGCTGCACCGACAAGATCTCCTGCTTCTCGACCTGGATCTCCTTCTGGATCTGTGGGTACAAGAAGAACAGTCACTAGCTCTCCGCGACCTGCATGCCCGTGCCCATACCGCCCTTTCCTCATCTGAGGAACGGTCCTGGTCACCTAAGCCTGCGCGGCTGGAATAGGCTAGCACTGCCTCCGCCGCCCCCTGTAGGGGTTCCCCTGAGACTTCCTCGGGCATTGGAATATCCAGATGTTGGTCAGTCTTAGACCCTTTGCGCTGTGGCCTAACCGTCTCGCCCTCATTCTCTACTCTGCTACGTCTTAGCGGTGTGTGCGTGAATAGTAGCGGACTGTACCTGCTCGTAGCCTTCTTAGCTCGAGTGGGGCGTCCTAGCCTCGCCACTGCCGCTGTCACTGGCATGTCATCAATCATGACCATGCTGTCTTGGCTATTCATCTCTCTGATCACTCCATATCTTCTTTCTCTCGTCATCGCCATGCTCCTCTCGCCGCCAATTGGGCGTCCCTGTAAAGTACCAGAAGCACTGTTATTGAGGGAAACCCCAGGGACCATCTGCTTGGCACCGTGAGGGCCTGTAGGAGCCTTTTTAGGACTCCCGGCTTTTCTCTTACCCCCTGTACCCCCCCCCCCCCCCCCACGGGGTGTTAGAGGGGTGTTCCTCGACCTTTGTCGCGGCCTAGGACCTTTAGGCAAGTTGGCTGGTGGTGGCCGGAGTGCTAGGCCCTCACCCCCACCGCCCGTGGTCCTGGCGCTCGCCTGCCTGGGGGGTATGGGGTCCCGGCCGCCCTGACCTTTTACCCCCCCCATCTCTTGTGTCTCTGCTGCCCGATGGACGGGGGTCTGGTAGCCCTACAGTGGTGGGATGGGAAAAAAATTTCCCTGGAGGCATCAGAATTGGCTAGGACACCAGCCACCACAGGCTGTACCTGTTCAATGTGCTGAGCTCCAAGCGCAGAAGGCATGGGAGATCCCAGCCTGTCCTGCACCCACCTGACCTCTTGGCTTAGGGCACGGGTCCTAACTTCAGCCAGCAAAGCCTCTAAGCCTTCTGGATTCATACTAAGACTACCAGGGGGACAAACAGGGGGGACAACAAGCAGCAGCACCAGGCACACACAGCCACAGGGACACACACAGACAAAACACACTCACAGCACAGACAAGACACACAAAGACACAAAAACGGAGGAAGAAAAACACAACAAGGAAGAATAGCCTCAACAAGTATATCCCCTTATGTGCTGGTAAGCTGGGGTGGAATCTCAGTAATTAAACCTTCCTACTTTTAGTTTTGGCTGCAGGACCTCAGACCTCCGTCCATTCCAGTCGGGAGACCGCGCTGCTGTGCTCAACGGCGCGAAACGGGGCTTCCGACACGCCCCCGACGCACCTGATTGGCTGATAGCCTCACAGGCTCCGCTGGGTCACGCGACGCTACGGGCTGACCCGGGGACCCTGTGCAGCCTCCGCGTCATTCAGGAGCTCCCTCTGCAGGGACATAATGACAGTTCAGCTTTTTATCAGAGACATATGTAGAAATAAAAAACAAACGCTTCAGAACTCACTTTAGTACTTTGAAACATTATATTTCCTTTTTGACTTTGATAAATCCTTTTCCTTTACACAAAATAAAATAGGATATTTTAGTTATGTGTGTAAGAGTGCACTTAAGTCCGAATAATACAGAATTGTCTTTCAAAGAAATAGACTTGATAATGATACACATGGTTTTATAAAAAAAAAATAATACATGACAAGTGCTCATTTCATCTGAGTAACCCTAATGAGCCAAACTGGCATCTAATAAGTTCACTCTGATTAGTACATAGAAATGCTTTAAACATGATCTGACCATTAACCAGGGTGTTTAGCCCATTTTGTCATTATCTAATGCTTTTGGGAGATGCAGATGCCAAGGACATTGAGGACTTGGTACAAGTTTCAGACAAGAGCCTGACAAACGAGGACCTCCAACAACTGGCAGAACAGGGCATTTAAGAAGCCCAGGAAAGCAGTGACTGACACAGAGGAACAAAAATAACTTTCCACCAAGTTGCTCAGCAAGAGTTTGAGTTCCATCCATGCCCATATAGATGATTTTGTGGCAAATGATCCGTACACTGTGAGGAGCAGAGATGTGAGATGCAGTGTTCTTGGTGAAGAGTCTTGCTACCAGCATCTGCTGGATGGCAGCAGAAAAACAAAGACAGATGTCCATAAACCAGTTTGTCTAAAAAAAAAAAAAAAAATAAACAGAAAGGAGGATGAGCCTAAAGCTTCCACATCTGCTGGTTGAAGTGGACTGTTTACTTTATGTGTACTGTTTCTTTCAATTTTATTTAAAAGAAAATTGTGCTATTATTATGTTTGCAGTTTTTTAACAGTTAGTATAAAGTAAAAAAAAGTTGAAAATTCTATTGATTTTGTGTTTTTTTTCCCATGGGTTCCCATATCCCTATCTACACTATGACCCCATTTAGTACTCCTATCACCCAGAACCTTCGGCACTAATCCTGTATGTATATATATATATATATATATATATATATATATATATATACATATATATATATACACTAGCGACTTGCCCGTCAAAAAATTACGGCAAAAAAATTGTAAGGCAGGTAATGCTGTTTGCCACACAATGTAAGGCTTTTGGTCCTCTGAGTACCTTTGGCGCTCATTGTGAACCTTTGGCACTCATTGTGAGGTGCTCCTCTGGTGTCGTTTCGGTCTTGTGTCCTCCTTTGGTGCTCATTGCAAGCGCTGAGCACCTTCGGCGCTCATTGCAAGGCTCTCCCCTGGGCTAGTTGGACTGGTGTACTTTTGGTTCTGTGAGCACCCTGTGTATTCAGTGTGAGCCCCGTGCTGAGCGCCTTTGGTATTTTTATTTTTTATATATATATTTTTTTTATTAATAATAAATGAATATACTTGACCTATTTGTAATTAATATATCCAGCAATCAATATCCTGAAGAGCTAACAATCGCTTTTGATTTTCCTGCAGCATACAATGTACATTTGGACTGTTACTGACCTGAGGTGTAAGTGTCAGCAATGTGGTAAGTGTGCAGTGTAAATAGGCTGCGTGCGCAAGGCCAAACCATTTGTTTATTTGTGTAATGCAGTATTTTAGAATGGTAATGTTATTAGTTACAAGTTAGTGTTGTAAAATGGCGGCGATTGTGTATGTGTTAGCATAGTTTGTAATAGTGTATATTGTACCTCGTACGTTCCTGGGTAAAAGCCGTATGTGCCTGGCGATGTTTTACGAGCTTAGGGGTCGTGTAGCCTCGTTTTCGTTTTTTTCGGCTGCCATGTGTGATGTTTTCTGTATGTTTATTTTTTTATTTTTTGTGTTTTTCCTGTTTTTCGATGTGTACGGTTTAGCCGTTAACTTTGTATTTTTTTTTAAGTGGCGGTTTCCTTTTTATAGTGTTACGGTCCTTAATTTTTGCAGGCGATTTTTACGGTGCTCAACTCCACCAGCGCAGGGAGCACCTTTGGTACTCCTTGCCTGGCCGCAACCACGGCCCTCGCTTTGTGAGGTCCGCGGCTGTGGCCCGCTACGCGACCCCGCAGTTTTAACATTGCGTTACCAACGTTTTTTGGCAAGCCTGCACTGCTGAGAACTATATATGTGATAGAATACAACCTTCTAGTGGAAGTATTAGGGATAAAGATGGTTAAAGAACTCTGTTACTCATACAATATGGTTTAATATATTTATTTTGTAACTGGCTAGCTAAAAATCAATATTACATGATGACAAAAATTCAAAGTACCCTTTCAAATTTAAATGTGAAGCTCAGTAGACCGCCCCATCTCTCCTCTCATCAGGTAAACAGGGATGGGTGCAAGAGGAACTGCCCTTGGGGGCTGTCTAGTTAGGAGTCTTTATCTCTTTTTCTGATAACAGTCTTTATGTGCCTTATTCTCTGCGGTGACTATTATCAGCAAAAATAGCCCAAATCAGAAAAAAACTTAGGCTAGCCTTTTGGACAGATTCTTTTTTCACCACCTGCAAACCTAACAGAGGGTAAATAGAAGCCCATCTGCTGGAAGCAATAATACTACGTTTAAATGCTGTTTTTCAAAGCCACATTGAATTTATTACTTTCATATTCTGATTTCATTGCTAAATAAAGCAGTGAAAACTGGAATTCAAATATACCTTCATCCTGATAATGTATTAACCAGAAAAAACTGTCTAGATTGTGTAATAATAGTTTACTTATGGAACTATGCAAATACTTATAGATGTATAAAATACTGAGTGCTGTGTACATGATTTGAAAACTATGTGTATGTCCTACAATGTGTAATGCCATATATTACTAACATATACATTAAATGAGATGTGCAACTTTTGCTTTATTGGTGATAAGGATTCGCAGCTGTTAAGTATTGATAAAATCTATATTTAGTGTAACTTGTAAATTAAAAACTCTGATTTGATCCATATCTGTAATTAAAAAAATAATATTATAGATTAAGCAGCATACTCTATTAGACATCTATTAGTAGATTATTAAAGATATAATATTATAAAACTAAACTTTGGACCCTCCTATTATGAAATATCAGTGTGAGGTTTTATCACCAGTCCTGACTTCCTTCTATCACTGTGTATCTCGCACAGTAATATGTCCCAGAGTCAGCACTTCCCATATTGGGCATTTGCACATAAACTTCATTCTTTGATGTGTCTCTGGTTATCGTGACTCGTCCTTGCAATGAAGGTGCATAGTTAGTGCCCCCACCGCTGCTAATATAACCAATATATTCCAGTCCTTTCCCTGGCAGCTGTCTAACCCAAGCCCAGCGCGTACTAGTAACAGACACTGAGACTTTACAGGGAACATTCAGGGCCTCTGAGGGCTTCACAACTACAGATCCAGGTTGGTCCAGGGTGATTTCCTGTGAGAGGACACCTGGAAAAGGAAACATAGACGTCAGTATTAAACTTGAGGCATGAAGTATGAGGAAAAAACAATTACTGGAATACAGGAGAGGTTTCTTACATGATGTTAGTTTCAGTAGGATCAGCACATAGAAGAAATCCTTCATGGTGATGTCAGGCTGAACACAAGTCTTTACTGAATGTAACAGATTCAGGAGCACAGAAGTCTCCTCTTTTACAAAGAACAAAAGTTCCTGATTTGCATGAAGAGAAATAGAAATGTATAAATGTGTCAGTGTGATAATAATGAGTCATTGGCAGGAGCTCCCTCTGCAGGGACATAATGAGAGTTCAGCTTTTTATCAGAGACATATGTAGAAATAAAAAACAAACGCTTCAGAACTCACTTTACTACTTTAAAACATTATATTTCCTTTTTGACTTTAATAAATCCTTTTCCTTTACACAAAATAAAATAGGATATTTTAGTTATGTGTGTAAGAGTGCACTTCAGTCCGAATAATACAGAATTGTCTTTCAAAGAAGTAGACTTGATAATGATACACATGGTTTTATAAAAAAAAAATAATACATGACAAGTGCTCATTTCATCTGAGTACCCTAATGAGCCAAACTGGCATCTAATAAGTTCACTCTGATTACTACATAGAAATGCTTTAAGCATGATCTGACCATTCACCAGGGTGTTTAGCCCATTTTGTCATTATCCAATGCTTTTGGGAGATGCAGATGCCAAGGACATTGAGGACTTGGTACAAGTTTCAGACAAGAGCCTGACAAATGAGGACCTCCAACAACTGGCAGAACAGGGCATTGACGAAGCCCAGGAAAGCAGTGACTGACACAGAGGAACAAAAAGAACTTTCCACCAAGTTCCTCAGTAAGAGTTTGAGTTCTATCCATGCCCATATAGATGATTTTGTGGCAAATGATCCGTAAACTGTGAGGAGCAGAGATGTAAGATGCAGCGTTCTTGGTGAAGTGTCTTGCTACCAGCATCTGCTGGATGGCAGCAGAAAAACAAAGACAGATGTCCATAAACCAGTTTTTCTCAACAAAAAAAAAAAAACAGAAAGGAGGATGAGCCTAAAGCTTCCACATCTGCTGGTTGAAGTGGACTGTTTACTTTATGTGTACTGTTTCTTTAAATTTTATTTAAAAGAAACTTGTGCTATTATTATGTTTGCAGTTTTTTAACAGTTAATATAAAGTCAAAAAAGTTGAAAATACTATTGATTTTGTGTTTTTTTTCCCCATGGGTTCCCATATCCCTATCTACCCTATGACCCCATTTAGCACTCCTATTACCCAGAACCTTCTGCACTAATCCTGTATATATATATATATATATATATATATATATATATATATATACACACTAGAAACTTGCCCGTCAAAAAATGACGGCAATAAAATTGTAAGACAGGTAATGCTGTTTGCCACACAATGTAAGGCTTTTGGTCCTCTGAGTACCTTTGGCGCTCATTGTGAGCCTTTGGCACTCATTGCGAGGTGCTCCTCTGGTGTAGTTTCGGTCTTGTGACCTCCTTTGGTGCTCATTTCAAGCGCTGCGCTGAGCACCTTCGGCACTCATTGCGAGGCTCTTCCCTGGGCTAGTTGGACTGGTGTACTTTTGGTTCTGTGAGCACCCTGTGTATTCAGTGTGAGCCCCGTGCTGAGCGCCTTTGGTATTTTTTATTTTTTATATATATTTTTTTTTTATTAATAATAAATGAATATACTTGACCTATTTGTAATTAATATATCCAGCAATCAATATCCTAAAGAGCTAACAATCGCTTTTGATTTTCCTGCAGCATACAATGTACATTTGGACTTTTACTGACCTGAGGTGTAAGTGTCAGCAACGTGGTAAGTGTGCAGTGTAAATAGGCTGCGTTCGCAAGGCCAAACAATTTGTTTATTTGTGTAATGCAGTATTTTAGAATGGTAATGTTATTAGTTGCAAGTTAGTGTTGTAAAATATGTGTTAGCCTAGTTTGTAATAGTGTATATTGTACCTCGTACGTTCCTGGGTAAAAGCCGTATGTGCCTGGCGATGTTTTGCCAGCTTAGGGGTTGTGTAGCCTCGTTTTCGTTTTTTTCGGCTGCCATTATTTTCTCTCGTCTGTGATTTTTCAAGAGTAGAAACTCTGCAAATTTGTGTTAATTTGGGTGCAACCTCACTCCCAGACATCCTGGCTGCCCGAACGTGTTGTGTGTGATGTTTTCTGTATGTTTATTTTTGTATTTTTTGTGTTTTTCGTGTTTTTAGATGTGCACGGTTCAGCCGTTAACTTTGTATTGTTTAATTTTTTTGTAAGTGCGGTTTCCTTTTTAAAGTGTTACGGTCCTTAATTTTTGCATTTTTATGGTGCTCAACTCCACCAGCGCAGGGAGCACCTTTGGCGCTCCTTGCCTGGCCGCAACCACGGCCCTCGCTTTGTGAGGTCCGCGGCTGTGGCCCGCTACGCGACCCCGCAGTTTTAACATTGCGTTACCAATGTTTTTTGGCAAGCCCGCACTGCTGAGAACTATATATGTTATAGAATACAAGCTTCTAGTGGAAGTGTTAGGGGTAAAGATGGTTAAATAACTGTGTTACTCATACAATATGGTTTAATATACAGTATTTATTTTGTAACTGGCTAGCTAAAAATCAATATTACATGATGACAAAAATTCAAAGTACCCTTTCAAATTTAAATGTGATGCTCAGTAGACCCCCCATCTCTCCTCTCATCAGGTAAACAGGGAAGAGTGCAAGAGGAACTGCCCATGGGGGCTGTCTAGTTAGGAGTCTTTATCTCTTCTTCTGATAACAGTCTTTATGTGCCTTATTCTCTGCGGTGACTAATATCAGCAAAAATAGCCCAAATCAGAAAAAAAACTTAGGCTAGCCTTTTGGACAGATTCTTTTTTCACCACCTGGAAACCTAACAGAGGGTAAATAGAAGCCCATCTGCTGGAAGCAATAATACTACGTTTAAATATCGTTTTTCAAAGCCACATTGAATTTATTACTTTCATATTCTGATTTCATTGCTAAATAAAGCAGTGAAAACTGGAATTCAAATATACCTTTACCCTGATAATGTATTAACCAGAATAAACTGTCTAGATTGCGTAATAATAGTTTACTTATGGAACTATACAAATACTTATAGATGTATAAAATACTGAGTGCTGTGTACATCATTTGAAAACTATGTGTATGTCCTACAATGTGTAATGCCATATATTACTAACATATACATTAAATGAAATGTGCAACTTTTGCTTTATTGGTGATAAGGATTCCCAGCTGTTAAGTATTGATAAAATCTATATTTAGTGTAACTTGTAAATTAAAAACTCTGATTTGATCCATATCTGTAATTAAAAAAATAATATTATAGATTAAGCAGCATACTCTATTAGACGTCTATTAGTAGATTATTAAAGATATAATAATATAAAACTAAACTTTGGACCCTCATATTATGAGATATCAGTGTGAGGTTTTATCACCAGTTCTGACTTCCTTCTATCACTGTGTGTCTCGCACAGTAATATGTCCCAGAGTCAGCACTTCCCATATTGGGCATTTGCACATAAACTTCATTCTTTGATGTGTCTCTAGTTATCGTGACTCGTCCTTGCAATGAAGGTGCATAGTTAGTGCCCCCACTGTTGTATATAAGACCAATATATTCCAGTCCATTCCCTGGCAGCTGTCTAACCCAAGCCCAGTGCGTACTAGTAACAGACACTGAGACTTTACAGGGAACATTCAGGGTCCCTGAGGGCTTCACAACTACAGATCCAGGTTGGTCCAGGGTGATTTCTTGTGAGAGGACACCTGGAAAAGGAAACATAGACGTCAGTATTAAACTTGAGGCATGAAGTATGAAGACAAAACAATTACTGAAATACAGGAGAGGTTTCTTACATGATGTTAGTTTCAGTAGGATCAGCACATAGAAGAAATCCTTCATGGTGATGTCAGGCTGAACACAAGTCTTTACTGAATGTGACAGATTCAGGAGCACAGAAATCTCCTCTTTTACAAAGAACAAAAGTTCCTGATTTGCATGAAGAGAAATAGAAATGTATAAATGTGTCAGTGTAAGAATAAGGAGTCATTGGCAGGAGCTCCCTCTGCAGGGACATAATGACAGTTCGACTTTGATAAATCCTTTTCCTTTACACAAAATAAAATAGGATATTTTAGTTATGTGTGTAAGAGTGCACTTAAGTCCTAATAATACAGAATTGTCTTTCAAAGAAATAGACTTGATAATGATACACATGGTTTTATTTAAAAAAAAAAATACATGACAAGTGCTCATTTCATCTGAGTAACCCTAATGAGCTAAACTGGCATCTAATAAGTGGTCTCTGATTACTCCATAGAAATGCTTTAAGCATGATCTGACCATTCACCAGGGTGTTTAGCCCATTTTGTCATTATCCAATGCTTTTGGGAGATGCAGATGCCAAGGACATTGAGGACTTGGTACAAGTTTCAGACAAGAGCCTGACAAATGAGGACCTCCAACAACTGGCAGAACAGGGCATTGAGGAAGCCCAGGAAAGCAGTGACTGACACAGAGGAACAAAAAGAACTTTCCACCAAGTTCCTCAGTAAGAGTATGAGTTCCATCCATGCCCATATAGATGATTTTGTGGCAAATGATCCATAAACTGTGAGGAGCAGAGATGTGAGATGCAGTGTTCTTGGTGAAGTGTCTTGCTACCAGCATCTGCTGGATGGCAGCAGAAAAACAAAGACAGATGTCCATAAACCAGTTTTTCTCAAAAAAATAAATAAATAAAAAAAAAGAAAGGAGGATGAGCCTAAAGCTTCCACATCTGCTGGTTGAAGTGGACTGTTTACTTTATGTGTACTGTTTCTTTCAATTTTATTTAAAAGAAAATTGTGCTATTATTATGTTTGCAGTTTTTTAACAGTTAGTATAAAGTAAAAACAAGTTGAAAATTCTTTTGATTTTGTGTTTTTTTCCCCATGGGTTCCCATATCCCTTTCTACCCTATAACCCCATTTAGTACTCCTATCACCCAGAACCTTCGGCACTAATCCTGTATATATATATATATATATATATATATATATATATATATATATTTATATATATACACTAGAAACTTGCCCGTCAAAAAATTATGGCAAAAAAATTGTAAGGCAGGTAATGCTGTTTGCCACACAATGTAAGGCTTTTGGTCCTCTGAGTACCTTTGGCGCTCATTGTGAGCCTTTGGCACTCATTGCGAGGTGCTCCTCTGGTGTAGTTTCGGTCTTGTGACCTCCTTTGGTGCTCATTGCAAGCGCTGAGCACCTTCGGCACTCATTGCGAGGCTCTTCCCTGGGCTAGTTGGACTGGTGTACTTTTGGTTCTGTGAGCACCCTGTGTATTCAGTGTGAGCCCGGTGCTGTTTGCCTTTGGTATTTTTATTTTTTATATATATATATTTTTTATTAATAATAAATGAATATACTTGACCTATTTGTAATTAATATATCCAGCAATCAATATCCTGAAGAGCTAACAATCGCTTTTGATTTTCCTGCAGCAGACAATGTACATTTGGACTGTTACTGACCTGAGGTGTAAGTGTCAGTAATGTGGTAAGTGTGCAGTGTAAATAGGCTGCGTGCGCAAGGCCAAACCATTTGTTTATTTGTGTAATGCAGTATTTTAGAATGGTAATCTTATTAGTTGCAAGTTAGTGTTGTAAAATGGCGGCGATTGTGTATGTGTTAGCATAGTTTGTAATAGTGTATATTGTACCTTGTACGTTCCTGGGTAAAAGCCGTATGTGCCTGGCGATGTTTTACGAGCTTAGGGGTCGTGTAGCCTCGTTTTTGTTTTTTTCGGCTGCCATGTGTGATGTTTTCTGTATGTTTATTTTTGTATTTTTTGTGTTGTTCTTGTTTTTCGATGTGCACGGTTCAGCCGTTAACTTTGTATTTTTTATTTTTTTTGTAAGTGGTGGTTTCCTTTTTAAAGTGTTACGGTCCTTATTTTTTCCTGGTGATTTATACGTGCTCAACTCCACCAGCGCAGGGAGCACCTTTGGCGCTCCTTGCCTGGCGCAACCACGGCCCTCGCTTTGTGAGGTCCCCGGCTGTGGCCCGCTACGCGAGCCCGCAGTTTTAACATTGCGTTACCACCGTTTTTTGGCAAGCCCGCACTGCTGAGAACTATATATGTGCTAGAATACAACCTTCTAGTGGAAGTATTAGGGATAAAGATGGTTAAGGAACTCTGTTACTCCTACAATATGGTTTAATATACAGTATTTATTTTGTAACTGGCTAGCTAAAAATCAATATTACATGATGACAAAAATTCAAAGTACCCTTTCAAATTTAAATGTGAAGCTCAGTAGACCCCCCCATCTCTCCTCTCATCAGGTAAACAGGGATGGGTGCAAGAGGAACTGACCATTGGGGGCTGTCTAGTTAGTAGTCTTTATCTCTTCTTCTGATACTTCTCTGCTGTGACTATTATCAGCAAAAATAGCCCACATCAGATAAAAACTTAGGCTAGACTTTTGGACAGATTCCTACGTTTAATACTACGTTTAAATGCTGTTTTTCAAAGCCACATTGAATTTATTACTTTCATATTCTGACTTCATTGCTAAATAAAGCAGTGAAAACTGGAATTTAAATATACCTTCATCCTAATAATGTATTAACCAGAATAAACTGTCTAGATTGCGCAATAATAGTTTACTTATGGAACTATGCAAATACTTATAGATGTATAAAATACTGAGTGCTGTGTACGTCATTTGAAAACTATGTGTATGTCCTACAATGTGTAATGCCATATATTACTAACATATACATTAAATGAAATGTGCAACTTTTGCTTTATTGGTGATAAGGATTCCCAGCTGTTAAGTATTGATAACATTTATATTTAGTGTAACTTGTAAATTAAAAACTCTGATTTGATCCATATCTGTAATTAAAAAAATAATATTATAGATTAAGCAGCATACTCTATTAGACATCTATTAGTAGATTATTAAAGACTAGCGAATTGCCCGTCAAAAAATGACGGCAATGAAATTGTAAGGTAGCTAATGCTGTTTAGTGTGTAATAATGAAATATATAATACATTAGTAAATGAATATACTTTACCTATTTTAAAGCATTGTGTGGAAGATCTGTCAATGTGTTTTGATGTTGCTGCAGCATTAGTGGTGTGGAGCTGCTGTGTAAGCGTGCTGAATGTGTGCAGTGTAACACTGTGCGTGCGCGAGACCAAACAGTTAGCGTAGTCGTGTACTTCCGCATTGGCGTAAAATGGCGAGTAATGTGTGGTATACGTCTGTATCGGAACATCCGTAGGTGTTTTGTGGTGTTTTGCGAGTTTAGAGTGCTGTAGCCTCGTTTTCGTTTTGTTCGGCGGCCATTTTTTCTCTCGCTTAGATTTTTTTTTAGTCTCTAAACTGTTTTATTTCGAGTAAAATCGAGGTGTAAGTTGTATTTTTGAGGTCCTGGGTGCTCCCTCTTGGTGTAGGTAAGGTTTTTATGTATGTGCTGTGTGTATGTATTGTGTTTTACATTTTGTAATGTTCGCGAGTTGCGTCAGAGTGTTGCGAGGCCGTAATGTGTGTGAACGTGTGTCGTATGTTGTTTGCGAGTGTCGTAATGTGTGTGTCGTGCTGTTTGGTTTGCGACGTAAAGTTTGCGAGGGTCGCAGTTGCTGGCATGGAGCGCCTTCGGCGCTCCATGCCAGCAACTGCGGCCCTCGCTTTGCGAGGTCCTCAGGTGCTGGCATGGAGCGCCTACGGCGCTCCATGCCAGCAACTGAGACCCTCGGCCACTGCCCTTGCTACGCGAGGGCCGCGGGCTCGCTACGCGAGCCCGCAGCGTTAGCAACAACTCGTACGCTCACAACTATATATGTGATCACATATATAGTTGTGAGCGTACGAGTTGTTGCTAACGCTGCGGGCTCGCATAGCGAGCCCGTGGCCCTCGCGTAGCGAGGGCCGCGGCTTGTGCAGAGAGACGCGGGCCTCGCGAAGCGAGGGCCGCGGCTCGCGTAGCGAGCCTGCGGCCCTCACAAAGCGAGGGCACTGCGCCAGGTTCTCAGTTGCTGGCATGGAGCGCCTCAGGCGCTCCTTGCCAGCACCTGAGGACCTCGCAAAGCCACCCACGACTTCAAAAATGCAACTTACAACTTAATTGCACTCCAAATAAAAGAGTTTAGACACTAAAAAATTTGCTTAGCGACACAAAAAATGGCCGACGAATAAAACGAAAACGAGGCTACACACGCAAACACCATACGAGACACGTTACCACACATTACGACCTCGCAAACATCAGACCCAACACGCCGACATACAAACATTTAAAACTTAAGAAATACACACAACAAACACATAAAAAGCTTACCTACAGCAAGAGGAACCATCCAGCACCTCAAAAAAACAAGTTGCATCTACATTTAAATCAAAATAAAACACTTTAGACACTAATACCATCGCTAAGCGAGAGAAAAAATGTCTGACGAACAAAACGAAAACGAGGCTTCAGACGTAACTATACTACACTTACTCGCAATAATGAAACACATACTATGCGGAACGTATCACAATCATATTAAACACCATTTTGAACAGTAATATGCAGAAAATGGCCATTGGAACGCAAATTGTAAGCTGGAACGCAAATAGCGCATGCGTATTGCGTTGTAACGGTCTCACTTTCCAGAACTTTCTACAAGTTTATAAATACTGCCTATTTCACACAAAAAAATACATTTCTCCTCAGGTGATGAACGGAGTGACTTCTGAGATAACTGCTGCTTTTACTTGAGAAGACAATTCTTTACTAATTTACTACTTTACATTGTGCAAATTACAACTGAGAGGTAAGCTATAATATATTACATTTTATTATCAGGTCAGGTCAAAAAAATAAAAAAATAAACTAGGATTTATGTAGTGACATATATGGCACATTTATGTGTATAGGCCCACAAAAAAAATACGGTTCATTTAACAAAACAACAAAAAAATATAATTCAATATTAAACAGAGGTTTATGTATAGTGACATGTGACACACACATATATGTCTATAATGTATAGTGACATCTGACACGCACATATATGTCTATAATGTATAGTGACATGTGACCCGCACATATATGTATAGAATGTATAGTGACATGTGACACGCACATTTATGTGTATTGCCCCTGCATAGTGACATGTGACACGGACATATATGTGTATCATGTATATTGACATGTGACACACACATTTATGTGTATTGCCACTGCATAGTGACATGTGACACGGACATATATGTGTATCATGTATAGTTACATCTCACACACAGACATTTATGTGTGTTGGAAAAAAAAATATAAGGTTAATTTAACAATTTAAATATGATTCATGTATAGTGATATGTCACACGCACACAAAATAATTACATTAAACTATGGAATGTGCTTCATGTATGTGACATATGTGTGTAGCCCCCACCAAAAAATAAGGGCAATTGAAAATAATTACAGAAGTATATTTAAATGACATTAATTTACTGCAGTTCAATAGATCATATAAAGCTGAATCTTTCTATTTCTTTTAATATTCAAACAGACTCTGCATCAACAGCGTCACTCAACAATTTGCACCGTGCATTGTGAAGCACAATCCCTTTTAAAGAACACCAACAAAGAACAACAGGTAAGATACAACAAGACATTACATGCTCAAAAGGCCATGCTTTGCAAGATGATAAATTATAAATATACAAATAACTATTTCACTTTCTTTTTCAAACAGACACTACAAGAACACCGGCGGATTAAGATTGGCAGGAGCGGACCCTCTGTCATTCGACACTTCAATCAAGGTAAAGTATTAAGTATAAAAAAGAAAGAACCATGAGCCTCATTCAATTGCGACTTGCTCAAATGAATAGGGCTCTATATAAGCACATAACATATTTTTTATACAGAACTTTTTACTTACTGAACTTCTAACCACAATCAAGGTCTTCAATAACTAAAAACTACGCTCAATAAATATGTTATGTGCTTATATAGAGCCCTCTTCAATTGGCAAAATTGCAATTCAATGAGGACCTATATATCTTTAATGGCCGAGGGCCTCACTCAAATGTGATTTGCCCATTTCAATAGGGCTCTATATAAGCACAGAGCATATTTCATATCAGGAACTTTTTATTTAGTGAACACGTTGCTTTTGGATACAAGTTCACTAAATACAAAATTCGGTAAAAAAATATGCTCTGTGGTGATATTGAGCTCTATTCCATTGGCCAAAACACAATTGAATGAGGAGCTGACAATATAACAAATGCAGCAACCAAAGGCCCTCATTCAATTGCTATTTTGGACAATTTAATATGGCTATAAATAACCACTTTTAGGCCCTTATACAATTGCCATTTTGCTAATTCTATAGGGATCCAAATAATCACATAACATATATTTTTTTATGAACTTTTTCGTTAGTGAAAACCTTGCTTTTGGATAGATGCTTAATAACTAAAAACTTATTTAACAAATATATGTGATGTGCTTATTTAGAACTCTATTCAATTTTCAAAATTGCAATTCAATGAGGGCCTTACAGTACTATTACATTGTAAAAAATGCAATTCAATGAGGGGCAAACTATGCAACATATGGTACACACAAAGGCCCTCATTCAATTGCAATTTGCCCAATTGAATAGGGCTCTAAATAAGAACATAACATTTTTTTTTAAAGAAGTTTTTAGTTAGTAAAAATCTATCCAAAAGAAAGTTTTTCACTGACTAAAAACTTCTTTAAAAAAATATGCTATGTGCTTATTTAGGGCACGATTCAATTAGCCAAATTGCAATTGAATGAGACCCAAAGTGCTACACACAAAACAGAATTGGAACAAACTCACACAAACACATAGCAAAATAAATTAACTTTCTTATTCAATGTTTAACAACCTATAAGCCTTACAAAGAAGCCTAAATAAGAATATCAAAAGTGTTGCGCACCTAATAAGATTGTACAAAAAATCACACAAACTCATAGGAAACTACATTAATATTCTTCTTTAATGTTTAACAACCTATAACCAGTACAATCAAGAATAAATAACTTTAGCACAAGTGGTGCGCACAAAACAGGATTGTAAAAAAATAACACAAACACATAGCAAACTACATTAATTATATTATTTCATGTTTCACAAACTATAACCATCCCAATAAAGGCTAAATAAGTATACCACAAGTGGTGCGCACAAAACAGGATTGTACAAAAACTAACATAAACACATAGCAAAATAAATTCATATTCTTATTTAATATATCACAACCCACAAGCCTTACTAAGAACCTTAAATAAGAATAACAAAAGTCGTGGGATTGTACAGAAAGTTAAAAAAAAAGAATAGAAAAAAATAACCATAACTGATACAATACAGCCAAATTAATACATTTTTTACTTATTTAAAAAACATTTCACTCAAACAACATTTTCTATTTTATATTACAACAGATGCTTACTTACATGCTTATTTACAGCAGTATTCCATTGGCCAAATTCTTAGTCAGTGAGGACAGGAAATATAATTTTAACTAAATATAACTGATACATTAATGATTTGCCTTTTATTTCACCAATTGTGCACAAGAATCTTTAACAGGAATTACAAATTTAAATATACACAATAACCTTTCTTTTTTTTTCCTTTACAGATTAATATGGCTGATAACGAGACCAAAGAAGAGAAGAAAAGACGTCAAACTAGAGAAAGACAAGAGAGAAGGGCCGCCCAGCAGACACCTGAGGAGAAAGAAATTCGACGAGAAAAAGAACGCAAAAGACTTGCAAATAAAAGACTATCAGCTGCAAAAATGAAAGATACAACAAAAAAAAATAAAAAGATAATAAAGCATTTACAAACTGTTCCTCAAACATCAGATGACATTTTACAAGATACCAGTCAAGACAGACCAAAAAAAGCAACTACAAAAACAAAGCATTTACAAACTCTTACTAAAAACTTACAGGACATTTCAACAAAACAAGGACAACATATACCAAGAAAAGCCACGAAAAAAACTAAACATTTAGAACCTGTTGTTGAAACATTTCATGACTTTTCACCTGATGAATATGAAAGTCAACATCCGATATGCTTTGCAAATTGTCCTTTACTCAAGTCTTTAGCAGTAGAGGTTCATAGTTGTGGGGACATGAGTACTCAATGTCAATTTTGTGAGGCTTATTATTTTAAACAGGAGAGACCCAGAGATGGACAATTTATTAGTTGTTGTCAAAAAGGCAAGTTCAAACTTCCAGAAAGGAAACAATTTCCCAGCTGCTTACAAAATATTATGACTGAACCTACTTTTCCAAATTAATTTTTTTTTAAGACAAACATAAGATCCTACAATAGTGCCATATCATTTGCATCTATGGGGGCAACATTGGCTGCTAATGTACCAGGACATGGTCCTTCCTGTTTTAAAGTCCAAGGACAAATTTATCATCGGACTTCACATTTACATCCAGAGCAAGGAGAGCAAAGAAAATTTGCTCAACTATATGTCCTAGATACAATGGAAGCTGTTGACCAACGTATGCAGATGGAAGAAAATAAAAAATGCTTACCCAGTGTTTTCATAGAGCTAAATAACATTATGGACAACAATCCCTACAGTAAAGCATACAAAAAATTGGCAGAAGTAGAAAATGAACAACAACTTCATGCACAAAGACATCAATTACCCATGCCAAAGGTTAATATGGTGCTTAAAAGAGACAGACATACTGATAAACGTTGTTATAACTTGCCAACATCAAATGAAGTTGCAATGGTCTTTCAGAATGATGAATGAGAACCACCATTTCAAAGAGACATTAGAGTATATCCCAGAAATGAGGAGCAACCATTTATTAATATTAATATCTTAAGTCCAAATTTAGATCCAATGACATATCCCTTCTTTTTCCCACATGGAGAAGCAGGTTGGCAACCAAAATTAACCCTTCCCAGTTACCCAAATGCTAAAGCCAGAATCCGAAATAATGTTTCTATGCTTGAATTTAAAGTAGCTCAAATTGCCATTCGAGATGAATTTAATCCAATTTTATGTGGTGGAAAACCAACACAACAATGGATTATTGATTCATATTTGCAAGTTGAGGCAAATAATTTAAACTTTATAAAATATCAACAAGATAAACTACGTGTAGAACAATATTGTGGACTCATGGACTATGTTGCTGACGTGGCTACAAGCAGAGACATGACAGCTGGCAAAGCCATCATTTTACCATCTTCCTTTCAAGGATCTCCTCGAAATATGAGAGAAAGATACAATGATGCTATGGCTATTGTGACAAAATTTGGAAAACCAGATTTATTTTTGACATTTACATGTAATCCACAATGGCCAGAAATTAATCAAAATCTACTTCTTGGACAAAGTGCTTCAGATCGACCAGATTTAGTAGCTAGAGTTTTTAAGATCAAATTAAATGAATTAATACGTGACTTCACTATAAATCAGTTATTTGGCAAATGTCTTGCTTATGTATATACCATTGAATTTCAAAAAAGAGGCCTTCCACATGCACATATTCTCATAATACTTCAAGAGAAAGATAAATTAGATACTTCGGACAAAGTGGATGCAGTCATAGTTGCTGAACTACCAGATCCAGAACTATATGGTAGACTATATGAGATTGTTACTCATCGCATGATTCATGGACCCTGTGGAGACCTTAATCCACAATAACCATGGGCCTCATTCTATTAGCGGCCGCAGCCGTTGCGGGGCCGCAAGGACCGGCCGCAAGCTATTCGGCTATTCTATTCCCTTACGGCCGGAGGCTCCGGCAGGCTTGCGGCCGGTGCCTTGCTATCTCTTGCGGCCGCTCGCGCCAGAGGAAAGCCTTTAATATAAAACGGCCGCAAGAGTTTCGGCCGTAAGAAATTCCTATTTGCAATTCAATTGCTCCGGGAAACCTCTCTGCAAGGCTAAAAGCAAGCCGAAGCTTACTTGCAGGAAAGAGGTCCCGCTAGCACCAATTAAGCACATAAAATAGCTCAAATAAAGCCATCCTGCACTTTGAGAAGACTATAAAGGGATTTTAGGTGTTAGAAAAAATAGCACATAATTATCCTATACTCAAATCCGTAAAATATTTTATTTTTAATATCCGTAAAATATCCATGTAAAAAGTCCAGAGTGCTTGGAGCACCTCAGATACGCCCACGCCGCAGCCGGAAAATAAACAGTTAATTTGAACTCGGGTTTGGGCTGATGTGCAAGCTTGAGAGTGGGTTACTTTTAATCCTCATGTCCCCCAATATGATCCCTAGCATTTACAGAGCTGTACAGTGCAGGCTTGAATTTATTTTTGCGTTTTTAGATTTCTGCGCTTACGGCCGGTTCCAAGATATGCGGCCGGCCGTAAGATGAGATCCTTGCGGGGCCGTATAATAGAATCGCGAGTTAACAGAACCCCTGCAAGGAATCGCAGCCTTACGGCCGATTTACGGCCGCTAATAAAATGAGGCCCCATGTATGGAAAATAATAAATGTTCAAAAGATTTTCCAAAAGATTATAGAGACAAAACATATGCAAATTGTGATGGATATCCACTTTATAAAAGAAGAGAAGGAGATAGTGCCATTATTCGTGGAAAAAAAGTGGACAATAGATATGTAGTACCCTACAATCCACATTTACTCATGAAGTACAACGCCCACATCAACGTAGAAGCCTGCACTTCCATCAAATCCATTAAATATGTCTACAAATATATTTACAAAGGCTATGATGCAGCTACTGTAGTCGTGAAAAGTGCAGACAACCCTGAATGTAGTGAGTTAGTACATGATGAACTTGCATCTCATGTAGATGCTCGCTATGTCAGTGCACCAGAAGCTATGTGGCGGCTTTTAAAATTTGAAATGCATGATAGATCACATGCAGTATATAGATTAGCAGTACATTTGCCACAACGACATTTAGTCTATTTCCATGCTGGAAATGAAATGAATGCATTGGCCCAAAGTGAAGATCGTCACACTACACTAACTGCATGGTTTGCATTAAATTCAAATGATGCTCAAGCAACACAATACTTATATATTGAAATTCCATATCACTATGTTTTTGTTAATGGATTATAGAGAGCAAGAGAAACCAGAGGCAATAAAATTATTCCACGAATTTACACAGTCAGTCCAAGAGATGTTGAACGTTTTTGCTTACGAATATTACTTTTAAATGTTCCAGGAGCACAAAGTTTTGAACAATTAAGAACTGTTAATGACATTGTATATGAATCCTTCCATTTAGCTGCAAGACATAGAAACTTACTCGCTGATGATACAGAGTGGGAAAGATGTTTAGAAGAAGCAGCACAATGTCAAATGCCACGACAGATGAGAGAACAATTTGCTTTTATTTGTATCTTCTCAAATGCTCCAAATGCATTAGCTTTGTGGGAGACTTTTAAAAGTAATATGGCTGAAGACTTTATGCGACGATACAATGAACCCATTGCACACTTAAAAGCGTTAATGGAAATCCAAGAAGGCTTTTTAATTAATGGATTAAGTTGTGCAAGTTTTAATTTGCCTGATCCAGGTCTTATAGATGACATAAACTTTGAAGACTATGACATTCAACTACAAGCAGAAAGAACACAAGAAAGACTTGCAACTTTAAATACACTACAATTGCAAGCATTTCATGCCATTAAAAATGCAATAGATGATGACAGGGTGACAGAGCGTTATTTCTATCTTGATGGACCTGGCGGATCAGGAAAAACCTATTTGTACAATTTATTAATGAGTTCAGTACGAGCACAAGGACAAATAGCAATGGCGTTTGCCACTACTGGAATTGCTGCACTTTTATTAGAAGGTGGAAGAACTGTTCATAGTGGATTTAAACTGCCAGTGCCTATTTTAGAAAATTCTGTGTCAGATATTTGCATGACATCCTTACAAGCAAAGAAATTTAAGAAATGTAAATTAATTATAATAGATGAGGCCACAATGATGTCATGCTATGCCCTCCAATGTATTGACCGTTTGCTTCGTGAAGTCATGGATAATATTTTTCCATTTGGTGGAAAGGTAATGTTGTTGGGTGGCGATTTTAGACAAACATTACCTGTTGTACATGGAAATCGAACAGACATTATCGAAACCTGTATCAAGTCAAGCACAGTATGGAAACATTTTACCCATCTTCAACTGCAACAAAATATGAGATCAGAAGGACAAAATGATTTCAATGATTGGCTTATTAAAATTGGAGAAGGCAGAACAGAAAAAATACTACATTTAGCTGACGACACTGTAGAGATCCCACCTCAGATGATTTGTCAACAAGATATTATATCGGCTATATTTGAAGGGAGCATTAATAACGAAGAATATTCTGAGCTTGCCAACCAAGTCATACTGACGTGTAAAAATAAAGATGCATTAATCCTCAATAATGAAATCTTTAAAAAAATTAATGCACCACAAAGAAATTATCACAGTGCTGATTCTGTACTTGCTGATGACAATGAAAGTCAGGCTAACTTTTCGACTGAATTCATAAACTCTCTAACTCCTTCTGGAATGCCACCACATATTTTGCAGCTAAAGAAAGGTGCAATTATCATGTTACTGCGAAATATGAACCCCAAAAAAGGCCTATGCAATGGCACAAGATTAATTGTTCAACAATTAAGGGACCATTCTATAGATGCTGAAATTTTAACTGGGACCCATAAAGGAGAGAGAGTTTTCATACCAAGAATAGATTTAGCACCAAGTGAAAGTAGTCTCCCTTTTATACTTCAAAGAAGACAATTTCCCATTATTATGGCATTTGCCATGACCATTAATAAATCACAAGGTCAAACTTTCAAATCTGTGGGTATTTTTTTGGAAGAACCAGTATTTGCACATGGTCAATTGTACGTTGCATTGTCACGGTGCAAAAATCCACAGGCTATTAAAGTTTACATTGAAAAAAATGAAAGTCAAGGTGATTTATTAGAAGATGGACGTATTTTTACTAAAAACATTGTCTACTATGAAGTACTATAACTTTGCAGGATACAAACTAAAGCCATGCAAACATTTTGGAAAAGTATTCAAAAATACATAACAATTTGTTGTTTAATTCAGTCATAATTAATGGAAGTCATGTTTATGGATAATTCGCCTCACAAAATACTTGCCTTGCATTTTTAAGAAAAATTATGCTACAATGTTAACTCACTGTGTTAATGTTTCTAATGTTACAAGTTTAAAAACAATATTTATAAGTTATTTCATCAAACAGATTATAAAATTCATGTTAAGAGCTCAAGCACCTTTTAAGTCACAATGTAAATATTGTCTGTTATCTTAAGATTACTAACAAAATTAATGTTTATCGACAGTTTATGTGATCAGTAAGTAATTAATTTCATTTGGTACGTTTTAATGAGAGTTTTTACTGTATGCCTTCCTATAAATTCAATGTATATTCAAATTAACAATTATTCTGATGCAAATTGCATGTTAATACTTATGAATTTAAAGTTCTACTGTTTTTACATTCAAATCTTAATACTTTTAATACAAAATTAAGTTACAAAATGTATTCACTGTGTTCCTGTTTATAATGTTCAAAATTATAAACATATTTTGTCAACTTCCAAAGTTACATAAAAAATAAAGATCAAGTTTAAAAATATATACTTTGAACGTTATTGTTTACATATATTTAAAAATTCATTTTAAAATTAGGGACGTTTCAACAAGGCTTTTTCATTTTTGCTTTTCTCTGGATTCAATGTATATTAAAGTGAACAATTATTCAGATACAAATTTCATGTTAAAAAAACCATTACATCAACATTTTACAAAAATACACGTTCATATCACAATACCTACAAGAGTCAAATATATATATAAATAACTAAACAACTTGACAAACATATACATCACATTGCAGTCATTTTTTGACGGGCAAGTCGCTAGTAATAATATAAAACTAAACTTTGGACCCTCCTATTATGAAATATCAGTATGAGGTTTTATCACCAGTCCTGACTTCCTTCTATCACTGTGTATCTCGCACAGTAATATGTCCCAGAGTCAGCACTTCCCATATTGGGCATTTGCACATAAACTTCATTCTTTGATGTGTCTCTGGTTATAGTGACTCGTCCTTGCAATGAAGGTGCATAGTTAGTGCCCCCATCGCTGTATATAACACCAATATATTCCAGTCCTTTCCCTGGCAGCTGTCTAACCCAAGCCCAGTAAGTACTAGTAACAGACACTGAGACTTTACAGGGAACATTCAGGGTCCCTGAGGGCTTCACAACTACAGATCCAGGTTGGTCCAGGGTGATTTCCTGTGAGAGGACACCTGGAAAAGGAAACATAGACGTCAGTATTAAACTTGAGGCATGAAGTATGAGGACAAAACAATTACTGAAATACAGGAGAGGTTTCTTACATGATGTTAGTTTCAGTAGGATCAGCACATAGAAGAAATCCTTCATGGTGATGTCAGGCTGAATACAAGTTACTGAATGTAACAGATTCAGGAGCACAGAAATCTCCTCTTTTACAAAGAACAAAAGTTCCTGATTTGCATGAAGAGAAATAGAAATGTATAAATGTGTCAGTGTGATAATAAGGAGTCATTGGCAGGAGCTCCCTCTGCAGGGACATATTGAAAGTTCAGCTTTTTATCAGAGACATATGTAGAAATAAAAAACAAACACTTCAGAACTCACTTTAGTACTTTGAAACATTATATTTCCTTTTTGACTTTGATAAATCCTTTTCCTTTACACAAAATAAAATAGGATATTTTAGTTATGTGTGTAAGAGTGCACTTAAGTCCTAATAATACAGAATTGTCTTTCAAAGAAATAGACTTGATAATGATACACATGGTTTTATTTAAAAAAAAAATACATGACAAGTGCTCATTTCATCTGAGTAACCCTAATGAGCTAAACTGGCATCTAATAAGTGGTCTCTAAATACTCCATAGAAATGCTTTAAGCATGATCTGACCATTCACCAGGGTGTTTAGCCCATTTTGTCATTATCCAATGCTTTTGGGAGATGCAGATGCCAAGGACATTGAGGACTTGGTACAAGTTTCAGACAAGAGCATGACAAACGAGGACCTCCAACAACTGGCAGAACAGGGCATTGAGGAAGCCCAGGAAAGCAGTGACTGACACAGAGGAACAAAAATAACTTTCCACCAAGTTCCTCAGCAAGAGTTTGAGTTCCATCCATGCCCATATAGATGATTTTGTGGCAAATGATCCATACACTGTGAGGAGCAGAGATGTAAGATGCAGTGTTCTTGGTGAAGTGTCTTGCTACCAGCATCTGCTGGATGGCAGCTGAAAAACAAAGACAGATGTCCATAAACCAGTTTTTCTCAAAAAAATAAACAAATAAAAAAACAGAAAGGAGGATGAGCCTAAAGCTTCCACATCTGCTGGTTGAAGTGGACTGTTTACTTTATGTGTACTGTTTCTTTCAATTTTATTTAAAAGAAACTTGTGCTATTATTATGTTTGCAGTTTTTTAACAGTTAATATAAAGTCAAAAAAGTTGAAAATACTATTGATTTTGTGTTTTTTTTCCCCATGGGTTCCCATATCCCTATCTACCCTATGACCCCATTTAGCACTCCTGTTACCCAGAACCTTCTGCACTAATCCTGTATATATCTATATATATATATATATATATATATATATATATATATATATATATATACACTAGCAACTTGCCCGTCAAAAAATTATGGCAAAAAAATTGTAAGGCAGGTAATGCTGTTTGCCACACAATGTAAGGCTTTTGGTCCTCTGAGTACCTTTGGCGCTCATTGTGAGCCTTTGGCACTCATTGCGAGGTGCTCCTCTGGTGTAGTTTCGGTCTTGTGACCTCCTTTGGTGCTCATTGCAAGCACTGCGCTGAGCACCTTCGGCGCTCATTGCGAGTCCCTCCCCTGGGCTAGTTGGACTGGTGTACTTTTGGTTCTGTGAGCACCCTGTGTATTCAGTGTGAGCCCCGTGCTGAGCGCCTTTGGTATTTTTTATTTTTTATATATATATATTTTTTAATAATAATAAATTAATATACTTGACCTATTTGTAATTAATATATCCAGCAATCAATATCCTGAAGAGCTAACAATCGCTTTTGATTTTCCTGCAGCATACAATGTACATTTGGACTGTTACTGACCTGAGGTGTAAGTGTCAGCAATGTGTTAAGTGTGCAGTGTAATTAGGCTGCGTGCGCGAGGCCAAACCATTTGTTTATTTGTGTAATGCAGTATTTTAGAATGGTGATGTTATTAGTTGCAAGTTAGTGTTGTAAAATGGAGGCGATTGTGTATGTGTTAGCATAGTTTGTAATAGTGTATATTGTACCTCGTACGTTCCTGGGTAAAAGCCGTATGTGCCTGGCAATGTTTTGCAAGCTTAGGGGTCGTGTAACCTCGTTTTCGTTTTTTTCGGCTGCCATTTTTTTCACTCGTCTGTGATTTTTCGAGTGTTGAAACTCTGCAAATTTGTCTTAAATTTGGGTGCATCCTCACTCCCAGACGTCCTGGCTGCCCGAACGTGTTGTGTGTGATGTTTTCTGTATGTTTATTTTTGTATTTTTTGTGTTTTTCGTGTTTTTCGATGTGCACGGTTCAGCCGTTAACTTTGTATTTTTTATTTTTTTTGTAAGTGGCGGTTTCCTTTTTAAAGTGTTACGGTCCTTAATTTTTGCAGGCGATTTTTACGGTGCTCAACTCCACCAGCGCAGGGAGCACCTTAGGCGCTCCTTGCCTGGCCGCAACCACGGCCCTCGCTTTGTGAGGTCCGCGGCTGTGGCCCGCTACGCGAGCCCGCAGTTTTAACATTGCGTTACCAATCTTTTTTGGCAAGCCCGCACTCCTGAGAACTATATATGTTATAGAATACAACCTTCTAGTGGAAGTGTTAGGGATAAAGATGGTTAAAGAACTGTGTTACTCATACAATATGGTTTAATATACAGTATTTATTTTGTAACTGGCTAGCTAAAAATCAATATTACATGATGACAAAAATTCAAAGTACCCTTTCAAATTTAAATGTGAAGCTCAGTAGACCGCCCCATCTCTCCTCTCATCAGGTAAACAGGGATGGGTGCAAGAGGAACTGCCCATGGGGGCTGTCTAGTTAGGAGTCTTTATCTCTTCTTCTGATAACAGTCTTTATGTGCCTACTTCTCTGCGGTGACTATTATCAGCAAAAATAGCCCAAATCAGAAAAAAAAACTTAGGCTAGCCTTTTGGACAGATTCTTTTTTCACCACCTGGAAACCTAACAGAGGGTAAATAGAAGCCCATCTGCTGGAAGCAATAATACTACATTTAAACACCGTTTTTCAAAGCCACATTGAATTTATTACTTTCATATTCTGATTTCATTGCTAAATAAAGCAGTGAAAACTGGAATTCAAATATACCTTCATCCTGATAATGTATTAACCAGAATAAACTGTCTAGATTGCGTAATAAAAGTTTACTTATGGAACTATACAAATACTTATAGATGTATAAAATACTGAGTGCTGTGTACATCATTTGAAAACTATGTGTATGTCCTACAATGTGTAATGCCATATATTACTAACATATACATTAAATGAAATGTGCAACTTTTGCTTTATTGGTGATAAGGATTCCCAGCTGTTAAGTATTGATAAAATCTATATTTAGTGTAACTTGTAAATTAAAAACTCTGATTTGATCCATATCTGTAATTAAAAAAATAATATTATAGATTAAGCAGCATACTCTATTAGACATCTATTAGTAGATTATTAAAGATATAATAATATAAAACTAAACATTGGACCCTCATATTATGAAATATCAGTGTGAGGTTTTATCCCCAGTCCTGACTTCCTTCTATCACTGTGTATCTCGCACAGTAATATGTCCCAGAGTCAGCACTTCCCATATTGGGCATTTGCACATAAACTTCATTCTTTGATGTGTCTCTGGTTATCGTGACTCGTCCTTGCCATGAAGGTGCATAGTAAGCGCTCCCAGCACTGTGTATAAAACCAATATATTCCAGTCCTTTCCCTGGCAGCTGTCTAACCCAAGCCCAGTGCGTACTAGTAACAGACACTGAGACTTTACAGGGAACATTCAGGGCCTCTGAGGGCTTCACAACTACAGATCCAGGTTGGTCCAGGGTGATTTCCTGTGAGAGGACACCTGGAAAAGGAAACATAGACGTCAGTATTAAACTTGAGGCCTGAAGTATGAAGACAAAACAATTACTGAAATACAAGAGAGGTTTTCTGTAAAAAAAAATAAAAAATTTTGTGAGTTAGATTTTTTTTTCTTTCTGTAATGTAGATTTTTTATTTTCTGTTACTTACTGTAGGTTTATTATTTTTTGTGAGTTAGGTTATATTATTTTGTGTAATTATTGGGGTGGGGGGCTTATTAGTGGGTAGGTAGGTAGTGTAGGTAGTTGGTGTAGGTGTTAATAGGTTAGTGTAGAAGGGGTTAGTTTAGATTTATAAAGGTTTATTTGGGTGTATAGTTCAGTGTAGTGTTTGTAGTTAATGTCATAAGGGTTATTGAGGATCCTCATGGCACTTATGGGGTTAATGTTAGGGTTGTAACTGCCCCATAAGGGCCTTTATATACCCTTATGGGACTGATGAGGTTAAATAGAGTCTTATGAGGGTCTGTATAGACCCACATAACAGATGGGATTACATAGGCTTAGATGAGTTTAAATAGGAGAAGTTATGCCTACTTAGGTACTGTTAGGGTTAAATGTTAAACTGTTCGGATTAAATATTTGCAGGGTTAGGTTAATGGGGTATAGTTAGGGTTAATAGTGTAGTGCTTACACTTTGTGTAATGAGGGTCCTGGATGACCCTCATGGCACTTATATTGTTATTACATGGATTAATTAGTGTCCTATAGGGGTCTATATAGACCCCTATTGGACTGATAGAGTTAATTATTGGCTTATGGGGGTCTGTATTGACCCCCATGAGTGACAAGGTTAATGGAGGGATTATGGTGGACTGTATTGACCCCCATGAGTGACAGTGTCAATGAAGGGCTTATGGCGGTCTGTATTGCCCTCCATGAGTGACAAGGTTAATTAAGGGGTTATGAGGGTCCTGATTGACCACCATTAGTGACAGTGTTAATTGAGGGCTTATGGGGGTCTGTATTGACCCCCATGAGTGAGAGGGTTAATTAAGGGGTTATGGGGGTCCTGATTGACCCCATGAGTGACAGGGTTAATTAAGGGCTTATGAGGGTCTGTATTGACCCCCATGAGTGACAGGGTTAATTAAGGGGTTATAGGGGTCTTAATTGACCCCCATGAGTGACAGGTTTAATGAAGGGCTTATGGGGGTCTGTATTGACCCCCATGAGTGAGAGGGTTAATTAAGGGCTTATGGGGGGTTTGTAATGACCCCTATGAGTGACAGGGTTAATTATTGGCTTATGGGGGTCTGTATTGAGCCCCATGAGTTATGGGAATCATGATTGCCCCTCATGAATGACATTGTTTATGAAGGGGTTATGGGGGTCTGTATTGACCCCCATGAGTGACAGGGTTAATTAAGGGGTTATGGGGGCTCCTTATTTACCCCCATGAGTGACAGGGTTAATTAAGGGCTTATGGGGGTCTTTATTGACCCCCATGAGTGACCGGGTTCATTAAGGGGTTGTGGGGGTCTCAATTGACCCCCATGAGTGTCAGGGTTATTGAAGGGCTTTTGGGAGTTCTGTATTGACCCTCATGAGTTAGAGGGTTAATAAAGGGCTTATGGGGGTCTATATTGACCTCCATGAGTTACAGGGTTAATTAAGGGGTTATGGGGGTCCCGATTGACCCTCATGAGTGGCAGGGTTCATTAAGGGGTTATGGATGTCCTGACAGGGTTAATTAATTGATTATGGGGGTCTGTATTGACTCCCATGAGTGAGATGGTTATTTAGGGGCTTATGGGTCTCTGTCTCCTTTAAGGACCCGCAAGGTAGGAAATAAAAATTTTGATTTCAGCGGTGGTCCCCGATCACATACTATCGGGGACCCCACTGCGAGGGTTAATTTGGGGTTAATGTTGGGACCCTCTGGGGGTCCCAACAGGGACCCTCAGCACTGGGGAGTTAATGTTAGGTGCCAGTGGGGGTACTTACAGTACACCCGCGGCCTGCCTTAATGTTTGTGTGCCGCAGGCCTTTTAAGGAACCGCGACAGGGAATTGATAGGTTTTAAATGCAGAGGGGACAGGATAGTGACGCCCACTGCAAGGGTCAATGTGGGGAAATTGCGTGGGTCCCCCATAGAGATCCCTAGCATGGGCTTAAAGTAGGCACACTTCGGGGGTCCGATTGGACCCTCGCTGCAAGGGGTCAATGTGGGGTCTCGAGCTTACCTCGGATCTCTTGGAAAAGGTTGTACTTGTTTAGCAGTGTATTTCCCTGTCCTGGGTCGTGGAGCCTCGCTTTCATTTTTTTTGTCCTCCATTTTTTTTGTCTGGAAGGTGATTTGCAAGTGGCAAAAGTGGTAAAATTAGGGTAAAATTGGAGTTGCACCTCACTTCCAGATGTCCAGGGTGTCCCCCATCCTGTGGGTGAGTGTTTTTTTTTAATGATTATTGTGTTTTTGTGTGTGTTTTGGTGTTTTGTGGTTTGCGCAGTTACGTGTTTGATTTATGGGTCATAATTTTGGGTTGTAGAGTTTGTTTTCTTTTCTAAGTGCCGCGGGTCATATTTGTAAGTCACACGCAAGGGAAGAGAGACACAGGGGATGGACAGGAGAAGGGGAAGAGAAACACAGGAGAGGCAGAGGAGGAGGGGAAGAGAGACACAGGGTAAGGATAGGCGGAGGGGAAGAGGTTGTTTTGGGGTCGTAGGGATGAGCGCCTACAGTGCTCATCTCCACAAGCGCAGTGAGCGCCTTCAGCATTCCCTGCTTAAGTCGTACGAGGTTGCAGGGATGAGCGTCTATGGCTTTGCAAGTGATGCAGTTGCTGCGGGTTCCCCATTGCATTAGCAATGGATTTTGGCAAGCCCAGCTGCTGAGAACTATATATGTGATATGAATACATTATAGAGGAAGCCATTTCTCCTTACACCCGATCTGGGATTTATATTGCACATACCATGAGGTTTCTGAGCATTTCCTGCTTCTTCCTATGTATGATCTTCTCACAGCCTGAGGTGTGTGAGAGAAGGGTCAGCCAGGTCTGTTGTGAGAAGTGAAAGTGGATGTAGAGGAAGAGGCTGCCAATCAGTGAGAAGGCTCCATGATCTGCTCACATCCAGACAGTTACACAAAACTGCACAGCAGAAATGCGTGAGAGGGAGAGTGGAGAGGAGCTCTGCTGTCAAATCAAGCTGGATTTGCACCCCTGCACAACACAAGCTAGAGGTTTGAAGAGACAGGGCACTCCTTAAACTATTACAAGTATGTCCCTTTAAAATTATAATCTGGTGGGGATTTGTCTTCCACATCCCCCAGTTCCTACGCCCCTGGATTGCACTCTTTTTAATCCTATGCTTCCCACCCCTGAGCTTTGAATGATTGAGAATGAGTCTTCCTCTGACCTTCTTGTTCTGACACTAACTGGATACTCCTGCACAGAGAATCCAAACACCTGCTGGCTGTTTAGGTAAGCAAGCAGCACACTGGACAATAAGGTCACAAGCAGGAGGTCAAGGCCGACCTAGAGAGAGAGGATGGAGTCACAGACGTAAGTCAAAACTGGGAACTCCAAGGTACAGAGGAGTTTTAATTGAACAATTGTGGAAATTTGTTTTATCCACTATTAGTTTAAGCTGAGTCGTAATATCAACATTCAAATATCGAAAAATAAATGAATTGAGTTTAATTTTGTATTAAATATCAGTAAGTATATGATGTGACAATTAAGAATATTGCCTTCCAGTGATGGTGGTAGGGATAAAGACAGCTAAAGAACAACCGTAGTACTTGTGCATTATGGTACCATTTACTTATTTGACAAATGCTAAGCTAAAAAATAATTATTACCTGAGAAAAAAATCAAAGTAGCTTTTAACATTGAGATTTGAAGATTTTGGGATTTCAGCAAATCTGCATCTCTCCCCCATCTGGTACCCAGGGGGACTGTCTTGCTGAGAGTCTTTCAGCCTCATTAAATTGGAGCCTCTTAAGTCCAACGCTTAGCTCGTAAGCGATGGGTGCATGAAATTTGGACATTTGATGTCGCTAATAAATTAGAAGTGCTGCGATTTACGAGCTAGAGACGCTAAATCGTAAACCAGTTCTCGGCCGTCTGAGTTGTGGGCTAGAACGCAAACAATTAAGCAAGCACGTTGTTATGGGTTTAAATGGAGCCATATGGCAACAGAGATCGTCATCATTGCTTCACAAGAAAATGGAGGGGGGATTTCAAAGTCTTACTGGGTTCAATTACGAGCTACGAGCGAACCCACATTCCAGTCATAATGCAATATTAATAAAGCCACAAATATGATATTCTATCACATGCCAGTTACAGTATATGTATTAATACATTGATTGCAGGGATCGATACAACACGAAAAATAAACATGAAATAAAGTATTTTTCGGAACCGATATGGGGGCTTCAGAATGTTGTGCTTTTAATTATAAGACCTAACATCACTTTCCCTTTCAATCTTAGTACAGCAGTGAGTTTTTACGTATTACATTTTTACGTATTGGAATTTAGCCCCCTTGCGGGTTCTCTCGAGCCTTTGGACTCCATTTGTGTGCTACGTGCTTGCTCGCAAGTGACAACGTTGCAATTTAATAGCTGAATTGAAAATGTAGCAGTTACGAGCTTGAGGGATCTAAGGATTTACGGTCGCAAAGTCCAACATTGCTCAACATGTAGCCTATTCTCGTACGTCCTGCATCTTAACATGCAAATCCGCTGTGAGTTACGTTACAGGGCTGATTTAATAGCCATAACTCGTAAATTTAAGTTACGGGCTACGTTTTAAAACTGTTTATCTCTTCTTCTGATAACAGTCTTTATGTGCCTTCTTTCCTGCAGTGGCTATTATAGACAAAACTAGATCAGTCATATAAAATTAGGAAAACTGTTTCTGCTGAGTCACCACCTGGAAAGCTAACAGACTGGAAGCATGTCTGCTGGAAGCTACAATACTAAGTTTAATTGCAGTTTTTAAAGCTTCATTAAATGTATTTCCTTCATATACTGATTTCATTGCTACATAAAACAGTTACAAATTATTATTTGTTAATTCAAAAATATCTTGATCCTGAACATTTATTAAACAAAGTTTTTTTTTGTATTTATATAGAATATACAGACTAGATTGCATAATATAATAGTTTAATTAAGAATGTCTTCTTAAAGAATGTGTATACATACACTAATTACTTATGGAACTATACAAGTACCTGCCACTTACGGAAGTATAACATACTTATTGCTGTATGTATACATAATATTAAAATCATGAGTATGATCTACAACTTGAAATAATATAATTTACTACTAACATGCAAATTAAGAATGTTCAACTTTTCCTTAATTGGTGATAAAGGTTATCAAGCTTTAACCATTGTTAAAATCCATATTAATGTAAACTGTATATGAGATTAATAACTCGGATATAATCCAATAAAATGCCTTTAAATAAAAATATTAAAGATTAATCATCATATTCTGTATTAGACATCTCCACTATCTGAGGTTTTTACATTTTTGAGCATGCAACATGTAACAGACTATTAGAGATATAATAATATAAAAGTTGACTTTGGACCCTCCTATTATGAAATATCAGTGTGAGGTTTTATCCCCAGTCCTGACTTCCTTCTATCATTGTGTCTCTCGCACAATAATATGTCCCAGAGTCAGCACTTCCCATATTGGCCATTTGCACATAAACTTCATTCTTTGATGTGTCTCTGGTTATCGTGACTCGTCCTTGCAATGAAGGTGCATAGTTAGTGCTCCCACCGCTGGTTATAAGACCAATATATTCCAGTCCTTTCCCTGGCAGCTGTCTAACCCAAACCCAAGCAGCAATGGTAACAGACACTGAGACTTTACAGGGAACATTCAGGGTCCCTGAGGGCTTCACAACTACAGATCCAGGTTGGTCCAGGGTGATCTCTTGTGAGAGGACACCTGGAAAAAGAAACATGAAGATCAGTATTAATCATGACACATAAGGATAAAACTGATACTGAAATCTAGAGGATTTTTCTTACATGATGTTAGTTTGAACAGGAGGAGGATAGAGAAGAAATCCTTCATGGTGATGTCAGGATGGATAAAAGTCTCTGCCGATCGTTATTAGTCTGACAGATTCAGGAGCACAGAAGTCTCCTCTTTTACCAAGAAGAAAATTCTTGATTTGCATGAAGAGAAATAGAAATGTATAAATGTGTCAGTGCAAGAATAATGAGTCATTGGCAGGAGCTCCCTCTGCAGGGACATAATGACAGTTCAGCTTTTTATTGTAGGCATATTCAGCCTTATTAAATTGTGATTTGCCAATTGAATAGGGCTCTATATAAGCACATAGCATATTTTTTTCAGACGTTTTTAGTTAGTGAAGACCTTGCTTTTGGATAGAAGATCACTAACTAAAAACATCTGTAAACAAATATGCTCTGTGCTTATATAGAGCCCTATTCAATTGGCCAAATCACAATTTAATAAGGCTATGTAATATGTAATGTAAAATTATAACTTCAGAATTCACTTTAATACATTGAAACATGATATTTAGTTTAAAAATTTGATTAAACAATTTTATTTACACAAAATACAATAATAGAATACTTAAATTATGTGCTTAAAAATACATTAAAGTCAAAATAATACACAATGATCTTTTGAAGAACTAAGCTCGTTAATGATCCACATGTTTTTAGGAAATAAACTAATAAATTGCAAAGGTACATTAGATCTGAGGGGCCATTTGAGCTGGTATCTAATACCGATAATAGATGGTTTATTAGCAACAAGGAAACAGCAATAGGGGAAAATAAAATATATACAGTATGTAATTTTTTTAAACCTCACATTTATTTAAAAAGAATATTAACAATTTAAGGCAAAAAGTGTTTAGTACAGCAAGAGCAAGCACAATAATATTTACTATAAAAGTATTTAAAATGTAGTTAGTTAGTTCCATTGTTAATAGATTTTATATTTTAAATCAGTGATTGTGAATTTGGTAATGTTTTAAAAAATCTAATAAAAGTTACATTTTAAATAAAAAGTGACGTGCATGGATTTCTATCCCCATACTAAAATAGTATTTTGTTATCTAAACATAGAATAACCCAGACATATTGTTCATCTCTAAACTGCTCAGGTATTGAGAATTATATTATTGTTTGGTATTATATATACATTATGTGAAATATGTCACTGAGAATTGGTTCTAATGATAAAAATGATTAGTTTTAAAATAATTTGTGAATAGCTACTTTTGTAGAGAAAAATTATTAAAGTTTTTTTACTTTTAGAAAATTGCTTATACTTGTTAGAACTGTCCCTCTATATTTTTTAAAAACCTTACCTGGGAGTTGAGTGTACAGAAATTACTGCAACAAAAATAGTAATACTCATTAAATTTAAATGTTATTGTAAATGTGTTAATACCTTAATAAATTAATTAACACCTGTTTGTAACACTGTAAGAACAAATAAACACACAATACTGTACTGTAAAATACTGGGAAAGCAATTAAAGGCATTTGAATTAGCTGCACAATAGTGTCAAGCTCTCAAATCTGCAATAAAAAAATATATTTTTTTAACGTCTTATTTCCATGTTATATTAATCCCGGGATTCAATGGATTAATACATACCTTGGAACCCTCATGGACTAGAAAAGTTGATTTATTGATTGTTATTGATTTTTACATTTCTGGATTAGGAGGCTGGTCGCAAATCATACTTCTAAACACTAATTGATTGTAGTTTAATCTCCATGTTTTACTAATACCATGATGATGGTCTCATTTACTATTGGCTCTGTCTAAATTGTAACTTATGGGCTTGCTTAATTGATCATGATCATGCCCTGAAATGCTAGGTACGAGTTCATGGTTTGCGTGTTGGTGCTGTGAGCCTATACTTGCAGCCTTCAGTCAGTTAAATACATCTGTTACTGTAACACATTTCTATCCCGCAGACATACGAGCAGTGTGAAGATACTTACGGAATTGGAATTAAAAAGGCTCCTAGGTTTTCTAAAAGCGTTTTATGGAATCACAGAGCTGCTTTTCCCCACCTCCCTGTGGATAGCTTTGCTCGGGGGTTGGAACATCATGAAGCTTGGCAGGGCTATTCTATAATTGGCACCTGCACAGAGATGTTCAAGGTAAAATCACTATTGTAACCTCCTTGCAGCTGCCCCATTAGCAGTGTATGCTTTGCCATAACCTGGCTCCCTTTACTGAGCATGCCCAGCCTGAACCAGAACCTAAACTGGTTTAATTTTATTTTACTCAAGGCCCCATGCAGAGCTGGTCTCACCCCGGGCAAGCAACAGGGAGATAGAGTGAAGCAACTCTACTTATGCGTGTGTGGTTGGGGGGAATCAATAATTACAAAAGTTAAAACAATTAAAATGTTAATTCATTATAATCTGCACACAGTTTCTCTTTAATTCTTCACTGGTCACTCTCACACACCCTCTCTGGCTCCCAGTTCCTGGCTCGTAAACATCAGTTTACCCAAGTCTGCACTGGTCACTCTCACACACACTTTCTGGCTCCAAGCTCCTGGCTCATAAACATCAGTTTACCCAAGTCTGCACTGGTCACTCTCACACACCCTCTATGGCTCCCAGCTCCTGGCTTGTAAACATCAGTTTACCCAAGTCTGCACTGGTCACTCTCACACACCCTTTCTGGCTCCAAGCTCCTGGCTCATAAACATCAGTTTACCCAAGTCTTTACTGGTCACTCTCACACAACCTCTATGGCTCCCAGCTCCTGGCTTGTAAACATCAGTTTACCCAAGTCTGCACTGGTCACTCTCACACACCCTCTCTGGCTCCCAGCTCCTGGCTTGTAAACATCAGTTTACCCAAGGCACCTGGACATGCGAAGATTCTCTAATATAGTTACTGATTATTCATTACTGTGATTAATATATGTTATTATATCTACTAACATAGCCACTTTTATTTAGATATATTGCTTGCCCCTACTTCCTCTGTGCCCCCACCCTCATCGTTAGCATAGGCTCCAGCCGATGTGGTAACTGCTGTAATCCTATATCAAACACTAATTTACATTAATTTCTCCTTCAGTCTGCACTGGTCACTCTTACACAGCCTCTCTGGCCCTCTCTGCAGTTGCCTTGATACAGTCTGCGGGCTTGGAAATTAAAACAGTAATAGATCAATTCAATTGAACAAGCCCTCAAGTACATGGCCATAAGCCCAAACCATAAACCATGCACCCGTAAGCAACATTCCAGGATTTTCATGTTCACTTAAGCAAGGCCGTAACTACCGCTTTAGAAACAGCCAATAGTAAATGAGAACGTCATGATGGTGTCAGTAAAACATGGAGGTTACACGTCAATCAATGACTCGCAATCCTGCATTGTACAAAATAATACAATTAAGGATGATACTGTTCTAGTCCATGGGGGTGGCCTAATATGTATTAACTCCTTGATTACTGAGATTGATATAACACGGAAATAAATCTTAAAATAATTACGTTTTTATTGCAGATTTGCAAGCTTGAGACTGTTGTGCAATTAATTCTAATGTCTATCATCACTTTCCCCATTTTTTATAGCGCAGTATTGATTTTTTATTTGCTTTTACAATGCTACGATCAGATGTTTAACCCCCTTGCGAGTCCTATCTGGTACTCGTAGGATTTCCTTCTACATTTGCCATTGATGGGTTTGAAGGCAATTTGCGGGCTTTAAGAATTGCAGTAATTGAATAGCAATTTGTGATTTTAGCAATTTTAACATTTGTGGGCTTGAAAGATCAAAGGCTTAGATGGGTGGGACTTACAATATTGACAACCGCAGGGATTTTGAGCTTCTAACCCGCAAACCTATTGTGGGAAGCTAAATAACACCAATTTAATAGCTAATTATTTTATGGGCTCCATTACAGGCTCTTGTAACCTTAGTCTTCTCTTATCTGCTTTTTCCCACCCTATATCAGTTTGGCTTTCTTAGACATTGTAATTCTGTAATTTTTAACTAAGAAAAAACTTTTTGCTCTGTGTTTTAATTATCGAAGGAGCCTATTGGTCAATTTAAATGGACATATACAATATGTTACTTGTTACATGTAATTCATAGCCATCTCCATTATCTAATAAGACAACCTCCTACCAATGAGCATATTTCTCTGTGAAGTGATGAGATATAAACCAAACAGAATTCCAGATGGAAAAGTATTTTTTTTTAATCAGCCAGTATGCATATTATTTGATTTACACACTATGGCCTTGATTCAATTGGGCTATTGTTGATTAAAGGACACTGTAATAGAGCCTGTAAACTAATTTGCTATTCAATTGGCAACTTTTTACGAGCCGCAAACAATCTATGGGTTAGAGGCTGAAAATCCCTACGGTTGTTACAACCATAATTTACAACCGTACCAAAATATTGTCCTGTGGATCCTATTTAGGAATCCTTGAACAACCAACCAAGGTTGTACAGAAACACATTTTATGCAGCCTTTATTTTAATTATTATTGCCACATACTAATTTTAAAAAATTCAATCTTTATTTGTACATTTAAAATGTTGTTAAAAATGCAACGATTAAAAAAATCATGTTAAACCCAAGGGGCCTCATTCTATTATCGGCCGTAAATCGGCCGTAAGGCTGCGATTCCTTGCGGGGGTTCAGTTAACTCGCGATTCTATTATACGGCCCCGCAAGGATCTCCTTTTACGGCCGGCCGCATATCTTGGAACCGGCCGTAAGCTGTGAAATATAAAAACTCAAAAATAAATTCAAGCCTGCACTGTACAGCTCTGTAAATGCTAGGGATCATATTGGGGGACATGAGGATTAAAAGGAACCCACTCTCAAGCTTGCACATCTGCCCAAACCCGAGTTCAAATTAACTGTTTATTTTCCGGCTGCGGCGTGGGTGTGTCTGAAGTGCTCCAAGCACTCTGGACTTTTTACATGGATATTTTACGGATATTAAAAATAAAATATTTTACGGATTTGAGTACAGGATAATTATGTGCTATTTTTTCTAACACCTAAAATCCCTTTATAGTCTTCGCAAAGTGCAGGTTGGCTTTATTTAAGCTATTTTATGTGCTTAATTGGTGCTAGCGAGACCTCTTTCCTGCAAGTAAGCTGCGGCTCGCTTTTAGCCTTGCAGAGAGGTTTCCCGGAGGAATTGAATTGCAAAACTCTTGCGGCCGTTTTAGATCAAAGGCTTTCCTCCGGCGCGAGCGGCCGCAAGAGATAGCAAGGCACCGGCCGCAAGCCTGCCGGAATCCCCGGCCGTAAGGGAATAGAATAGCAGAATAGCTTGCGGCCGGTCCTTGCGGCCCCGCAACGGCTGCGGCCGCTAATAGAATGAGGCCCCAGGTGTTTAATCCTTTGGGTTTTTTGACGTCTAGCAAATTATTAGAGGTTTATTTAAGTTTTATTTTTGTTGTTATTATATTCTTTGCTTTGATCACAGCTTTTTTATTTAATTACTTTATTATGCTCAAGTCAATAAAAGATTTGGTTTTTCAATTCAATTGTATTTGTGTATTTTTGGGTATGTTTCCTTAGTCAAATCCTTATCAGGTACCCTGGATTTTAATTTACATAAGATTAATTTTTTTACATAAGATTAAGATAAGGTTTTATAATCCTTTTGTCTGTTGTATAGTTTTGTTTATTCATACAGCACTTCACTGGAGTATATGTTTTAAGTGCCTTTGCATTTCTTTTGTGTTAATCTTTTGTCCTGTTTATTTATGTTAATTCGGAATCCTATTTCTTAAAGTGCATTATAATTCAAGTTGTGTTATTCAAAAATTCTTATCTTAAAGTGCTTGTGCTATTTGACTTAGTGCTTATTTCTTCTTATATTACCCTTTTACCTCGTGACTGTTAGTCTGTCACAGTCACTACTTTACCTTATTCATTTATAGTGCTAATACTGTGCTATTTTTAAACAATGTATACACTCCTGATTATGCTGTTTCTTAAACTATATATTTCCTAAATGCTTCTGTCTATTGTTTTTTAGAAGGAGGTTGTGTCCTCCTTTTTCTTCAGTTGTTTTGCTTTAATTATGCTTTTACTCCTTTTTCCTTTTTCTTGCTTTTCTATTTCCTTATTCTTGTATATTACTCTATTGTTACTATATCGAGACTTTATGGTGAAGGAATTGGCTTTCTATCTTTCTTTTTAGTTAGTAGTGGACCTGGAGCTTTTGAGCTGTATCTATCATGCTCCACGCTATATTGGCGTGGTCTGCGCTGTGATCGCGCTTACTGATGACGTCACAATCTCCCGACGCGCGTTTCGTGAGGCTCTATCAGTCTCTCACTCATCAGGGCCACAGTGCTGCCTTCTCTGTGGAGCTATTTATAGTTTCTATGGCAATTAGTTAACTCTTTGTGTTCCATAGTTTCTATGGCAGTTAGTTAACTCTTTGTGTTCCTGAATGTTTTTGTGCATGCTTTATTTTCATATGTTGCTTTTGACTTTCTTTTTTACTATATTATCTTTATATTATTTAAATAAGTATAATGATTTTGAATAAGGAAATTACTTTCAAAGTAATACTTTTAACTTGCTAGCATTAGTATGCCTTTGTATTATTTTATTAAAACTTTGTTTGCTAAACATATTATTTGATTTTAAATTATAATTATTTTGCATACCATGTTAATTTATTATCTAATCCGGATTCTTATTTTTATTTTTTATTTTGCTATATTCTTTATTGTTTATTTATATTTCATTATTTGTTTGTTTATGTTATTTATTTATTTATTTATTTATATGCATTTATTTTATTTATGTTTTATATTTATTATTATTATTATATTAATGACTTTTATAGATAAAGATGGTTTTCTAATTACTTCTTTTAATTTTTCTTATCTTTTATCAAAAGTTTTTTTTTTTTAAATTTATTTTTTAATTTTGTATTTTGTTTTATTAGTAATTCTTTCAAATGAATACTATATATATACATTCTTCTGTTAAACTTTTGTATCCTATTCATATATTAAATCTAGGTATTTTTCATAAGAGGTTTTTTTCAAATGAATGCTGTATATGTAAATTCTTCATTTAAACCCTGTGTTTTTTTTGTATCCAATTGAAATATCCATTTTGCCTCTTGACACAGTAGGTGTTTATCCCAATCTCCTCTTCTTGCTGTTTTTGGTATGTGGTCAATACCTATGAATTTCAAACAGTATGGATTATTGTTGTGAGGATGACGTACATGTTTTGCTATTGGGGTATCTTTTAAATTTAAAACATCATTGACATGTTCTAATACACGGCGTCTTAACTGTCATTTGGTTTTGCCTGTGTATTTTTTATTACAAGAGCAAATTATTTGGTAGATAACACCTTCAGTTAGACAATTTATATTGTGTCTTATCTTATAATTCTTTAATCCTGTTGCATCTTGAAATTCTGTGGTTTTTAATAAAAATGGACATGCTTTACATTTGCCGCATGCTTTACATGCTTTTTGGCCTTCTATTAGCCAGTTCCTCTTATTTTTCTTTTCTTCATAGTGGCTATGTACCAGGAGATCTTTTAGGTTTTTTGCTCTTCTGTATGTAATTGTACTTTGTTCTGTAAGTACTTCATCCAGATCTCTGTCTAATTTCAAGATGTTCCAGTGTTTTTGCAATATAGATCTTATTTGTTGGGATTGACTGGAGAAGTTTGTGATGAATCGTATAGGTTGTTGTTTTTTGTCTCTTTTATTTTCAACCAATAGTTGATTTCTATCCTGTGTTAAGGCCCTATGGTATGCTTTCTTCAACACTTTTTTTGTGTATCCTCTTTGAATGAATCTTTCCTGTAGTTCTTTAGCTTGTATTTTGAATTCTTGTTGACTGCTACAGTTTCTTTTTATACGTAAATACTGTCCTGTTGGTATGGCTTTCTTTGTTGAAATTGGATGGTGACTCTTCCAATGTAACAACGAGTTTGTTGCTGTTGTTTTTCTATAAGTTCTTGTTGCTAGTTCTTTTTTGGAATTTACATAGATGCTTAAATCAAGGAATGTCACTATTTCTTTATTGAACTCATATGTTAATTTTAAATTTTGTCCATTATTATTCAATTTTTTTATGAACTCTTTGAGTTCTTCTTCAGAGCCTGACCATATGACCAATATATCGTCAATGAATCTTATCCATAGTTCTATTTTTTGTGTATAAGATTCATTGTTTTCTGAGAATACTATATTATTTTCCCAGTGGCCTAAATATAAATTTGCGTAATTAGGGGCACACGGCGTCCCCATTGCCGTGCCCCTAATCTGTTTATACCATTGTTTGTTGAAGATAAAATAATTGTTATCCAAAACAAATTCCAATAATTTTATGGTAAATATATTTTGATTTTCATAATCCACTCCTTTAGAATCTAGGTATGCTTTCACCGCTTGTAATCCATGTTCATGTTTAATGCTTGTGTAGAGTGATTCTACATCCATTGTTACCAATAGGGAATTGTTTTGTATTGTTATTCCATCTATTCTCCTCAATGTGTCTTTTGTGTCTTTGACAAATGATGGCAGAGTTATTACATATTGCTTAAGAATTTCATCTATATATACACTTGGATTTTGGGTTATGCTGTTTATCCCTGACACAATGGGTCTTCCGGGGGGATTTGTTAGGCTTTTATGTATTTTTGGTATAGAATAGAATGTGGGTATAGTTGGTCTTTTGTTTATAAGGAATTTCTTTTCTATTGTTGTTATTAATTCCATTTCTTTTGCTTCTTCCACTATTCTTTCTAACCTTTTTATACATTCATCTGTTGGATCCTCCTTAAGTTTCAGATAACATTCTTTATCATCTAGTAATGTTTGAGTTATTGCTATATAGTCTGTGGTATTTAAAACCACTATATTGCCTCCTTTATCTGAAGGCTTTATAATGATATTTTTATTTTTCTGTAATTCTTTTAATGCTTGTTGTTCTTTTCTACTCAAATTATTACTTGATGTATATTTAGGAGTATTTTTATCCAATTCGTTAAGTTCTTTTGTTACTAGTTCCACAAAGATTTCTAGTGGTGGACAGAGTGAGAAGTTTGGTGTAAACTTACTAGGTATATACACTCTCCCTTTTTTCTCTTCGTTTTCTCTTTGTTGTTTTTCAAAGTCTTTTAGGCATTCTTGTTCTCTGTTTGTTAAACCTATTTGACTTAGGTATTTCTGTCTTGTTGAATTGTGATATTTGTGAATTGCCAACTTTCGGGCAAATAAATTAAGATCTTTTACTTGTTCAAACAGTTGAAATCTCGCTGTTGGTGAGAATGTTAGGCCTAGACTTAATACTCTTGTTTGTTCTTTATTTAAGGGAGATTTAGATAAATTATATACTTGTAAGTTATCATATTGATTAGTCTTTATTGTGGTTGTTGATGATTCCAAACTCTCTTGTTTTTTGGTTCTCTGAGTGGCATTTGATTGTTCTTTCTTTTGGTTCCTATGGATAAAAAACTTCTCTCATTTCTATTGGCATTAGTTCTTTTTTTAGAGAAGGTATCACTTATTTCATTGTCAGAAGGTTCTGTGTCAGTTGCACTACTCTGACGTGAGTATCTTTGGTGTGAATAAATCTTTTTTTGCACTGTTTGGTAAGCTTTACCATTTTCAAAGTCTTTTGTGTCTCTTATAAAGTTTTTCCTTTTTCTCTCTTTTAACTCATCCTTAAATGCATTGATTTCTCTTGTGAGCTTTTCTTGTAACTCTATAAATTCTTTATGTGTCTCATATTTTCTACATTGTTCTTTTAATTTTAGAATGTTGTTATTAGTTTCTTCCAACAGTACTTTTTCTTTGGTTATAATCAGCCTCATTAGCTCTAAAGAGCATGTTGTCATTATTTTTTCCCATTGTTGTGTGAATTCACTATCTTGTATAAAATTAGGTGGGTTTAGCCTTACTCTCAATCCTCTTGGTACTATTGCATTTTTATGTAGTTACTTAAACTTGTAATTTCCCACCACTTTTGTAACTGTATTTTTTGTTTATGTAATAATTGGCTTTGTATTTCTTTAAATGTTAAATCTTTTATTCTATATTCTCGTGTTAAGTTCATTTGAAATACCTCTTCTGCCTCTGCAGTTAGTAGGCCAAAGTCAAACATTCCTTCTGAATTCATTGTATATCTTATAGATCAAGAATGGGATTTTCTCCCTGCAGTTACTTATAATACTCAAAAAAAATGATCTTAGTTTATTTTTGGGGGCCTAGGTGTTATTACTTAAATGCGTACCAAAATATTGTCCTGTGGATCCTATTTAGGAATCCTTAAACAACCAACCAAGGTTGTACAGAAACACCTTTTATGCAGCCTTTATTTTAATTATTATTGCCACATACTAATTTTAAAAAATTCAATCTTTATTTGTACATTTAAAATGTTGTTAAAAATGCAACGATTAAAAAAATCATGTTAAACCCAAGGTGTTTAATCCTTTGGGTTTTTTGACGTCCAGCAAATTATTAGAGGTTTATTTAAGTTTTATTTTTGTTGTTATTATATTCTTTGCTTTGATCACAGCTTTTTTATTTAATTACTTTATTATGCTCAAGTCAATAAAAGATTTGGCTTTTCAATTCAATTGTATTTGTGTATTTTTGGGTATGTTTCCTTAGTCAAATCCTTATCAGGTACCCTGGATTTTAATTTACATAAGATTAAATTTTTTACATAAGATTAAGATAAGGTTTTATAATCCTTTTGTCTGTTGTATAGTTTTGTTTATTCATACAGCACTTCACTGGAGTATATGTTTTAAGTGCCTTTGCATTTCTTTTGTGTTAATCTTTTGTCCTGTTTATTTATGTTAATTCGGAATCCTATTTCTTAAAGTGCATTATAATTCAAGTTGTGTTATTCAAAAATTCTTATCTTAAAGTGCTTGTGCTATTTGACTTAGTGCTTATTTCTTCTTATATTACCCTTTTACCTCGTGACTGTTAGTCTGTCACAGTCACTACTTTACCTTATTCATTTATAGTGCTAATACTGTGCAATTTTTAAACAATGTATACACTCCTGATTATGCTGTTTCTTAAACTATATATTTCCTAAATGCTTCTGTCTATTGTTTTTTAGAAGGAGGTTGTGTCCTCCTTTTTCTTCAGTTTTTTTGCTTTAATTATGCTTTTACTCCTTTTTCCTTTTTCTTGCTTTTCTATTTCCTTATTCTTGTATATTACTCTATTGTTACTATATCGAGACTTTATGGTGAAGGAATTGGCTTTCTATCTTTCTTTTTAGTTAGTAGTGGACTTGGAGCTTTTGAGCTGTATCTATCATGCTCCACGCTATATTGGCGTGGTCTGCGCTGTGATCGCGCTTACTGATGACGTCACAATCTCCCGACGCACGTTTCGTGAGGCTCTATCAGTCTCTCACTCATCAGGGGCACAGTGCTGCCTTCTCTGTGGAGCTATTTATAGTTTCTATGGCAATTAGTTAACTCTTTGTGTTTCATAGTTTCTATGGCAGTTAGTTAACTCTTTGTGTTCCTGAATGTTTTTGTGCATGCTTTATTTTCATATGTTGCTTTTGACTTTCTTTTTTACTATATTATCTTTATATTATTTAAATAAGTATAATGATTTTGAATAAGGAAATTACTTTCAAAGTAATACTTTTAACTTGCTAGCATTAGTATGCCTTTGTATTATTTTATTAAAACTTTGTTTGCTAAACATATTATTTGATTTTAAATTATAATTATTTTGCATACCATGTTAATTTATTATCTAATCCGGATTCTTATTTTTATTTTTTATTTTGCTATATTCTTTATTGTTTATTTATATTTCATTATTTGTTTGTTTATGTTATTTATTTATTTATATGCATTTATTTTATTTATGTTTTATATTTATTATTATTATATTAATGACTTTTATAAATAAAGATGGTTTTCTAATTACTTCTTTTAATTTTTCTTATCTTTTATCAAAAGTTTTTTTTTTTTTAATTTATTTTTTAATTTTGTATTTTGTTTTAATAGTAATTCTTTCAAATGAATACTATATATATACATTCTTCTGTTAAACTTTTGTATCCTATTCATATATTAAATCTAGGTATTTTTCATAAGAGGTTTTTTTCAAATGAATGCTGTATATGTAAATTCTTCATTTAAACCCTGTGGTTTTTTTGTATCCAATTGAAATATCCATTTTGCCTCTTGACACAGTAGGGGCCTCATTCTATTATCGGCCGCAGCCGTTGCGGGTCCTCAAGGACCGGCAGCAAGCTATTCTGCTATTCTATTCCCTTACGGCCGGAGGCTCCGGCAGGCTTGCGGCCGGTGCCTTGCTATCTCTTGCGGCCGCTCGCGCCGGAGGAAAGCCTTTGATCTGAAACGGCCGCAAGAGTTTTGCAATTCAATTGCTCCGGGAAACCTCTCTGCAAGGCTAAAAACGAGCCGCAGCTTACTTGCAGGAAAGAGGTCTCGCTAGCACCAATTAAGCACATAAAATAGCTCAAATAAAGCCATCCTGCACTTTGAGAAGACTATAAAGGGATTTTAGGTGTTAGAAAAAATAGCACATAATTATCCTGTACTCAAATCCGTAAAATATTTAATTTTTAATATCCGTAAAATATCCATGTAAAAAGGCCAGAGTGCTTGGAGCACCTCAGACACACCCACGCCGCAGCCGGAAAATAAACAGTTAATTTGAACTCGGGTTTGGGCAGATGTGCAAGCTTGAGAGTGGGTTCCTTTTAATCCTCATGTCCCCCAATATGATCCCTAGCATTTACAGAGCTGTACAGTGCAGGCTTGAATTTATTTTTGAGTTTTTCTATTTCACAGATTACGGCCGGTTCCAAGATATGCGGCCGGCCGTAAAAGGAGATCCTTGCGGGGCCGTATAATAGAATCGCGAGTTAACTGAACCCCCGCAAGGAATCGCAGCCTTACGGCCGATTTACGGCCGATAATAGAATGAGGCCCTAGGTGTTTATCCCAATCTCCTCTTCTTGCTGTTTTTGGTATGTGGTCAATACCTATGAATTTCAAACAGTATGGATTATTGTTGTGATAAAAGAAGTAATTAGAAAACCATCTTTATCTATAAAAGTCATTAATATAATAATAATAAATATAAAACATAAATAAAATAAATGCATATAAATAGATAAATAAATAACATAAACAAACAAATAATGAAATATTAATAAACAATAAAGAATATAGCAAAATAAAAAATAAAAATAAGAATCCGGATTAGATAATAAATTAACATGGTATGCAAAATAATTATAATTTAAAATCAAATAATATGTTTAGCAAACAAAGTTTTAATAAAATAATACAAAGGCATACTAATGCTAGCAAGTTAAAAGTATTACTTTGAAAGTAATTTCCTTATTCAAAATCATTATACTTATTTAAATAATATAAAGATAATATAGTAAAAAAGAAAGTCAAAAGCAACATATGAAAATAAAGCATGCACAAAAACATTCAGGAACACAAAGAGTTAACTAACTGCCATAGAAACTATGGAACACAAAGAGTTAACTAATTGCCATAGAACTATAAATAGCTCCACAGAGAAGGCAGCACTGTGCCCCTGATGAGTGAGAGACTGATAGAGCCTCACGAAACGCGCGTCGGGAGATTGTGACGTCATCAGTAAGCGTGATCACAGCGCAGACCACGCCAATATAGCGTGGAGCATGATAGATACAGCTCAAAAGCTCCAGGTCCACTACTAACTAAAAAGAAAGATAGAAAGCCAATTCCTTCACCATAAAGTCTCGATATAGTAACAATAGAGTAATATACAAGAATAAGGAAATAGAAAAGCAAGAAAAAGGAAAAAGGAGTAAAAGCATAATTAAAGCAAAAAAACTGAAGAAAAAGGAGGACACAACCTCCTTCTAAAAAACAATAGACAGAAGCATTTAGGAAATATATAGTTTAAGAAACAGCATAATCAGGAGTGTATACATTGTTTAAAAATAGCACAGTATTAGCACTATAAATGAATAAGGTAAAGTAGTGACTGTGACAGACTAACAGTCACGAGGTAAAAGGGTAATATAAGAAGAAATAAGCACTAAGTCAAATAGCACAAGCACTTTAAGATAAGAATTTTTGAATAACACAACTTGAATTATAATGCACTTTAAGAAATAGGATTCCGAATTAACATAAATAAACAGGACAAAAGATTAACACAAAAGAAATGCAAAGGCACTTAATACATATACTCCAGTGAAGTGCTGTATGAATAAACAAAACTATACAACAGACAAAAGGATTATAAAACCTTATCTTAATTTTATGTAAAAAATTTAATCTTATGTAAATTAAAATCCAGGGTACCTGATAAGGATTTGACTAAGGAAACATACCCAAAAATACACAAATACAATTGAATTGAAAAAACAAATCTTTTATTGACTTGAGCATAATAAAGTAATTAAATAAAAAAGCTGTGATCAAAGCAAAGAATATAATAACAACAAAAATAAAACTTAAATAAACCTCTAATAATTTGCTGGACGTCAAAAAACCCAAAGGATTAAACACCTTGGGCCTCATTCTATTATCGGCCGCAGCCGTTGCGGGGCCGCAAGGACCGGCCGCAAGCTATTCTGCTATTCTATTCCCTTACGGCCGGGGATTCCGGCAGGCTTGCGGCCGGTGCCTTGCTATCTCTTGCGGCCGCTCGCGCCGGAGGAAAGCCTTTGATCTAAAACGGCCGCAAGAGTTTTGCAATTCAATTCCTCCGGGAAACCTCTCTGCAAGGCTAAAAACGAGCCGCAGTTACTTGCAGGAAAAAGGTCTCGCTAGCACCAATTAAGCACATAAAATAGCTCAAATAAAGCCATCCTGCACTTTTAGAAGACTATAAAGGGATTTTAGGTGTTAGAAAAAATAGCACATAATTATCCTGAACTCAAATCCGTAAAATATTTAATTTTTAATATCCGTAAAATATCCATGTAAAAAGTCCAGAGTGCTTGGAGCACCTCAGACACACCCACGCCGCAGCCGGCAAATAAACAGTTAATTTGAACTCGGGTTTGGGCAGATGTGCAAGCTTGAGAGTGGGTTCCTTTTAATCCTCATGTCCCCCAATATGATCCCTAGCATTTACAGAGCTTGAATTTATTTTTCAGTTTTTATATTTCACAGATTACGGCCGGTTCCAAGATATGCGGCCGGCCGTAAAAGGAGATCCTTGCGGGGCCGTATAATAGAATCGCGAATTAAATGAACCCTCGCAAGGAATCGCAGCCTTACGGCCGATTTACGGCCGATAATAGAATGAGGCCCCTTGGGTTTAACATGATTTTTTTAATCGTTGCATTTTTAACAACATTTTAAATGTACAAATAAAGATTGAATTTTTTAAAATTAGTATGTGGCAATAATAATTAAAATAAAGGCTGCATAAAAGGTGTTTCTGTACAACCTTGGTTGGTTGTTCAAGGATTCCTAAATAGGATCCACAGGACAATATTTTGGTACGCATTTAAGTAATAACACCTAGGCCCCAAAAAATAAACTAAGATCATTTTTTTTGAGTATTATACATAATTTACAACCCACCAAAGCCTTTGATCTTTCAAGCCCATAAATGTTACAATCGCAAATCTCTATTCAATTGTTACAATTCCTCAAGCCCACAATAGTCTTCACACCCGTAAATGGCAAATGTAGAAGAAAATCCTACGGGGACCAGATAGGACCCGCAAGGCGGTTTAACCCCTGTTCGTAGCACTGTACATGCAAATAAAAAAATCAATACTGCCTTTTAAAAGACGGAGAAAGCGATGAAAGAATTAATTCCACAATCTGCAAACAAAAAATATTTTTTTATGTTTCATTTCGGTGTCATATCAATCTTGGGAATCAATGAGTTAATACATATCAGGTCACCTACATGGACTAGAACATTTCCTTCATTCATTTTTATTATTTTGTACATTGCAGCATTGCGAGTCTGATCGCAAACGCTACTTGATTGCCATGTAACCTCCATGTTGTGACGTAATGATGATGGTCTCATTTTCTATTGGCTGTTTCTAAAGCAGTAGTTATGGCCTTACTTAATTGATAATGATCAAGGTCTGATATGCTACTTACAGGTGCATGGTTTATGGTTTCAGCTTTCGACCAGTAAGTTGTGGCCTTGTTGAATTGAATCGCTCTGTAATTATAGCAAATCATAATTGCAATTGAATGATGCTCTATGTCTGTCCTATCAGGTTATTTCCAATACTTCCAATTAATGTAATAATTTAATTAAAGGGCCACTAACATTTCCTATTTTTAGTGTGCTCTTTAAAAGAAAATTGCAAAATGTTTTTGAAAAGTAAGAAAATATTTAAAGATTCTATTTTTAATGCAAATTATGTGAGCAAACACTTGCATGAGTGAATGCAACATGTAATAGCACCATATCACCACGTTCTCCCAAGAATGACTCCTCATATTAATTAAATAAAGACTGTGTATCTTTTTGGTTAAGATTCTAAAAAACATATTAATCCAATTATCAAGGTTCTTCAAAAAACATATTGTAAATATTTTGCTTAAAACATAATCAAAATAATAAACAATAATACACTTTGCCCCTCCTGCAAGAATGTACATGTTTGGAGTATTTTGTTTTCTATATTTTCAGAATTCTGTGACACCGAGGATTCACTTTAATGAACATATATTTTTGTGGTGATTAGATAAGTACTAGCTGTTGACAGAGATAAAAAAAAAACAACTAAAATATCAACACAGTGAAACGTTTACTGATATAAGGGGTTATTTAACTCACTGTATATGCTCTTCATGGTGTGAAAGAGCACAAGATTATATATGTTAAAATTATCTTCAACAAAATATTAACGCTCTTGAATAGTAAACCAATATTTCTGGATGTTTCTTATGCATATTCTTCTTATATAAGGGCATTGTTATGGTAGATTGATACAGAGTTGCACAGGATATGATATATATATATATCAGCTTTCCAACAGAACATAAGCCCATGCAGTCAGCAAATCATACAGACTATCATAGCTGAAGTACATGACAGATAATGCTTGATTTTAATTTCTTTCTCACTGTGTGGATGACAACAGCTGTTTTGGGTTTTTTTATGTACTGAGCAAGCAACTTGTTTTGAAGTTATTAAAATATGTCCCTTTTATAACCCATAATTGGTCTTTTTTATTTGGGGGTTAGTAAACTGTAGTCATTCTTTAGTAGATGTTAGTGTTTTTATTAGCATGTCCATCTAACAAATTTGGAGCCAAATAAGTGGTGATTTGTTCCACTATTGAAGCTATTGCTCCTGTCAATTTCTGCTTTCAGTTACAATCTATCCTGCACATTGTCCTGTATTACACGCAGCGCTTCAGGTTGTAGATAACCCTCTGTCTGGGCAGGTGACTGCGCCGTCATTTCTTGTATTGGTAAATAATAACCCTGATGTTGCGGTTCCATCATGTATGTTCGATTGTTTCAGAAAGGAGGAAAACCTCTGAGAGCCTTTGTCAAAAACATTTTTTTTCTCTTCTCATTTGGTTTCTGATAGAATCTGGGTGAATACCCTTGTATTTAGCACACAAACATCTGTATCCATGCTATATTTTATAGTCATGGCCCAGTCTATTGTAGAATTGTGTTATTTTATATTACAAATAGAAGGGAGTTATCATAGTGACAGGGTGAGCCCCTATCTGGTTGCTTCCTGCTATACTGATGCATTTTGATAGACCAGTATTTTAAAAGAATTGAGACTGGCCAGTGACACTAAAATATAGCATGGCTACTGATCTGTGCCTGCAAAAAACACTCATACCCCTGATATTGCAATCACTGGGGTAATAGCCAGGTTCCTGGACACATCAGTTCATAGGACAAGAGAGTCTGATAGGGCTTATAAATAGGAGGATATGTCAGTAATGGATTAGCATTAATGTCCATTTCTTTCCCTTCTCTCTTCCTGTAAACATAAATGTCTTTCCATTATTAAACAGCCTGTTTTAGCCTGCACAAAGGAAAAGGAGATTAAAGTGATATGTAAGGTTCCCTGGTTTTAATATTAAGATAAACTACCTAAGTGTTTGTTTGCATACCAAAATCTAATTTTATAAACAAGTGCCTAAAAGCTCTGTTTTTACTCACTGTAACCTTCCAAATAGTCCTTTCAAAATTCAACCCTCGGTAGCTGATGCACACAGTGACTCTGTAGTATTACGTGTACTAACCAATCACATAATGTCTCTCAGCAGCATTTCAATACAAAATGTTGAAAAGGTCTGCAGATGACTGGTACATCTAGTACCAATAGAAGCATTGGGGGGCAGACACTTGTAAGGACTATTTGGAGGGTTTCAGTAAGTAAAAACAGATTTTAAGCACTTGTTACTAAAATGATGTTTAGATATTCAAACACTTCGTAAGTTTATTTTAATATTAAAAACAGTAAACCTTCCATATCGCTTTAAAGAAAAATTGCCAAGTTTTGGAAAATTAAGATTTTAGAAAGAAAGAAGCCAATACTCACTACCTTGATAAGGTTTATGATACATTTAAAAATAAAGGGGCATGGAAGATAACTTTTCTTTTTCAAGCATTTAATTGAGTATGTTTTAAACATTACAGCAGTTGTATTTCGCATGTAAAACCTGTTTAGACTATCAGGTAATGCAGAGAATATACTTTAGTCTGTAAATCATATTGGCAAGTTCTAAAGAGCAGTTAAATGACTGAATCAGTTTTCATCTTCTGAGACCATTATTTTAAAAAAGAAAACACACTATGACACATCAAATACCCTCTTTCAGCTGAAACAAATAAAATATTTCCTTATCCCTTTAAATGACATGTTTAAAGAGCTCATTCCAGATGTTAACAGATTAAGGAACCCATATAGGCAATAGGTATTGGATCTCTACTAAGTAATAATGGACATCTTCATGTAAGAAACAGAGAGCTAAATATATGAACCTCTGTTTCTGTTATTGAGGTAATCAACCCTATCATTGTCTGTCTTCAGGTTCTGTACCTTCTACCTACACATTCTCCATGTGTTTCCAATTCCACTATAACACAAACCCTCTATTCACCTTTTTCTGCCTTCGGTTGATGGAAATCCTGAATATAAGTTGTCATAGATCTTATATTCCAAGATTAAGGAGGGTAGAAAGGGTTCAGAGAGTAAGAAAACTTCTGGGAGCCTCAGCTGAATATACATACTCCCTCACTGCTCCTTCAAATCCATGATTGATACCTCTTAGACTAGGGGTGTCCAAGTTCAGTCCTGCTGGGACGCACACAGGCCTGAATTTGAGGATATCCACACTGCACCCAGGTGATATGAGATTGCTGCTTCTTAAGTCATGTAGATCGACTCACCTGTGCACAGAAAGGAAATCCTCAAATCCACCGTAGGTTGTTTCCTTTCAGCATCTGGAGGTCAACCCCCTGAGTGGGAGGACATTGTCATACTCTTCTCTGGGCTGTCAGATTTGCACAAAGGTAAGACCTCACCATATATGGTCCTTCTGCATAAACAGAAAGCTGTAAAGTGCAGCTAATAAAGTTTTCATCATATCCCGTCTACTGTTGTAATTGTGATTTGGCTGCAGTGTGTGTGGGTTGTGTGTCATGTATAAGCTTTCAGCCTGCATCCTGACATTGCTGTATTGTTGTCATTTCAACTTCTTAATGTTCCACTTCATATCCTGTTTTTACTTTGTGGTTCCTGCGTTGGGCTTGGTTTTGGATTATGCTTTGGATTTCTACTTGGACTGATCATTTGGCTTGTTGTACCATTTCATACCCCTGACTTTGGAATGATTGAAAAGTATTCTTCCTCTGACCTTCTTGTTCTGACACTAAATAGATACTCCTGCAGAGAGAATCCAAACACCTGCTGTGCTGTTTAGCAGCCTTATGAAATTAGGATTCGGCAAATTGAAAAGGGTTCTATATAAGCAAAGAGCATATTTTTTTTACAGAAGTTTTTAGTTGATGAACTTCTATCCAAAAGCAAGGTCTTCACTAACTAAAAACTTCTGTAAAAAAAAGTAAGGTATGTGCTTATATAGAGCCCTATTGAATTGGCCGAATCGCAATTTAATAAGACTGTAAGTAAGCAGGCAGCAAATTGGACCATAAGGTCACAGGCAGGAGGATGAGGCAGAAATCAAAAGATAAGTTGGTTTTACAGACAATGACTGAGTGCACAGGAAACCAGGGTTAACTGAAGTGCCAAAGCATTCTTATTGATGTGGAGATGCAGGTGCTGGACCTCTTGGAGAAAGGAGAGCTACAAGAGGACATTGGAGCGGATTAAAATTTGCCAACCTCAACAATCCGCACCATACTTAAAAACAAGGAGAAATTAAAGTCTTCAGCAACCACAAGCACTTCATCTTTTGTAGATTACCTGATCGCCGATCCCTTTTGAACTCTCTGTTTTGCTATAACCTTATGCTCAGAACAGAGTCACAGCATTAAGAGAGACAGAGCCGAAGATAGAGTGAAAGCAAAGTGCAAAGAGGAGAAGGAAAGTGCCATCCTGGACAAAGAAAGAGCCACAGACGAACACAAATTCCTACCTCCACCATCCAGAGAGAAGGTACAGAATATTTATCATGTTCCACCATTCTAATAATGTGGTTGTTAATTGTTAATTGTGTAATAAAATATACATTAATTGTATTCATTTTTGTACTGCACAAGTGGACAAATTCAAAGTTGCCAACCTCTATAATCTGCACCATACTTAATAACAAGGTCTCACTAGCACTGCATATTTTGAAGAAGATTACCCGATCCAGATGCTAAGCCCTGGAGGAAATGGAGAAGAGGCTTTCAATCTTGATGACAAGATAGAGGACAACATGCCTTTCAACCAGGCCATCATAACAGAAAACGCCAGAAGCATCTATGACCATATCCAAAGTCAAATTCCAGATGTGACCTAAAGCTTCTCAGCCAGCAGGGTTTGGTCCAACTGCTTCAAGAAGAGGAACAACGTTAACAACATCAAAATCGCAGAAGAAGTGGCAAGCTCTGACACAAAAGCTGCTGCAGCCTTTCCAGACACTTTAAAGGATATTGTGTAAAGAGGCAATTATCCACCAGAAATAATATTTAAAAGTCGATGAGACAAGACTTTTCTGGAAGCGAATGCCAAGCCGCACCTTCATATCCTGTGAACAAAAGCCAGCACCAGGGTTCAAAGCAGCCAAAGATAGACTAACCCTTCTGGGTGGGAACACTAGAGCCATGAAGGGGATTCCAGAAAGCTTGGATCACAATGGACAGACATCTTTAAGGAGTGGTTCAGCTAACATTTCTATGCATCTGGGCAAAGCCATGGCAGGTGCAAAATGGTTGAAGACAAATTGCGCCTGTTGATGGACAGTGCTCCAAGCCACCCTACCAACTTGGCCTAGCTTCATTGCTGCATCCCAGTGGAAGTACCTTTCCTATCACCCAATACTACTTCACTCATCCACCAATGGATCAAGAGGTCGTTGTGACATTCAAGGTCTATTATCTTTGCTGCACATTCTGCCAGCTCATTGACCAAACAGACAGCAAGGACAAACAATCCATGAAGGGTTTATGAAAAAAGTATACCATCATGTAGTCCATAACAAGCATCAATTTATCCTGGAAAGAGGTGACACAGCAATGTCTAAAAGCTGTCTGGAGGAAGATATGGCCTGAGCTGTGTGGAGATGTGCTTCCAGAACAACCCATCATTGCAGAGATAGTAAGCCTGGTCAATATGGCTGGACTGGGAGAGACATATGCCCGGGACAGTGAGGACTTGGTACAAGATTCAGATGAGAGCTTGACAAATGAGGATCTCCAATAACTTGCAGATCAGGACATTGAGGAAGTCCAGGAAAGCAGTGACTGACACAGAGCAATGAAAATAACTTTCCACGAAGTTCCTCAGCAAGAGTTTCCGTTTCATCCATGATTAAATGGATGATTTAGTGGAAAATTATCCGAACACTGTGAGGAGCAGAGATGTGAGGTGCAGCATTCTTGGAGCAGTGACTTGTTACCAGCATCTGCTGGATGGCCGCAGAAAAAAAGATGTCCTTGAAAAGCAGAATAGCGTATTTCCCGCCCAAAAACGCATTGGTCTCGCAGAATAGCGTATTTCCCGCCAAAAACAATGCATTTGGCTCGCGGAAAAAAAACTATATATAGGGCACAATTGACACATAACTGACACTTTCTCCTGAGGTGATGACAGTGTGACTGGACATTTTCGGATGCTGGAAAATCGAAAGAGATTGATAGCTCTTCAGGATACTGATTTAGGAAGATTAAATTACAAAAGGTACATTTTATTAAGTATCATTAAGGTAGCACTAAGGGTCCATCCAAATGGGATGAACAAAAAAGTGAGGGACAAGAAAAGAAACAAAAATACTCACTGGGATGAATATGCATAAATATGAAAGAGACTAGACTTATTGTGGGCTAAAGTGTGCAGTGTGTCTACGTGGCAGTAAAAGGCCTAGCATAGATGGACAAAATAACAAAAGTCATAAAAAGAGAAGAGAACCAGGTACTAGATGAAGGGTGTGAAAGTGAACCCCTCATTAATTCCATAGGGTACTTGGGCCTTCAATTGGTATATCCAGCGTGCCTCACATTGTAATAATTTTCTCTCCAGGTCTCCCTGTCTTGGGCCTATATGGACCTGGTCTATTGCACAAAAAGATAAAACTCCACTTCTATTGTTGTGACAATATTTGACATGGCGGGCATTGGTGTATCCAATGCATTCTTGATACTGTAAATATGCTCGCCAATCCTGCGGCGCAACTGGCGCCTCGTTTTTCCTACATAGATCTTCCTGCAAATACAGGTGGCCACATAGATAACCGCCGTAGAACAACAGTTCATGAATTCTTTTATTTTAAATTTTTCCCCAGTACTAGGATGCTCATATATTTTAAAGGTGTAACATACCTGCAAAATTTACATTTGCTGCATTTGAAACATCCTGTTAGGGGTTTCAATCAGGTCCCTGGTTTCTGTTCTTTAAAAGAACTATGGACCAATCTATCTTTCAGGTTTTTGCCCCTACGGTATGTAATGGAGGCCTTAGGCGTCAGAACATCTTTTAGATCTTCGTCACTCCTCAGAAGGTGCCAATGTCTGGATAGAATGTCTCTGACAACCTCAGAGTCATAGCCAAAAGTCATAATACAGCGAGATAATTTACTTTCCTCATCTGTATTGCTGTTAAGGCCATTCAAAAGTTCAGATTTCTTGCAGTTAGATGCATGGTTAAAAGCAGATTTGAGACATTTATTTGAGTAACCTCTGTCTCTAAATCTAGTTCTTAATTTATCTGCCTCTAATTTGAACTCTGCATCAGAACTGCAGTTCCTCCTTATTCGAAGGTATTGGCCTCTTGGTATCCCCCTTTTAAGGGGTTCAAAATGCTGGCTATCCCAAGTCAACAGAGAGTTTGTGGCAGTATCCTTCCTATAAGTAGTAGTTGATATCTTACCTTCCTCATCTTTTGTTATTAACAGATCTAAGAATGTAATGGAGGATAGGTTTAACTCATAGGTGAATTTAAGGCCAATGCATTCTTGATACTGTAAATATGCTCGCCAATCCTGCGGCGCAACTGGCGCCTCGTTTTTCCTACATAGATCTTCCTGCAAATACAGGTGGCCACATAGATAACCGCCGTAGAACAACAGTTCATGAATTCTTTTATTTTAAATTTTTCCCCAGTACTAGGATGCTCATATATTTTTAAAGGTGTAACATACCTGCAAAATTTACATTTGCTGCATTTGCTCCTAGAGGACTTAGAATAAATATAAGTCCAGCAAGTAACCTGTCGAATGAAACATTCACAAAGAAGTGGCAAGAAATATTGTTGAAATGCTCATTTGAACTTATGTCCCTTATAATTGAGACCGAACAGCAGAACTTAGAAATCATCAAACCAAAGTTGGCACTATACCAACAAGATTTTGGTAAATTCAGTGAAGTATCTGAGTATAATGTGTTCTGCACAAGGTTGAATGATAATATAGACAGGTTTAAGAAAGAGATTAAAGAACGCAAACAAAAGAAATTTTGGAGGGATCAGACTGATTTTAAAACTGGCAGGATATTTAGAAGATTCCCAAAACTTAATGCCAACCAAAGAAGTTCTGACATTAGCTCCTCAGAATTTGAGAACTCTGATAACGATGACTTTCATCCTTATAACACCAGGACAGGACGTGGAAATTATCCTCAGAGAAGAGAGAACTACGAACTAAGAGCAAACCTTCAGACCAGAGAGAACCCTAGATTTAATGAACAACAACAATCTTTTTTAGAGAGAGGCAGGATCCCTGTGAAGGGGCCAGAGAGGACACTCAGATCCAAGGGAAACAGGAATACTTGACTCCCAATCCCTCTAACCCCCCAGCTATGAATCCACAGATAGTCAATTTGTCCAATTTTCCCCTCAATATACATCATACCTCAGTCTTACAGAAAGGTTTGACATTTGTCCCAACTTCCAGATCAGATACATTCACACACATAAAAGATTTAAACCTCTTCGCCCGCAAGTTAGCACTGCACAAATTCTATAAACTAAAGGAGGAGAGAGAATGTATGAATCTGGGTGTGGGAAAGGAAGACATAGAAACTTTACAATCTCTGTTGTCTTTGTTAAAAGAGAATGAACCAGTTGATCCTATAAGTAAAGTCAAATCTAAAACCTGGAAAAATAAAAGTACTTTTACACCAGGAATGAAAGACTATGCTAATATCTGGGTCTTTCTTCAGCAGACCACCTTAGAGATTGAGAACATAGAATATTACAAACTGAAAAAGGTATTCAATTTGACTAATAAGGAATTCTTAGCATTAAAAGAATTGGAGAAGTGCAAGGAGATACAAATTAAGCCTGCCGATAAGGGTGGTAATATTGTCATCATGAACAACGAGGAATATAGAGATATGTGTAACAGAATTTTAGGTGATAATAGCACATATAAGGTGATTCAAAAAAATCCAACCAACGAGTATAAGACACTCTTGAAACTATTCTGGATAATGCAATGAAAGAGGACCTTATTGATGAGCAAACCTATAGATTCTTATACCCCAAGTTTCCCACTATCTCGATTTTCTATTCCCTCCCCAAAATTCATAAAAAGAAATCACCTATCCCTGGTAGGCCTATTGTATCCGGCACTGATAACCTGTCCCACAATGCCAGCATATTTATTGACCACTATCTGAGAGAATTGGTAGAGAGTCTACCCTCTTATGTCAAAGACACCAATGACATTTTAAAGCAGTTGGATGACCTCCATATACCTAACTCAGCATGGCTAGCCTCTATTGATGTAGAGGCCTTGTACAGCAGTATACCGCATGAATGCGGTATAGAGGCCCTTGGTCACTTTTTAAGTATGAAAGGTGTCATTCACACAAAATTTAATGGACTTCTCCTGGAACTGCTGGAGTTTGTGTTGAAGCACAACTATTTTACGCACAACAACAAATGGTACCACCAGCAAAAAGGGACAGCCATGGGTACACCATGTGCTCCTAGTTATGCTAATCTGTTCCTGGGTTGGTGAGAGGAGAAATTTGTTTTCCAAGAATCTATATCCTCACTCTCTGAGCACGCATTAATATGGCGGCGCTATATTGATGATGTGTTAGTGGTTTGGACAGGCACTAAGTCTGAATTTGAACAATTCATGTCTGACCTCAACACCAATGATTTGGGCCTTAAATTCACCTATGAGTTAAACCTTTCCTCCATTACATTCTTAGATCTGTTAATAACAAAAGATGAGGAAGGTAAGATATCAACTACTACTTATAGGAAGGATACTGCCACAAACTCTCTGTTGACTTGGGATAGCCAGCATTTTGAACCCCTTAAAAGGGGGATACCAAGAGGCCAATACCTTCGAATAAGGAGGAACTGCAGTTCTGATGCAGAGTTCAAATTAGAGGCAGATAAATTAAGA